>CM056377.1:12233111-12452661 GCA_029718625.1 Synaphobranchus kaupii | reverse complement strand
ACATCTACTACTGCATCATAGGGCATACTCCTGAATTCCACATCTACTCCTGCATCAGAGAGAATATTCCTGAATTCCACATCTATAGAGCATATTCCTGAATTCCACATCTACTACTGCATCAGAGAGAATATTCCTGAATTCCACATCTATAGAGCATATTCCTGAATTCCACATCTACTCCTGCATCAGAGAGAATATTCCTGAATTCCCACATCTACTCCTGCATCAGAGAGAATATTCCTGAATTCCACATCTACTACTGCATCAGAGAGCATATTCCTGAATTCCACATCTACTCCTGCATCAGAGAGAATATTCCTGAATTCCACATCTACTCCTGCATCAGAGAGAATATTCCTGAATTCCACATCTACTCCTGCATCATAGAGCATATTCCTGAATTCCACATCTACTCCTGCATCAGAGAGCATATTCCTGAATTCCACATCTACTCCTGCATCAGAGAGAATATTCCTGAATTCCACATCTACTCCTGCATCATAGAGCATATTCCTGAATTCCACATCTACTCCTGCATCAGAGAGCATATTCCTGAATTCCACATCTACTACTGCATCAGAGAGCATATTCCTGAATTCCACATCTACTACTGCATCAGAGATAATATTCCTGAATTCCACATCTATAGAGCATATTCCTGAATTCCACATCTACTACTGCATCAGAGAGCATATTCCTGAATTCCACATCCACTCCTGCATCATAGAGCATATTCCTGAATTCCACATCTACTCCTGCATCAGAGAGCATATTCCTGAATTCCACATCTACTACTGCATCATAGGGCATATTCCTGAATTCCACATCTACTCCTGCATCAGAGAGAATATTCCTGAATTCCACATCTATAGAGCATATTCCTGAATTCCACATCTACTACTGCATCAGAGAGAATATTCCTGAATTCCACACCTATAGAGCATATTCCTGAATTCCACATCTACTCCTGCATCAGAGAGAATATTCCTGAATTCCACATCTACTCCTGCATCAGAGAGAATATTCCTGAATTCCACATCTACTACTGCATCAGAGAGCATATTCCTGAATTCCACATCTACTCCTGCATCAGAGAGAATATTCCTGAATTCCACATCTACTCCTGCATCAGAGAGAATATTCCTGAATTCCACATCTACTCCTGCATCATAGAGCATATTCCTGAATTCCACATCTACTCCTGCATCAGAGAGCATATTCCTGAATTCCACATCTACTACTGCATCAGAGATAATATTCCTGAATTCCACATCTATAGAGCATATTCCTGAATTCCACATCTACTACTGCATCAGAGAGCATATTCCTGAATTCCACATCTACTCCTGCATCAGAGAGAATATTCCTGAATTCCACATCTACTCCTGCATCAGAGAGAATATTCCTGAATTCCACATCTACTCCTGCATCAGAGAGCATATTCCTGAATTCCACATCTACTCCTGCATCAGAGAGAATATTCCTGAATTCCACATCTACTCCTGCATCAGAGAGAATATTCCTGAATTCCACATCTACTCCTGCATCAGAGAGCATATTCCTGAATTCCACATCTACTACTGCATCAGAGAGCATATTCCTGAATTCCACATCTACTCCTGCATTAGAGAGAATATTCCTGAATTCCACATCTACTCCTGCATCATAGAGCATATTCCTGAATTCCACATCTACTCCTGCATCAGAGAGCATATTCCTGAATTCCACATCTACTACTGCATCAGAGAGCATATTCCTGAATTCCACATCTACTACTGCATCAGAGATAATATTCCTGAATTCCACATCTATAGAGCATATTCCTGAATTCCACATCTACTACTGCATCAGAGAGCATATTCCTGAATTCCACATCCACTCCTGCATCATAGAGCATATTCCTGAATTCCACATCTACTCCTGCATCAGAGAGCATATTCCTGAATTCCACATCTACTCCTGCATCAGAGAGAATATTCCTGAATTCCACATCTACTCCTGCATCAGAGAGAATATTCCTGAATTCCACATCTACTCCTGCATCATAGAGCATATTCCTGAATTCCACATCTACTCCTGCATCAGAGAGCATATTCCTGAATTCCACATCTACTCCTGCATCAGAGAGAATATTCCTGAATTCCACATCTACTCCTGCATCATAGAGCATATTCCTGAATTCCACATCTACTCCTGCATCAGAGAGCATATTCCTGAATTCCACATCTACTACTGCATCAGAGAGCATATTCCTGAATTCCACATCTACTACTGCATCAGAGATAATATTCCTGAATTCCACATCTATAGAGCATATTCCTGAATTCCACATCTACTACTGCATCAGAGAGCATATTCCTGAATTCCACATCCACTCCTGCATCATAGAGCATATTCCTGAATTCCACATCTACTCCTGCATCAGAGAGCATATTCCTGAATTCCACATCTACTACTGCATCATAGGGCATATTCCTGAATTCCACATCTACTCCTGCATCAGAGAGAATATTCCTGAATTCCACATCTATAGAGCATATTCCTGAATTCCACATCTACTACTGCATCAGAGAGAATATTCCTGAATTCCACATCTATAGAGCATATTCCTGAATTCCACATCTACTCCTGCATCAGAGAGAATATTCCTGAATTCCACATCTACTCCTGCATCAGAGAGAATATTCCTGAATTCCACATCTACTACTGCATCAGAGAGCATATTCCTGAATTCCACATCTACTCCTGCATCAGAGAGAATATTCCTGAATTCCACATCTACTCCTGCATCAGAGAGAATATTCCTGAATTCCACATCTACTCCTGCATCATAGAGCATATTCCTGAATTCCACATCTACTCCTGCATCAGAGAGCATATTCCTGAATTCCACATCTACTACTGCATCAGAGATAATATTCCTGAATTCCACATCTATAGAGCATATTCCTGAATTCCACATCTACTACTGCATCAGAGAGCATATTCCTGAATTCCACATCCACTCCTGCATCATAGAGCATATTCCTGAATTCCACATCTACTCCTGCATCAGAGAGCATATTCCTGAATTCCACATCTACTACTGCATCATAGGACATACTCCTGAATTCCACATCTACTCCTGCATCAGAGAGAATATTCCTGAATTCCACATCTATAGAGCATATTCCTGAATTCCACATCTACTCCTGCATCAGAGAGAATATTCCTGAATTCCACATCTACTACTGCATCAGAGAGCATATTCCTGAATTCCACATCTACTCCTGCATCAGAGAGAATATTCCTGAATTCCACATCTACTCCTGCATCAGAGAGAATATTCCTGAATTCCACATCTACTCCTGCATCAGAGAGAATATTCCTGAATTCCACATCTACTCCTGCATCAGAGAGAATATTCCTGAATTCCACATCTACTCCTGCATCAGAGAGAATATTCCTGAATTCCACATCTACTACTGCATCAGAGAGCATATTCCTGAATTCCACATCTACTCCTGCATCAGAGAGAATATTCCTGAATTCCACATCTACTCCTGCATCAGAGAGCATATTCCTGAATTCCACATCTACTCCTGCATCAGAGAGAATATTCCTGAATTTCACATCTACTCCTGCATCAGAGAGCATATTCCTGAATTCCACATCTACTACTGCATCAGAGAGCATATTCCTGAATTCCACATCTACTCCTGCATCAGAGAGAATATTCCTGATTTCCACATCTACTCCTGCATCAGAGAGAATATTCCTGAATTCCACATCTACTCCTGCATCAGAGAGCATATTCCTGAATTCCACATCTACTCCTGCATCAGAGAGAATATTCCTGAATTCCACATCTACTCCTGCATCAGAGAGAATATTCCTGAATTCCACATCTACTCCTGCATCAGAGAGCATATTCCTGAATTCCACATCTACTACTGCATCAGAGAGCATATTCCTGAATTCCACATCTACTCCTGCATCAGAGAGAATATTCCTGAATTCCACATCTACTCCTGCATCAGAGAGAATATTCCTGAATTCCACATCTACTCCTGCATCATAGAGCATATTCCTGAATTCCACATCTACTCCTGCATCAGAGAGCATATTCCTGAATTCCACATCTACTACTGCATCAGAGAGCATATTCCTGAATTCCACATCTACTACTGCATCAGAGATAATATTCCTGAATTCCACATCTATAGAGCATATTCCTGAATTCCACATCTACTACTGCATCAGAGAGCATATTCCTGAATTCCACATCCACTCCTGCATCATAGAGCATATTCCTGAATTCCACATCTACTCCTGCATCAGAGAGCATATTCCTGAATTCCACATCTACTACTGCATCATAGGGCATACTCCTGAATTCCACATCTACTCCTGCATCAGAGAGAATATTCCTGAATTCCACATCTATAGAGCATATTCCTGAATTCCACATCTACTACTGCATCAGAGAGAATATTCCTGAATTCCACATCTATAGAGCATATTCCTGAATTCCACATCTACTCCTGCATCAGAGAGAATATTCCTGAATTCCACATCTACTCCTGCATCAGAGAGAATATTCCTGAATTCCACATCTACTACTGCATCAGAGAGCATATTCCTGAATTCCACATCTACTCCTGCATCAGAGAGAATATTCCTGAATTCCACATCTACTCCTGCATCAGAGAGAATATTCCTGAATTCCACATCTACTCCTGCATCATAGAGCATATTCCTGAATTCCACATCTACTCCTGCATCAGAGAGCATATTCCTGAATTCCACATCTACTCCTGCATCAGAGAGAATATTCCTGAATTCCACATCTACTCCTGCATCATAGAGCATATTCCTGAATTCCACATCTACTCCTGCATCAGAGAGCATATTCCTGAATTCCACATCTACTACTGCATCAGAGAGCATATTCCTGAATTCCACATCTACTACTGCATCAGAGATAATATTCCTGAATTCCACATCTATAGAGCATATTCCTGAATTCCACATCTACTACTGCATCAGAGAGCATATTCCTGAATTCCACATCCACTCCTGCATCATAGAGCATATTCCTGAATTCCACATCTACTCCTGCATCAGAGAGCATATTCCTGAATTCCACATCTACTACTGCATCATAGGGCATATTCCTGAATTCCACATCTACTCCTGCATCAGAGAGAATATTCCTGAATTCCACATCTATAGAGCATATTCCTGAATTCCACATCTACTACTGCATCAGAGAGAATATTCCTGAATTCCACACCTATAGAGCATATTCCTGAATTCCACATCTACTCCTGCATCAGAGAGAATATTCCTGAATTCCACATCTACTCCTGCATCAGAGAGAATATTCCTGAATTCCACATCTACTACTGCATCAGAGAGCATATTCCTGAATTCCACATCTACTCCTGCATCAGAGAGAATATTCCTGAATTCCACATCTACTCCTGCATCAGAGAGAATATTCCTGAATTCCACATCTACTCCTGCATCATAGAGCATATTCCTGAATTCCACATCTACTCCTGCATCAGAGAGCATATTCCTGAATTCCACATCTACTACTGCATCAGAGATAATATTCCTGAATTCCACATCTATAGAGCATATTCCTGAATTCCACATCTACTACTGCATCAGAGAGCATATTCCTGAATTCCACATCTACTCCTGCATCAGAGAGAATATTCCTGAATTCCACATCTACTCCTGCATCAGAGAGAATATTCCTGAATTCCACATCTACTCCTGCATCAGAGAGCATATTCCTGAATTCCACATCTACTCCTGCATCAGAGAGAATATTCCTGAATTCCACATCTACTCCTGCATCAGAGAGAATATTCCTGAATTCCACATCTACTCCTGCATCAGAGAGCATATTCCTGAATTCCACATCTACTACTGCATCAGAGAGCATATTCCTGAATTCCACATCTACTCCTGCATTAGAGAGAATATTCCTGAATTCCACATCTACTCCTGCATCATAGAGCATATTCCTGAATTCCACATCTACTCCTGCATCAGAGAGCATATTCCTGAATTCCACATCTACTACTGCATCAGAGAGCATATTCCTGAATTCCACATCTACTACTGCATCAGAGATAATATTCCTGAATTCCACATCTATAGAGCATATTCCTGAATTCCACATCTACTACTGCATCAGAGAGCATATTCCTGAATTCCACATCCACTCCTGCATCATAGAGCATATTCCTGAATTCCACATCTACTCCTGCATCAGAGAGCATATTCCTGAATTCCACATCTACTCCTGCATCAGAGAGAATATTCCTGAATTCCACATCTACTCCTGCATCAGAGAGAATATTCCTGAATTCCACATCTACTCCTGCATCATAGAGCATATTCCTGAATTCCACATCTACTCCTGCATCAGAGAGCATATTCCTGAATTCCACATCTACTCCTGCATCAGAGAGAATATTCCTGAATTCCACATCTACTCCTGCATCATAGAGCATATTCCTGAATTCCACATCTACTCCTGCATCAGAGAGCATATTCCTGAATTCCACATCTACTACTGCATCAGAGAGCATATTCCTGAATTCCACATCTACTACTGCATCAGAGATAATATTCCTGAATTCCACATCTATAGAGCATATTCCTGAATTCCACATCTACTACTGCATCAGAGAGCATATTCCTGAATTCCACATCCACTCCTGCATCATAGAGCATATTCCTGAATTCCACATCTACTCCTGCATCAGAGAGCATATTCCTGAATTCCACATCTACTACTGCATCATAGGGCATATTCCTGAATTCCACATCTACTCCTGCATCAGAGAGAATATTCCTGAATTCCACATCTATAGAGCATATTCCTGAATTCCACATCTACTACTGCATCAGAGAGAATATTCCTGAATTCCACATCTATAGAGCATATTCCTGAATTCCACATCTACTCCTGCATCAGAGAGAATATTCCTGAATTCCACATCTACTCCTGCATCAGAGAGAATATTCCTGAATTCCACATCTACTACTGCATCAGAGAGCATATTCCTGAATTCCACATCTACTCCTGCATCAGAGAGAATATTCCTGAATTCCACATCTACTCCTGCATCAGAGAGAATATTCCTGAATTCCACATCTACTCCTGCATCATAGAGCATATTCCTGAATTCCACATCTACTCCTGCATCAGAGAGCATATTCCTGAATTCCACATCTACTACTGCATCAGAGATAATATTCCTGAATTCCACATCTATAGAGCATATTCCTGAATTCCACATCTACTACTGCATCAGAGAGCATATTCCTGAATTCCACATCTACTCCTGCATCAGAGAGAATATTCCTGAATTCCACATCTACTCCTGCATCAGAGAGAATATTCCTGAATTCCACATCTACTCCTGCATCAGAGAGCATATTCCTGAATTCCACATCTACTCCTGCATCAGAGAGAATATTCCTGAATTCCACATCTACTCCTGCATCAGAGAGAATATTCCTGAATTCCACATCTACTCCTGCATCAGAGAGCATATTCCTGAATTCCACATCTACTACTGCATCAGAGAGCATATTCCTGAATTCCACATCTACTCCTGCATTAGAGAGAATATTCCTGAATTCCACATCTACTCCTGCATCATAGAGCATATTCCTGAATTCCACATCTACTCCTGCATCAGAGAGCATATTCCTGAATTCCACATCTACTACTGCATCAGAGAGCATATTCCTGAATTCCACATCTACTACTGCATCAGAGATAATATTCCTGAATTCCACATCTATAGAGCATATTCCTGAATTCCACATCTACTACTGCATCAGAGAGCATATTCCTGAATTCCACATCCACTCCTGCATCATAGAGCATATTCCTGAATTCCACATCTACTCCTGCATCAGAGAGCATATTCCTGAATTCCACATCTACTACTGCATCATAGGGCATATTCCTGAATTCCACATCTACTCCTGCATCAGAGAGAATATTCCTGAATTCCACATCTATAGAGCATATTCCTGAATTCCACATCTACTACTGCATCAGAGAGAATATTCCTGAATTCCACATCTATAGAGCATATTCCTGAATTCCACATCTACTCCTGCATCAGAGAGAATATTCCTGAATTCCACATCTACTCCTGCATCAGAGAGAATATTCCTGAATTCCACATCTACTACTGCATCAGAGAGCATATTCCTGAATTCCACATCTACTCCTGCATCAGAGAGAATATTCCTGAATTCCACATCTACTCCTGCATCAGAGAGAATATTCCTGAATTCCACATCTACTCCTGCATCATAGAGCATATTCCTGAATTCCACATCTACTCCTGCATCAGAGAGCATATTCCTGAATTCCACATCTACTACTGCATCAGAGATAATATTCCTGAATTCCACATCTATAGAGCATATTCCTGAATTCCACATCTACTACTGCATCAGAGAGCATATTCCTGAATTCCACATCTACTCCTGCATCATAGAGCATATTCCTGAATTCCACATCTACTCCTGCATCAGAGAGCATATTCCTGAATTCCACATCTACTACTGCATCATAGGGCATATTCCTGAATTCCACATCTACTCCTGCATCAGAGAGAATATTCCTGAATTCCACATCTATAGAGCATATTCCTGAATTCCACATCTACTACTGCATCAGAGAGAATATTCCTGAATTCCACATCTATAGAGCATATTCCTGAATTCCACATCTACTACTGCATCAGAGAGCATATTCCTGAATTCCACATCTACTACTGCATCATAGGGCATATTCCTGAATTCCACATCTACTCCTGCATCAGAGAGAATATTCCCGAATTCCACATCTATAGAGCATATTCCTGAATTCCACATCTACTACTGCATCAGAGAGCATATTCCTGAATTCCACATCTACTCCTGCATCAGAGAGAATATTCCTGAATTCCACATATATAGAGCATATTCCTGAATTCCACATCTACTCCTGCATCAGAGAGCATATTCCTGAATTTCACATCTACTACTGCATCATAGGGCATATTCCTGAATTCCACATCTACTCCTGCATCATAGAGCATATTCTTGAATTCCACATCTACTCCTGCATCATAGAGCATATTCTTGAATTCTACATCTACTCCTGCATCAGAGAGCATATTCCTGAATTCCACATCTACTCCTGCATCAGAGAGAATATTCCTGAATTGCTGTAGACAGCATGGAAATCAATCTGTGCTGTTTGTTAGTTACCCTGTTAAGAGGTGTGCGCCTCTGAGCTTTGATGGGCAGCAATGAACAGAGGGAGAAAAAAACACTTTGCTTATAATATAAATTTTGTCAGCTAAATAAGTGATCCTACACACACATCTCAGCTGCAGGGCTTTGTGACAGCTCTTTTTATAAACAAAAACCTTTTACCAGGAGTTTGTATTTCATTTAATTTTAACTGAACAGAACAGCTTGTCAAAGTATCAATCCACAAACATTGGTTCAACATTACCTTACTATTGTACTTCAGGCAATATTGTTTGTAGGTAAGTTTGTATGTAATTTAATTTAAGTATTTTAATTAGTTAATTTTAGTGACTCATTTTACTTATTTTATTTTACTTGGTTTACTCTACACTGAGAACAGACACAATCACTGCCTCTGCAGAGAGGAAAACAACAAACGCCAACAATGCTGGATACTGTAGACTAACCAACGGAGACTGGAGATTAGAGTCAAAACACTGGGGACAAACAATTTAAGACTGGAAACTAACCACTGGAGACTAATCACTGGAGACTAGAGACTAACCACTGGAGACTGGAGACTAAACACTAGAGACTAGAGACTAATTACTGGAGACTGGAGACTAAACGCTAGAGACTGGAGACCTAACGCTGGAGACTGGAAACTAACCATTGGAGGCAGGAAACACAGGAGACAACTGCCTTGAGACTAGAAGAATACTGTGGCTTTTTTTCCTCAATCTGCTGGAGCGCTCAGTCCTAACAGCTCTGAAACACGCAGTTTGTGATCCATTCTTTACACAGGGTGGGTGAGGAGAGGGTACAGTCTTTGAGCACCACTTGAAAACAGCCACTCGCTTCTTACCATATAACAGTGCATACAGAGCAACAGGAGTCCCAGGGGAAATACACAGCTCCATCAGCTGTTAATTCAGCAGAGTATCCATCCACGAAAGACACTGGCGCGCCAATGGGATTCATGCCGTGCAGCAGGATGACAGATAATACAAACGGATGGCTCTCTATGAGCCAACGATCCCGCTGCACAGAGCTGAGAGGGCGCCACCTGCTGGTGTGAGTGACTAATGACTCCTGGTGGCTGCACCATACAGAACGATGCAGGCGATTAGTCCACAGGGAATGGCAGTTTGAGGAAATACAGCTGTGTCCTGGGGAGCATTGCTGTACACCTGGCATAATTAGAGCTTGTGTTTTTAATGAACAAATACATTTAAATAATTTCATGAAACATAGTTTCATTTTAGTGCACTATTTCCCGAGAATAGCAATTAACGAAATATATATGAATTAAGAGTTTTAAACGTTTTACAATGTCAATTTAGGGTCATTTTCTCTGTCTACACAATCTGCAGGGGAGCACGAAAAGAACAGAGAATGCCAGAACTAAGTTTAGTCATCAGCAAAATGTCCCACTAGTACTGGGGAATGATAATGTTCTAAACGGGACACAGCCCATTCAGTGTGCAATGCTGCCCTCTAGTGTACAATAGATAGCAACATTTCGTATTTCTTTTTATATAATTCACAGCATGTTTCGAGCGTTTTTATATCACTGTGTTTATATCACTGTGTGAGCAGAATCTTCTTTTTTAGACGCGTTAATTGCCCACAGCAGTCTCAGATGAGAAATCACAGCACTAATTAACGCAAGACACTATTATTACCCAGAAACTACAGTGATTATGCAAGTACTGCTGCTGAACTTTGCTATTGAAAAGAAACGTAAAGGGAGTTTTTTTTTTCAAAGCTGCATCAGCTGTTTTTATCTTGATTGGCACCGCTTTTTCGACGTACAGACACACACAGATTAATTGAGGTCAGTACGATGAAGGATAAACTCTTATCTATCGTATTAGCTTACTTAGGGAATGAAAACCGTCAAGTAATTCCTCAGTTGTATGTATGTCTGACCTGGCTGAGAGGACATAAGAATCGTGATACAATTTAAATACTTTAAGACAGAAAAATCTTTCCCAGAAATTCCCCTTAGGTTTATCCCAGAGTCGTTCAATACACCTATATTTTCAGGGTTTCATAATCTATCAGTGTAATTTGTGTCACATTATAAACAGAAATATTTCAATGGCAATGGAAAATTAAATTCTATAAATCAGAATATTTCGTGCATTTAGTATAGTAGTATATTGTATTGACCTGTGCTTTTATCTTCAGACACTTTTTCCAATGGCTGCACAGTTGTGTCTAGCTTTGTGGCCAAGACAGAGTTACTGTAAGGTACAAGGACATGACTTGAGTGTGTCAAAACTTGTTTTAATAAACTTAAGGTTCATCATTTAAAAAATGTATTTATAACACTCTACATGAGCTGTAAGATATAGGAATGAACAAACCAGTATCCAAAGTGTTGCTCTCAAAACATGGGATGCATGCAACTTTTTTTCAGATTGAAAACTGGTTGATATGTTTTCATTAAAAAAAAAAAACTAGTTACACACTTTTAGACATTACACACAGAATGACACACCCATGCATTTCATACTTCAGCAGACAAAGTAAAGATGACAATAAGTCGCACGTAAATTTTACACACCTTTTTCTTTTAACTCAAAGGCTTAAACACAAGCAAACAGCCACCTTATCTCCAAGCTGGAGAATTAGTATCAAACTAAAAAAAAAAAAAAGGACGGTACAGCAGAACAACACAACTGTTTGGGTGGATCTTCCCTCCTGAATGTTTACTAAAGAGAAAAAATCTCTCTTTGAAGTGAAATACGATCCCACGCCGCTGACGTTTGAAAGCATCATTGAAATACAAGAGCAAGATGATTTCTGTGTGTCAGATATAGAGGCGACATCTTTCCTGTCGTTGGCTGAGCCCTCCCATCCCAGGAATGTCATTGGGCAGGTTGAGTTGTGAAATCTACAGCAGGTGTGTGGACATTGTTTCAAACACCGTCTCTATCATGTCACTTTAAACTTGATCTCGGAAAATGTTTGCTGAAGAGGAACGATCAGGTCTACATCCATCACCGAGGTAATGTATATATTTTTCATCCCAAGGTTATCCCAACAACACAGTGATGAAATGGTTTGGCAACTGAACCGGAAGGTTTTGGGTTTTAACTGTGGGCTGGTGGCTGCTGCTGTACCCTGGACTGTGATACTTAGCCTGGCTGCTCTAGTAAATAGATATTACTGTGACATATGTACTGATCATGTATTAAATGAAAGCTCTGTAAAGCACCCTGGACTTCTCTCACTTGCTCTTCTCTTTCCTGGGTCATATGTCACATGACTGTGGACCCAGGCACTAAGAGCTTGATTTACTAAGACCTTTAGCAAAATGACCAAGGATTGGTCATGGTATTTGTTTTGCGCCAATCATTGGTTGTGTTATTAGTTTTGCGTGTGCTAAAAGGTTTAGCACATAGTAAAGGCCTTAGTAAGTGTATTAAGATTTGCTTGTTTGAAAATGCTCTCCTCACTACTGGCTTTGAAGCAGGTGAAGATCAGCCCAGCCATGAATAATGACACGACCTTTGACCCCAGCCCCCTCGTTCCTGAGCTCGGGGAGTACATCCTGATACCATTCGTGGGGTTCACCCTTTTTGGTATCCTGGCATCACTGGTAATTCACCTGAACTCCTGCTTTCCTTCTGAATATAAACGGCTACAGAACATGACTGCACCTTTTAGTGTAAGCGATAAGCTCGGTAGAATGGGATCAGTCATTAAATTAATTCCACAGTTTTTCATTAAGACCAATTATGAGACTTCATCTCTCTCCCCAGGGAGCTTATATAAGAAGGCAAAGGTGAGTTTCTCTTCTTTTTGTCACAAGCTGTACTTTTCCTAAGAATGTACGGTACTAAGAATGTATTGTAAAACATGTACAAGACATATTTATTTTATTAAAGCCCTGGCTAAACACTTAGAATGTTTTTTTCCCCCTCACTAAATACCAGTACAATTTCTGAAATTACAGATCATTTTAAAAGAAAGATTAATTTTCACTCATATTAAGACTTAAATCCATATTATTCTTGGTTATGAACACGTTTTTGCAGAAATTTCTCAGGGATCTGTAGGACTGTTACCAGAATCTAAAGCGGAGATTTCAAACTGCAGTCCTGCGGGGCCAGAATGTCTTCAGGTTTTACATGGGGTGGACTCCCGACCATGACCAAGTGGGCGTGTTCTGCACTCGTTTCGCACAAAAGGCGACTGCTGGGCGTCGCCGTTTTGCCCGCTAAAAACATAAAGCGAAAGTCGGTGAAGCACCTGTGAATGACGTCAAATGCCAAGGAGTGGTTCCAAAAGAGCCAAGCTGGTTTTTGGAACTTTTGATTTGCTTATAATGCACGCCGCGATTAGGGCGCCCGTTTATAATCGATTCTATCAGCGAAGTCCTCCCTCGCCCCCGCCACGTGATGCAGGATAGCCCCACGTGGTCAAAACAAGTCCACCCAGGGTTACCCTTCAGACAGGAAATTGCCGTGAAGTCAAACAGGAAGCTGTCTCCCTTAGCTTTTCACCTTTCACCTTTGACTTCTCAGGACTTACCTGCTGGGGCTGAGACCGAGGCATTGGGAGGCCTACAGCTCCAGCGAGCAGAACTACGACAGCGACGAGTACCGAGACGAGCAAGAAGAACTGACGGTGAGACACGCCTCTCCTGTGTCCTGTTACTCCGCTGTAGCGTCGAAGGCTTTTAAACCACGGCCTCAACAGTCCGACTCAAGTGATTTATATTCGCCACACTGTGCATTTACATAAATTTGCCAGGGCTTACTAACAATGCTAATTATACATTAAGAGCCTTCCTCAGGGGCCTCAAGCTCACAAAATTCTGGTTATAAATGTGTTTCCTTAACCACTGCTCCACACTGCCCTATTTTCCCACTGTTCCTTTCACATACCAAAACCACTTTACTGGGGTTTACCAGCCAGTCTGTGAGAGGTGGATTGAACATCAGCAGGAAGGGGAACGTTAAATTAAACTGACCCGTTAAGCTACGCCGGCCACCTTAACCTCTCACCTGCCTGGCCAATGGGGAGGGAAGGCAGCAGTCGATCACATGACCGCCCCCTCTCACCTCTCATATGCATTGCAGGAGCCACTCTGGAAACACGAGGAGGAGTTCAGCGGATTTCATTCCTTCAGCTAGAGCCCAGCGCACAAACTGTGATGTCACACCCTGCTCAGGACATTTCAGCCAGTGGCGGAAGAGGAGGAGCAGAGCTGGGCCAACACAGCACAGGGGCTGGGAGCCATTGCTGGGAAGGGGACCTTCAAGCCGCCTGCCATACAAATAAATGAAGCATGAGTTTGGGCAGCTTCAATTAGTTTATATTAATTAGAAAATACATTTTTAATACACTCAATTATTTATTGTTTTCTGAAATTTGTGCTATAAAATCTCCACTATAATACTGCAGTACAATACTTTTTTACTGCCAGCTGTCACTTCACAAGTGTGCTGTAAATCTAGCAGAGCATAAAAAAAACAGAATTTGGCGACTTCAGTCTCACAAGCAAGCGCTGACAACACAGACATCCTGTGATGATCTGAGATCAGTCTCTGGCACTCATACAGTACAGAATATTGAATTGTGTAACTCTGCTCTTGTACATTTCTCCTGAAATATGCCTCTTGTCAAAAGGCTGGGTCTGTCAGAATAGAGTGTTTGTCTGGGTGTACCGAGCACCTATGAATCCGTACTATTCAGGCCATTGTCTTGGTGCCTTTTGTACTTGATAATGTTTGTATCGGTAAAAAAATGTTTTATGATTCAATTACAAATGCATTGACTTTTTCCAGCAAACCTAACAAACATTTATTTGAGCCTGTGATTGGACAGGCCTGTTGACTGACTGACAGGTGTTTCAGTGGCGTGGGCTGACTTCCTCTGCACTGTGTGTGAGAAGCTCTGGGCTCAAGGTCAGTTGAGACTGTAGATGTTATGACTGAGGATTACCCCTCCCCTCACAGTGGACATTCAGAGAGAGAGAGAGAGAGAGAGAGAGAGAGAGAGAGAGAGAGAGAGAGAGAGAGACACAAACAGCTTTTACTCCTAGCTCTGTCTGTCTGTCTGTCTGGAGCAGTATTCACTCCTGTCTGACCACAAAGCCAGGGGTCAGATGAATTTGTACTAGAATTTGGAATAACATGTTTACAAATCTTTTGGATGCAAATTACAGCAATGTGTGTTAAATTGATTAGTAATTGTACTTGTTGTTTTTACACAATAATAAAATGAATAACAGAAGTTCAATTATTTAATAAAAATATAATGAATCTGACTCCATTGTTATCCATCTTCTTTACTAGCTGAGGACATTTAGGAATGAACTTTGAAGGAAATATTCATTACTGTCGTAGAACATGAATCTTTTTCTTCCCTCATCTCTGAAAATAAACGGTTTAATTCTGAACAGTGGTCCGTTTATCTAGACGGCCCACTTATGTCCAGTTGACTGACGGCGAACATCTGCTGCTCCGAACGCTGGATGTACTGTACAGCATCAAAAGCATGACGCACCAGTGCGCCTGCGTCACTCCGCCTTGTTTCTGGGACAATACGCAGAAGGAATGCTTACTTTCCCCGAATATTATCTGTGCCATCGTACATATAACGAAAGGAATAACTGCACCGACAACGACTGCATCGTAATGGTATCGTCTATATGTCTGTTGGATTGAAGGCCATATCTAGGTTAGTCGATTGACTTTTTTAGTTTCAAGCAAGGCACGCATGTATTACTTTGTTCGACGACAATGTGCCATGATACTAATTGGAGCTGTTGTAACGCTATAGCCTACTATTAGTTTTGTTTGCCATAATTGGAATATTCCAGAGACTACGTTGTGTTTTGACATAATTAAATGACATATGTATTCGAATTAAGCTAAGATTTGAGACATTGGCATAACAACGAAAATCATACAGATTCACAGCGATTGGTCAACCGACTCAACGCCAGGCAACGGTCTTTAAACTGAATCCCTAAAATACAGAGGACCGATCGACAAGATTATCTGTGAGTACAACGCACATTTGGAAAGCGAAAAGTTCCCACAACCCGCGGGTTAACGCGCAGATATCACGGGCAGGCACTCGTATGCAATAACATACCCCCCACGTTATTGTCCTGTTGAAAATGGGGGCGTGGGATATGAGAGTCAATCTACTCGTCAACAGCTGCAAGCAACTGGTGCGCAGCCTCCTTGTGCTCGCGCACTACGCCACGGAGTTCGCGGGCTTTGTCGCGCGCTCCGTCAACGGTGTCATGACGTTAGTGAGGTGGACTGTTCTCTCCGCTCAGTACACAGTGTCCATCTTTAACTCGGCCTACAAACACCTACGCTGGTGGGATAGAAGAGGTGGAGCAACTCTACAGATTTGTTCGCGCAGGGACACAGACGCCGAGTGAGGGGAGGGGAGATTGATCAGTTTTAGTAGCAGAAAAAATATTTTATATTTTTGATATTACTTAATGTCTGTTTCTGTCCATGGATTTTTACCTTGATATTTTACAGTGATTTGATTCATATAATGAATCTCCTATATATTTCCTATATAATCTTCCTATGTATCATTCACATCTCCTGATTCACTCAAGCGCAGACAGCTACCTCTCAAACACACAAATAATTGGACCTACTTTTTCTTCCTTTTTTTCACAACTTCTCTCCAAATATAGAATGCTGGTAACATTTGTGGGCCTGTAAAATGGCTGCACATCCTTCACTGCGAGAGACAATAGACCTTCAGTTAAAAGAGAGCACACAAGCCCGTTTTTCTTCTTCTGCATGCGCAGTGTGTTTCTCTCTGACACATAAGCAGCTGACAGAGACGGCAGACTGACCAGAGGAGGCGCTCTACCATGGAGCGGAGGACATTGTGCCTGATATGTTCTGGACTGACATGATGGCCGACCGTGTGTGTCACCCCTCAGCACTGCCAACCATAGCCAACGCTAGCACAGTGGAGTGTGTTAGAGCACCCAAGGACTGCCACACCCGTGGAACTGTTCACTGTACTATCTGACAGTGTGCTACGTAAGGACACTGGGGACGGGGGTGACATTATTACCTCATCGCCCAAAGTCCAGGCTTCTGAGGGAATCTACCTCATCGCCCTGCTTTCTAGGCGTGATCCCTGCAGGACTATTGGAAGGAAATCCACGCGCTTCTCAAGGAACACAGGAAAGAGTCTCTTCAATCAGCGCATGTTACAATGCAAAGCATTACTGCCCCTTGTCAATCACGCAGTATGTTTGTCAGCATTGGAAATTTGTCAAACTAAGAAACAACCTGACTGTTTAATCAACAATGCAATCACCATCATCACAATCGAGTAGATGAGCTTAATCAGAGATCGTAATGAACACAACCATCATTCTTACTGTTGCTTCACTGGAGTAATGCTGAATGGACTGTTTCAGGGCTGCTTTCTTACCCTCTGCTTCCGTTATAACTTTCATAAGAATAGAAGCCATAACTGAAGGATATATAACAGAAAGGCATTATAATAAGTTATAATGAATGGATTTTTTAAAATCTCTTTTATTCTTGGCCATAAATATTATTATGCGATTATTGTAGCTCACTTCCTACAATATTAAAACCACTACAATTCAGTTGGGTTTTATGCACAACTGTTGTGGCAGCTTTTGTTACTCTTGTGAAAAGCATTTTTACAATGTATGGATTATGTAGTATTAGTAGTGTTTTGTATCACATTATACAATGAAGTTATATTTTTTAATTCTGAGATGGGACAGTACTGTATTACTATTGAAGAAGTACTCCCCAAATCTGAATGGTTTCAGTAAATACATCCAGCTGTATAACTGGATATATAAAAGTGTGTAACTCGCCCTGAATAACCATGGCTGCTTCTTATGTATTGCACTGCGATGGGCTAGAATAGAAATATCAGTGTACTAATGGAATGGAAAAGTACCAAATGGGCTTGTATTCAGATTCCTGAGTCATCGCACAGGAATACCAATGTAAGACTCGGCTCATAAATATGGTCATAATCCCATTAAACCCAAAATGAAAGACTAGATGTGTTTCTGAACTGTTATGCGCACACTGTCTCTTTCACAAACATTGCCTGAGATACTCAACAACAAATGTGTGTTTGCCTGTGTGCCTCTGCCTGCGGGGATGTAAGGTTTGCTGGGCAAGTTCCGTAAAGTTTATTCTAAAAAAAAAACCTTGTTAAATCAAGCGACTGAAACATATAGAGGTGCGTTTTATAGATTTCACTGTCCTTATTTCCCATTTCAGCCAGCAATTAATTGAATTGTTTTACATAAAGTTGATTCAGAGCACTGATACTTTGGCACTTAGTTACATTAAGGTGATCTGCATCACTGTAACGATACTCTAAATGTTCATTACCGTGGAGATTAACAGTGTTGATCTCCAGGTTATGCGTGTGATTATGACACATAGTGGTGTAGGAGGACACATTATCCCCCTCAGAGACTGGAGGTTCTGACTGGTCTCTTCCCTATTTGCCCTAATGCCCTCTAAGCCATTTAACTGCGGCCTGTGCAGCCTAAGGGAAGGGGATTGTTGCCAAGGAGAGAGCAGAGGTTGGAGGCCTGCCAGGGAGGGGCGGGGGCTATTAAAGCTCCAGCATGTCGGCAGCTCCTCCCAGAGCCCTGTGTTGTGTGACTGTGAGGGGAGATCCTACACAGTAGACCAGTCGGGTGAAGGGAGCGCTTGTTGGGTCCCTGTGCTCGTCCCCCGGAGCACGCATCAGAGATGGGCAACTCCAGCAGCAGCACCGTGCACGACCTGCAGGCCGTGGAGATGCACCTGTGGTACAAGAAGTTCATGATGGAGTGCCCGTCGGGGCAGCTCACGCTGCACGAGTTCAAGCAGTTCTTCGGGCTGCGAGGCCTCGACCCCGAGGCCAGCGCCTACATCGAGCAGATGTTCCGCACCTTCGACATGAACAAGGTAAGGAGCCGCGGCCACGTCGCGCAGGGCGACCGCCCTCGTAATCATCTTAACCAGAGTCGTACCTCAGTTATAATGAGAAGTAAGGTCCGCCTTTCATGGCTCTCAAGCCCCTTTCCATTGAGTTTGGCAGGGAGGGGGGGTTTGAATCAAGTATCAGTATGTAGCCCCTACCTGTGATTATGTACATGTATGTATATTGGGAGTCTTTATGCTGGGTTTTCCATGCCCTTGCTGGATTGCCTGACTGGATAACAACGTGGTATAGCTATGAATAGTTTGGCTGTATTTAGTGGTGTTTAGTTTTGTTTCTAAAACAAATCGCTGGTTTGTTGCAGCAACTTTAGATACTTCACACTATTACATACGAGCAGGCCTTCCGTGCTTTAATTAGTGACATCGCACTTTTGTGTTCCCGAGACTTAACGGTGATGTTCTCCACTTGTAAGATGCCCTGGATCAGGGTGAGAGATTGGAATGTGTAGTAATTATGCAAAACTGTGTTAAGTAACAAAAAGCAAAAACAGCATCAGTCTGTGTAATGTACTGTACATGACCCTGGGTAATTTACATGCCATGGTAGGGGCAGATCCAGGGAGGCAGTACCGCATAGTATTGTGACTGCATGGCCATCGGAACCAGACATGGGATCAGGAGCTACTAGTGGCAGTTACACCATTCTGGGTCACTGTGGAAATTCATCCACAAGCCTTTGAAAAATATTATTATAATTATTATTATTATTATTATTATTATTGAGAAACAAACATGCATGATTTTTTAATATCTTTTTTTATTATGGTGACATTTTAGTCAGGGACGGAGGAGGGGTGTCACGATGAGGGGGTGCGGGGTAGTTGGGGCCGAGAGTGTGGGAGTGGGCATCTATATCACTAACAACAAACCCCACCCCCCCCCCCCCCCCACACACACACACACACACACACAAAAGTTAAAAGTGTAGATGCAACAAGCAACTGCAAATATTTGCCGTGGACATTAACTGTTGTTCTCAATAGCCCTGATTTAATGAGAGGAAAATCAGCGCTCACTTACAAAAATCTTAACTTATTTAACTACTTATTTTAGAAGAAGATTTTTGTGATTTATGTTTTCCTTTTCCATTCTTGAACTGCTTTGAAACACCAGCACCACCCTGAAGTACCACAACGTCACAGCCAAACGTCCCCATTAAACACCGGCACCACCCTGAAGTACCACAACGTCACAGCCAAACATCCCCATTAAACACCGGCACCACCCTGAATTACCACAACGTCACAGCCAAACATCCCCATTAAACACCAGCACCACCCTGAAGTACCACAACGTCACAGCCAAACATCCCCATTAAACACCAGCACCACCCTGAAGTACCACAACGTCACAGCCAAACATCCCCATTAAACACCGGCACCACCCTGAATTACCACAACGTCACAGCCAAACATCCCCATTAAACACCAGCACCACCCTGAAGTACCACAACGTCACAGCCAAACGTCCCCATTAAACACCAGCACCACCCTGAAGTACCACAACGTCACAGCCAAACGTCCCCATTAAACACCAGCACCACCCTGAAGTACCACAACGTCACAGCCAAACGTCCCCATTAAACACCAGCACCACCCTGAAGTACCACAACGTCACAGCCAAACGTCCCCATTAAACACCAGCACCACCCTGAAGTACCACAACGTCACAGCCAAACATCCCCATTAAACACCAGCACCACCCTGAAGTACCACAACGTCACAGCCAAACATCCCCATTAAACACCAGCACCACCCTGAAGTACCACAACGTCACAGCCAAACATCCCCATTAAACACCGGCACCACCCTGAATTACCACAACGTCACAGCCAAACATCCCCATTAAACACCAGCACCACCCTGAAGTACCACAACGTCACAGCCAAACATTGCCATTAACAAAAGAATAAAGTTACAGTCTATCAATTTGAAACGGGCGATATAAATGATCATTGTCAAGCAGCTGCTCCTTCTTTCTTAATGTGTTGTGTCCTATCTGTCTAAACTTTATTATTCATATGGAAAAAAAATTATTTATCAACTTGCCACTGATCAAACTGTAACAGTGGTTAGCGTGCACTCATTTAATACGTATCAAAATACAGCTGGACAATAAAGTTGTAATAAGACTTCTAACAGCAGCTCTATTTATCTCGTATTTTTAGTTTTACGTCAAATCATTGATGATCAAGTCGACCGTATTGATTGTGATATCCTACCAAAGTGAGATACACTACAAACTTCATTGAAATGACAATAGCCTCAAGCCTATCAATCATAATTATCCGTTATGGGATAATTCCTATGATCGTGTAATACCATTTCAGAATTATATTAGTAGTTAAATAGGAAGAGTTAATATAAATTTTTTTTAAATGAAGAGAAAATACAGTGCACCTCTGCCCTTCCAGTGGGCCTTTTATGTCAGAAGGCCCGGGGGTGGAATATACCCCCCCCCCCCCCCCCCCCCCCAAGTCCCCTGCTCTGCTACTGATTTCAGTCCATAGACCTGTCAATGCAGTGTTAACACAATGAAAGCAAATCATTCCGAACATTTGCATTTGTGTGCATGAATACTGTATTTATTCTGACCATTTATTGAATTTTGGGGATTTTATATTCAACACCCTATAAAACTAAACTAAAACAGGGTGTGTGCACTGACCTTCTTCTGAAAGACTTTGGATGAAAGGTGCCTTGATCCACACCACTTGCATTGAGACTCAACACTCAGGCAAGGGAAACAGCTCAGGGCCCTAACTAACTACGCCTGTGGGTCACCTGGTAGACTCGCATTGAGCTGCCAGTAACCTTGTCTGTCTTTGCTATCTGCACAATTCCTTGAGCCCCAGACAGGACATTGTCCCCCAAACAAGGCCGTCGTGCTGCTGGAATTTAAATCTGGATTATGACAAGCCCTCTGGTGAATCAGAACTGCATTCTCACACACCCTCCTTCCTCGTTTTTGCTGAGCTCAGCAGTATGGCTGGGTTTACAGTGATAATCTCATCCTGAATTTATTATAATCGCCCATGGGCTTTGTACAGCACAGAGCAGTATAGTTGTTTGCCGTGTAACATTGTTTTTATAGTTGGTTATAAAAAACAAAAAAAAACGAAGTCAACTTTGTCCAGAGCATGACATACATAGTCTCCATCAGGCCTTGTGGTTAGCCTCGCCGCTGCTCGAGAGGCGATGAGATGATTGGTGAGTACCACTATGTCCTGCTCTTCACCTCCCCCTGGTGGATGGCAAGTGTTCATGCACCACCACAACCTGTCTCCTCGATTCCTCTCTGTTCTGCCTCTCCAATAGCCACTGTTTCCTCAGACAAAATAAGTCATTTTAATAGGGAAGGTAAAGTGCTGTATAAAAATGTCTTTGTATGGGTACCCGTAGGGTATCTGCGGCACCAAAAACAGCAGGGCTACCTATTTTTATTGAGGCCCCTAACAGTGCTGAAACAGTCCCATGAGAGAGGTGTCCCATTCGGCCCAAAGGACGGGGCCCTTGTCCGCGCTCTAAGCTGAGATTGGGCCCCTGGTTGCAGGATGGTACCATCGACTTCATGGAGTATGTGGCGGCGCTCAGCCTGGTGATGAAAGGCAAGCTAGAGCAGAAGCTGCGCTGGTACTTCAAGCTGTACGACGTCGACGGCAACGGCTGCATCGACCGGCACGAGCTGCTGAGCATCATCAAGGTGAGAGTCGGCACTGGGCGTGCTCAGCAGACGCACGGCACTCTGGGTACAAAAGCAACGCGAGCGCTGCAGTCTGGGTACAGACTGGAGCGGTGAAATGCACATAATGGTTTGCGCGATGCCAACATATTCCTGTAATGCTGACAGAGCACATATTTAATTGATGTGCGGCGAACACGGCATTAAATGTTAAAATGCTGCTGAACTGCAGATTATTATGATGTTCTGGGAAACAACTCTACTTAACAACTGGTATTATATGAATAATGAACGTGAAATGTGGTAACTATAAATCATTTTTTGCATAATATTTGAAATGGCTGCATGCCGTTGCCTTGCCTTCCCACAGTAAATGTTCAAGCAAGGCCCAACACTCATTGAATTGTATTGTCGTGGGATTCAGTACATCCGTCCATATTAAGCATTCAGAATTCCCCTCGGCAAAAACGGTACATTGTGTTGCAGGAAGAGAATGCTGGGTTGCCATGTTAGCTTTTGAATTCATCTCGACAACCTAGAGCCCGTCTTTTGTGGCACGAAAACATTCTTTTTCTGCTGTACTACCTCTCATTTGAAAAATTCCCCTTCACCCCCCCCCTCTCTCTCTCTCTCCCTCCCTCTCTCTCCCTCTCTTTCTTTCAGGCTATCCGTGCCATCAATGGTACTGAATCGCAGGATGTTTCTGCAGAGGACTTTACTAACCGAGTATTCGACAGGATTGACATAAACGGAGATGGTTTGTGTTCCCAGCCACTTTGTACTTTCATAATGGACAAACAGCAGTTTATTATTCAAACAGATACAGCACAGACTGAGCCACTTGCCACTTACAATGTCTGAGCCCTATCTACTGCATCATGTGTACTGTATACTAGCATACTGTGTACTGCTTACTGCATATTGTTTAGTAACATGCAGTATGCAAAAAATATCCTCCATACTATTATCAGCGAAAACCCGGAAATAAGTGTAGTATATCATCTGGGGATTTGAACATTTAGAGAACATTCCGCCAACTTAACAACTACAGTGTACTCAACAAGCATACTCAATAGTATGGACTGGTGCTGATTCTGACACAGCCATTGCCTCTACATTAGTTACAGAGCTGTACTAGCCAGGTAATTCTGAATGGTTGGCAACAAGGACTGAAATTCCTATGCATGTTCATCTTGGGTAAATTTCCCTCTGATAGGTTCTCTTTGGCTAGTGACGTACAGTATCAGGGTGAAGAAAGCAATTTTACCACTTTCTACCAATTGCAAAAGGGATTTTGGAATAGAACTTTGCTAAGGATAACCACAGTTACCACAACTCTTATGTTTAACTTGCAGTTTTGCTAACATAGCCATGAACAAGTTGGCTAACACTTTCAATGTAATGCCTAGCATTCCTGCAATTTTCAGGACGTTTCATGTCCTGAAAATGGTGGGGATTTTGACATCCCTGGTTTATTCCAGAAAGGGAAGCTGTACTGATGACACAGCTCCCGCTGGTTATCCCAGGAAGGGGAGAAGTGAAGTCTACCTGAGCTTCCCCCTGGTTGAATCCAGTCTGGTGAGCTGTTCTGACCATACAGCTCCCAACGTTCCAAAGACAGATCAAAAGAGCTTCTGCTCAGGGTTTGCATGCATTTGCAACTTCTCATCTGGGTTATAATGAAGATTCAATTGCTTTCTTGGACTGAATCCATTAGTGTTATATTTCTGAATTGTGAGACACATATGGCATGAATTCGTCTACTTAACAGCTTTCTCATCCAGTGTACTCAACTAGCATACTCAGTAGTATAGAAGTATAGACGTTTTCCCCAGTGTGGCAGACCTGTACTGAAATCTTTATCCTCCTATCGACTAGGGGAGTTGTCACTGGAGGAGTTTGTGGAAGGAGCGCGAACCGATGAGGATTTCATGGACGTGATGATGAAGAGTCTGGATCTGTCGCACATCACGGCCATGATACACAACCGTAGATGCTGCGTTTAAACTCCGCCCACACACTCAGATGCCAGGGTTGCATTCGGATCCAATTGAACACATTCCCTTTCCTTGATCTCTTCCCTCGAGTGACCTATTTTGTGATTAAATTTGTGTCGTGCAGCAAGCAGATTTTAACAGGGAGTATAGACGAGAAACAAACCAAAATGGAACTGAACGGCCCTAGCGACCCAATATAGGAAGTGCTACCCAATAGAGTTGAAAAGGGACTGCCCACTTTTTCTGTGTGGAGCATTGCATTGTGGGATTCCCTTCTTGCTGGAAGCTTGCATTGTATAACCTTGGTGGAAGGGAGGATAAACGAGGGAGTGAGGGAATTGAATTACTCCCTCCCCTTTATTAAATTGGAATTGAATTCCACTTGGTGCTGCTGACATATTTCATCCTGGCATTTTGGGGATTGAAGCAAGGGAAGGGAAGGACAGGAAGAAAGCATAGAATTCGGATCCGAATGCAGCCCATAGGCCTCAGCTCTGCTCTGCCCTGTGTGTAACAGGAACCCCCTGCTGGTCAGATTGTGTCCCTGTCCACAATTCAACACTATCTATGGAAGCACCAAAAGGTGAAACAAGTTAGCAACTGACTTTCAGCCAACTGGGCTGTGTCTGAATCAGGGCCCTATCTACTGAGTCCTGTCTGCTGTGTACAGTGTACTGGCAGATGTGTGCTGTTTAATGTGCACTGTTTAGCCGCAATGTGCAGTATGCAAAATAATATCCTCAATGCTATTTTCCAACCATACTGTGGAAGTGTCCTAAGACGTCCCACCCTTGCGCGGCCATGTCACGTGTTGTTTTTGTTGTTATTGAAGGAAAACGTCAGCGACGCTGCGCCTCATATTTTTAAAACGAAGCTGCGTGTCATATTTATGCGACCCAAATGTGTACTTCTTGAAAAGTGTGCTCCCGAATAGACGTGTCTCATACGAGGGTTTTAAGTATACTATATTTAGAGAAATTTTTGCCTATACGCACTTTCTCGCCCTGTCTACAAGCCTACCTTACCTAATAGTATGGAAGGGTGCTGATTAGGACACAGCCCTGGTTTATGCAGCTGCATACTGTATGTAGAATTACTTTTAATAGACAAAGACTCTGAAATTATCAACATGTATCTGCCAACATAACAAATTGTTTTCATGGTGACATTCATAAAAGTACATGCAGTAGTCACATTAAATATATTCTTAGCATGTGTGTATGTAGGCTAATATGCGGGCGCGTGTGAAGGCACATGTTCGCTTGACGATCAGTGTGTACGTGCGTGACCAAAATGCCACTAGACATACGGGAATAGCCACTCCGTACAGCCACAGTTATATTGCGCCTTCTACTGTGTAGGAGGACAAAAGAGACTTATTTTTTAGAGTAAAAAATTAAGAAAAAAATGCTGCTTTTGTATGTACAATAAAAAAACGCTGAAATTATTAGTTGTCATTTTACTTCCTACATTAAATTTGACTAGGCTACTAATGTAAACTGATATTGTGCCCACATCTGTAGATCGGTAAAAGGCACATTAAGGCACATTAAAATGGAACATGAAGTACGACGGATGATTTCACACTAACCTGGGAGGTGACGAGGAGGGTGGGGATGAGCTGGCTGTCTGTCCGTTCGCCACACTGTAGGACATAAAGAGGAGTTCTGAGGGGACGGTTCAGAACTCCCCCCCATGCAACATATTTATCCTCAGTCCCTTGACAGAGTAAAATCACACCAAATAATCACCAAGAGTGATTTACCTTTACGCGTGGTCCTACAGGAAAGAAAAACCCTGCCCATGGATGATATATACTCTGGATAAGGAGTAATCGCTGGGGCTCGGCCAAAACCCCAAAAATCAATAGATAAAATTTTGCAGTAGGGACACACCCACGCACAGCTCAAAGCGCCACGTTATGAGGCACTTAGCGTTGCTGTAGCATCACCACTCAAGAGGATTTGGTCTAATGAAGCCTGCTTCTGTGGACCTGGCCACAATATAGGGGCTTACTAATGCGCTTTGAATGGAAAGGAAATGATGCAGATGTATTTATACTCTGTGCATAGGCTACTGTAGCCTACATATTTATCACTCGAGTGAGTTCAAAAACATCGTCCGCTCAGTAACAGATTCCACAGATATGCCGTGCTGCATTTTTGGCTGCAGACAGCACTGTTTCTCTCCGAGTATTATCTCCTTGACAACTACAGGCTGTCCTTAATGTCGCCGCTCACTTGTCAAAAAATTAAAAGAGCCACAAGCTGTATAAACCGCATGCCGACTGCAAGTGGGCACAGCCATGATCACTGCTCGGGGAAATACACACACCAATTATGAATACAGCATAATCTATATTCGTTCATATACAGACCTAATGATGACAATTTACCAGATAAAGCTAAGCTTGCTCACTGCCCAGGGTGATAATTATGATGACGATAATGATGGTGGTGGCGGTGATGACGACGACAATGATGATGGCATGGGGGGGGGGGCCTTCTCCTTCCTGCAGTTTGTGAAAAAGCCACCTGTCGCAGACGCTGATTTTTTTTGAGCATGATGTTAACGTTACACTGTCAATAGTAGAGTAGGGTACCGTGTAGTAAGTAGCCTATGTGTAGAGGAAGTCAGAGGAAGGGCGAGTGGAATGAGTTATCACTGTTAGTTGATATGGATCAGTGGCATAGCCGGGTCAATTTGGCATTCCCGTCCGCGCCTGGTGCCAGCGTCTGTCTGTGCAGATCACTGACGCTGCACTGACAGCGCTGTGCCGTCCTCCAACATGCAGCGCGACAGAGCCATCTAACCACAGAGCAACGCCTCGACCAGGGTGGTGAACATGCACATTCCTGCATGTTGAGAGCAAAAATAACCCTGTTTCTCATACATCGTGGTCGGGGAAAACAACGGAGGGATTTCATCTGAAATAAATCAAAGCTCACACGTTGCTGTTTTTCTCACCTTTAATTCGACAAGAAAACCAGGATTAGCAAGAATGCAATGAAACGCTGCTATAGCCTACACGACCGGAAGAGAGTTGGACTGTCCTGAATATAGGTGTTTACTGAGGGGAAAATACTGAAACGAACGCTGAACAGGACATCTACCGTGGTCACTATCACAAACAAATCGGTCAATTTCCTCGGATCACGCCTCGGTCTTTTCGGCAAAAGACCAAGCAAATGAAGCTGAAGGTTGTTCATAAAATAGCTCCGTAGCAACCACAACGTTGACTGCGTCTGATTTTGAGGTAGATATCTCACTAATTTTTTAAAAGGTTTTTATTTATCTCTTGCGCTCTTTAGGTTGAAGGAAAAGTGATTTACGTCTATTGAGACAATTCAGTTAGGGCTTTAGGCTGCAAATTCAATGTCATTTCTACACCTCATCCGTATTCTGCAAGGACGAAGGTAGAAGTGGGAGAGCTATACGGATGTGTTAGCAGCGGTGATGCACAAGATAGACCCCTGCACGGGCAGGTACAAATGCAGGGTTGGAGACTCGGTTGGCGAGTCATCAGCGGAAAGATTCAGACCCGTTGGTAGGACAGGCATACATTGGACATTGATGTGGATTTTGCAAGCCTCGTCCAGCGAATGATGGATGCAGGCACATTTAACTGTGCAATTGTGGACGCACATAAGCTGCCCTGCGACAGCGGATTGAGTATCGGTAAACAAACACGCCCTACATTGATCTGTCATCACCTGTCAGCTGTCACGGGCGTTTAGACTACCTGAGGTCATTCCAGGTGAAAATCACAACAAACCATTAGTACTGGGAACTCTTGAGGCGATGTTGCCAGCCGCTGAAGCTGCGAAGATCTACCAGACCAACTACGTCCGGAACTCCCGGGCAATCGGGGTACTGTGGGCAATTTTCACTATCCTGTTCGCTATCGTCAACGTGGTGTGCTTTAGCCAGCCGTACTGGATCGGGGATGGTGTGGACACACCGCAGGCCGGCTACTTCGGCCTCTTCCAGTACTGCGTCGGAAACGGAATTTCGCGGGATCTGACTTGTCAGGGCAGCTTTACCGAGTTCAGCTCCATCCCCTCCGGCGCCTTCAAGGCCGCGTCCTTTTTCATCGGTATGGCCATGATGCTCGTCATCACCTGCATCGGCTGCTTCTCGCTCTTCTTCTTCTGCAGCACGGCCACTGTATATAAGATCTGTGGCTGGATGCAACTTGCGTCTGGTAAGTGACACTTCATTTTAGTGATATATCTGACATATGTGGCGGTGCATTGCTGAATTGTTTCTCGCTGTATGCAATAAAGCTACACCAGAACAACCAGTAGCCAACCCACGTAATAGTTTTTGCTACTTAGGCCATTCTGAACACATCAGGGAAGTTAGGATGATAGGACATCTATCAGTTTCCTGGATGTCTCTTTAAGGCACGATGAATAAGGGAGAAACAGACCGTTTGTGGAATGTTTTAGTCGTGACATTATCCTGCAACCAAATGGTAATCAAGGCAGAATCTTTCCCAATGTCCTGGACACGTTTTGTGTTAATTGGGTATATAATAATGCTGTTAAAAACTGGAAGAAAATCCTCATACAAGTGCTCACAAACGATTTGGCTGATTAGCTTGTATCTATGGAGACTGAAGCAGATCAATACTGATTCAATATCCCTTAGCCTTCTGTTGCCAAAAAAACACTTCCAAACAGGCAGGCTCTAAAGAGGGATACTGTATACTGAGTGAGTGAGTCATGTAGGCTAAGAGTAGGTCTACCACTCAAGTAAGAAAGGAAGATGGAGGCAGAGGTCCAGATATTTGATAGATTTGATGCTCTTGCTTCCTGGGTCATTGGGTCATCCTTCGGGTGGCTGGTCACTGGCTCCACCTTTAAGTGTCATCAGCTGGCAGATAATAAGACGTCCCATAATGAGTTTACATTTTATATCTGAGGGGAGGGGCTCTGGCCTCCCTTGTTATTGATTGACAGCATCTCCATGCCTCAGTGACAGGATGGAGCTCTGCCGTCACGCTGGCAAAGTGTTTCTCAATTTAATAACCTCTCACAGGAACTGCAGCAGGGCTCAGCATTGACCCAACACCATGCCCTCGATCTCTGTCTTTTACTCCCTATTGCCCTCAATCTGTCTTTTACTCCCGATTCCCTTTCAGCCTCCCCACCAATGTCTCTGTCCACCTCACAGAGAATCAAACTGGCTTTACTAGCATGACAGGAGTCATACTGCGTTGCCAATTGATTAAACAAAAATAAAATATACAACAAACCCCTGCCCCTCTTGTATAGGCACCAAAAACAGAAAATAAATGGCAAATCTCCATAGGCGAGACACACACACACGCGCGCATGCACACACACACACACACACACACACACACAGACACACGCACGCACACACACACACTCACACGCGCGCACACGCACGCACACATGCATACACACAGACACACACACACACACACACACACGTTGCACTGTCACTCTCCACACTGCACACCAATTACCACTAATTCTGAAACGCAAAAAACTCAGCACCTGCAGGCAGTGATAATTATTCTACTCTCATGCTCGAAGACAAAATACAGGTTCCCCATGCAGTGTAACACAGCAGCTCTACCACACTGGTGGAACAGAAGCTCAGTAAACTCACATCTGTCACTGCAAAGCCAAACGCACAAAGAGCAGTGAACCCAGAGCTGTCATTGTAAAAGAGTAAAATGGAATGAGATGAGGTCTGTTGAGCAGCAGGGTTTTTAACGAGCGAACGGATGGAGGGAGCGGACAGCGGTATTTTCCACATCTCATTGAAGGTGTCTGTGTTGCTCTGTGGATAAGTCACAGACAGCTCTGTGGATAAGTCACAGTCAGCTCTGTGGATAAGTCACAGACAGCTCTGTGGATAAGTCACAGTCAGCTCTGTGGATAAGTCACAGACAGCTCTGTGGATAAGTCACAGTGAGCTCTGTGGATAAGTCACAGACAGCTCTGTGGATAAGTCACAGACAGCTCTGTGGATAAGTCACAGACAGCTCTGTGGATAAGTCACAGTCAGCTCTGTGGATAAGTCACAGACAGCTCTGTGGATAAGTCACAGTGAGCTCTGTGGATAAGTCACAGACAGCTCTGTGGATAAGTCACAGACAGCTCTGTGGATAAGTCACAGTCAGCTCTGTGGATAAGTCACAGACAGCTCTGTGGATAAGTCACAGTCAGCTCTGTGGATAAGTCACAGTCAGCTCTGTGGATAGGTCACAGACAGCTCTGTCCTCATTACTGCCAGAATGGAGTTTCTCGAGGCTCTGGTCACCCATTAGCGGGTCTACATAAAATGGCCATTTGGTTTTTAGTGACTTTCTGACCCAGAAGAGCCGCTAATGAGACTGTCTGTTTCCTCTGCTGACAGAAGATACGTGTGTGTGTGTGTGTGTGTGTGTGTGCACGCATGCGTGTGTATGCACGTGTTTGAGGGCCTTGCTGTTGATAAAGTTTCGCTAATATACCTAGAACCAGAATATTTACATATTCTTCACCTGAAACTCAAATCACTGGCATGTGTCAGGCCCAATAACATATGGCTATGAGGAATGTTGAACACTCAATGGGGGAAATTAATACTTTGTCTGTACGTCTGAATGTTAACACATTAAGCATTTTGTGGCATGTGCCCTGTGTGCTTCAGCACATTGTACATTGCAGAGCTGTTACCATTGATTACCATTTAAGCACCACTGATGTGGACAGCTCCCTGGCTTGTAAAGCCATCCTTCAGAAATCTCTTACTGTAATGCAACAGGTATCTATAAATGGTCAAAACATAGCTTTCCAGCCTTAACAACATCAACAGCCATGACGGACTATTTTGTGAATAATAATCCACTTAAAAAACCCAGGGCAGCCCACCAACACGACAAGGTAGCCGGGTGTAGTAATGGGCTCGTGTGGTGTATTTTAAGATTGTGATGATATGGGCCCATGAGCTAATTTAAACTGAGAGTACAGAGTGTTTCCCTGCTCCCTCTCCCGTCCTCTCTCTCCCGTCCTCTCTCTCCCTCCCTCTCCTCTCCTCCCTCCTCAGGCGTGTGCCTGGTTCTGGGCTGCATGATTTTCCCGGACGGTTGGGACTCGGAGGTGGTGAGGCGGATGTGCGGCGAGCAGACGGATAAGTACACGCTGGGCGCCTGCTCCGTGCGCTGGGCCTACATCCTGGCCATCATGGGCGTACTGGACGCCCTCATCCTCGCCTTCCTGGCCTTCGTCCTGGGCAACAGGCAGGACAGCCTGATGGCAGAGGAGCTGCTGCGCGACTGCAAGGGTAACGCCCCCAAAGTGCCACGGCGACGGGACACAATTACCACGGCAACAGGGCCATTCCACCTTGGGGACATAACGAACCTCAATTAAAATAGCATTTTTGTGTAATTTCAACATGTAACTGACAGGGCAAGACACCCTTGTAAAAGAGATTTAATGTCAATGGGACTTTCCTGGAAAAATAAAGGATAAATAAGTAAATAAATAATTGGTATATTTCACCCCCTGTACTACTTGCAATACTAGCAATGTTAAAAGGTTTTCATGTCAATAAGACACATTGAATTGATTTAAAGAGGAGAAAGGAGAGGAACAGGATTGATGATGGATGTCCTGTGTTAATTGCAGTCTGGGCCCAATGGCCAGGTTTGGATTATTATTGGACATTTACACATCTTGCCATCAACCTGTCACAACGAATCACAGACACAATCAAAAAGCCACTCTGTCAATGCTTCCGGAGTGCGAGGGAGGAGCAAGCAGCAACTCCTGTATTTTTTAAAATTTTTTATTGTTAACCTTTATTTAACCTGGTTTGTCTCATTGAGATTAAAATCTCTTTTTCAAGAGAGACCTGGCCAAGAAGGGCAGCAGAACAAATATTTTAGACACAACAATAATACTCACATCCAGACAACAGTCAAGACATCTATGGATCCACATAACATTGTTTAAACCAGTTGCTGTTCCATCTGACATCTTCTGGTTGTTACCAGTATTGTCACTATTTCATTCCATCTCTTTGAAGTCTGAACTGTTATATCTGTTAACATACACACACACACACACACACACACACACACACACACACACACACACACACACACACACACACAATATTAAACTCCTTAAAGAGCTGTCTCTCATCCTCCCTCTTTCTTTCTCTCTCTCTCTCGTTACAGACAGTGGAAACGCCTAACACATACAGGTGGGTACTGAATGAAACACACCCCCACTCCCTCTGGTGTGGTCACTGGTGTCCGTTGATGTTCTGACACAAAAATCGTCGCAAAGTATGCTTTGTATCGGGTTTTATTTATCATTTTATTAAATCCATTGACTTGTATAGACACCAAAGGAGGTTTAGATAGACACATCCGCAGCCGGAAACCGGAAATACTTCTGAATTGTTTTGGAAAGTTTGTATTTTTCTGTTGCTCACTAGCGGTCTTGTACGCTTGCAGTGAAGGAATCAGTTGCATAAACATACACTAATTTAGCAAAATAGATCCTTTTGACGAGTTGGTACTAGCTGCAAAACAAACCCCGACCTGGTGACCCTGAAGCGGCTCTTCTTCTTCTACGGTAGCCTTCAAACTCAGCCAAGACCTCCCAAAATTTCAAGCGGAAGTTTACAAACGTATGGCTGTAAGGCGACTGAAAATAGTTATATAAATCTTTAAACGGTCATTTAAAACATGTTTTAAACGTAAACGTAAATTACAAGAAGACACCAGTGACCACTCGGTGAGTTTCCCATCTTTCAAAATGAGAGTTTATGGTGTTTTTTGAAAGTTTTTCTATATGCCGATCCAGATCCATTGTGTAAGTTAGCTGTGACATGAGCAAAAAGCAATATATCTCAAGACTGCAGTTTGTCAAAATGTTGATATGGATCGTTGCATATGATTGTAAATAACCTTATAACAGGGCTTAACATGGTAAATACCAAACTTCTCCTTTAACAATCCAAGAGCATACTTCCAAGCAGCACTGCAGTAGCATTAATGTTCATACTGTATGTTCATGGTTGTGGTTAAAAAAAAGTAGCAGGAAACAAAGTCTTACCCGAATTCCAGTGTATTCATGCGGATTGACCAAAACAAACACTGTCCACTTTTTTTTTGTCTCACAGGTTGTTGTGGGCAGCTGGTTCGATGGTTCAGAGGATGGCTGCTCAAAATGGCGGGAGGCAAATGAGCGAGTCAAGAGCCAAAAAGAGGAGCACAGTGAATTCTGCAGCACCCTCTCTCAACCAAATGTAAAGAGACCCCATTACCTTCCAGATACTACTCTGCAGTCATTACCTCACACACTCACACACACACACGCAAACACACACAGACATACACATGCACGCGCACACACGCACACGCTAACACACGCACACACACACATGCAAACACATACACACACACACGCACGCACACATGCACGCAAACACACACACACACACACACATATGCAAACACATAAACACACACACACACACAGACACAGGTGTCCTTGTATAAAATAAAACCTGATATACATTAACCACAAGCATATTTATACATGTATTTCTGAACACACTCATGGCCTAGTTAGTGAAGCACAAAATGTGTATTTGTTTATAAAAACGGGTGTTTATGTGTTTTTCCCCATCCCATCCCGGGCCACGGCAGGTCTGGACTGTACAATAACAGCCCAAATATGGCAGTCAGTGCTGTGAGAGGGGACGCGGGGTGCAGGCTCATGTCAGGTGGGGGGCCAAATATTTTCTGGCCCGGGCAAATGCTGAGTGCGAAATGGGGGGTGACTGAGCCTCTGGGCTAATTGTCCCAGTGTTTGCCCTGCAGAGGTCAATATTATCGAAATTTAAGAGGCCTGCAGCGCCCCCTAGGGGGTTTCCTGTTTATCTGCAGGCTATGACACTGGGGTCGCACGTAAACTAAACAGACTGCCTGGAGGTCAAATACAGCCAACCATAGATGTAAAATTACGTCTTTGATCATTGAGAAGAACAAACGTATTATTCTGCATCTGCAAGAAGCAGCTTACTTTGTTCACACAGATGTAAAAGGCATTTTCCATTGCACTGATTTATAAATAGTTTGTGAAAAGTATTTGACCTATATGCACCACTGGCCATCCAGTACAGTGTATTTAAAGAACCCTGCCATACAGCGAATCTAGTGGACCTTTAGATTACACAACAATATACTACACAACACTTCAATAATCTATCCCACACTACATTATAATATAGTATTCAAAAGCAGTAACAATATTGATTAGGTATGTTGAATGTGTTCATAACTTCTTGTCTTAATAAACCTTAATGTAAATGTGATACAAGGTATTGTAATGACCTAGATTTATTTTTTATTTACTTGTGCAATTATTGTATATTCCGGTAATACTGTCGTTGTTTAAAGTGCATTTCCATGGTTCCTGTAAGGGGGATCATATAAGAGATTGCAGCCCAGATGTCTGGTACAGAACACCCTACCTCCTCTACAAACCTGTTCCTTTAAGTCTCTTCCACATACAATCAGAGCATCACATTTTAAGCTTGGAAAACAAAACGCATCAAACGTGTGTAAGAGTCCGGCGTTGTGAGCATCGCTCTGGCCGTTGATCCAGTACACATTCTTTAATTAGGAGGATCATATGCTCAGCTGCGAATGGCATCAGGTGTGTGTGTGCGCGCGCGTGTCTGCGGGCAAGCACATGCTTCCCCAAGGGCTGTCTCTATGGAAACAGAGGGGCAGTGCCCTTGCGAATGAGTGGTTGCCATGGAAACAGGAAACCACTCAGTCCAAGCTGACACAGCAGTGCAGGAGCTTGGTCTGTACCACAGGCACAGGTCCCCGAGGCGGAGGCGTAGGTACAACTCACCTGCTTAAAAGCCGGGCTGTGTCTGAATCAGCACCCTTCTATACTATTAGGTAGGCTTGTTAAGTAGACAGGATGAAAAAGTCATTAAGTAGGCAGTTTTCTCTAAATGTAGTATACTTAAAACCGCCATATGATATACTTACTTCCGGGGTTTCGCATAAATATGACGCGCAGCTTCATTTTGAAAAAATGAGGTGCAGCCACCCTGACGTTTTCCTTCAATAAGGAAACAGGACGCAGGACGCAGTAGATAGGGCTCTGATTCGGACACAGCCACGGGCTGTGTACGAATCAGAGCGCTATCTACTGCACCCTGTCTCCTACGTACAGTGCACTGGCACAAGTGTGCTGTTTAATGTGCAGTTTAGCATGCGAAAAATATCCACCATACTATTTTCCAACCGTACTGTGGAAGTCTCATGTCCCACCCTGGCGCGGCCAAGTGTTGTTTTTGTTGTATTTGCAGGAAAACGTCAGCAACACTGTGCCTCATTTTTAAAAAAAACAAAGCTTCACATCATATTTATGCGACCAAAATTTTTGTGTACTACAAATCCCAATTCCAGAAAACTTGGGACAGTATGTAAAATGCACAAAAAAGCTGAAAGCAGTGCGTGTGTTAGCGTGTATGTGTTTGCGTACGTGTGAGCGTGTGCATGTGATCTCTCGTTTATATATATTTAATTGAAAACAGTAGAAAGAAAAGATATTTAACATTTTACCTTATCAAATTTATAAATTTTTGTAAATATACGCTAATTCCGAATTTGATACCTGCAACATGTTCCAAAAAAAGTTGGGACAGGGGCAAAAAAAATAAAATAAAAAATAAAAATAAAAAGACTGGGAAGTTCAATAGTTTGGAATACTCCACAGGTAAACAGGTGATGCCATCATAACTGGCATTTTACATACTGTCCCAACTTTTTGGGAATTGGGGTTTGTATATTTAGAGAAAATTTAGCCTACTCAACAAGCCTACCTAATAGTATGGAAGGGTGCCGATTGGGACAGAGCCCCGGGCTCTGGAACTACAGCATGAGGTCAGAGGGGAAATGCCTGTGGCTCCATTTACCCTCCATTACATCAGCCTGCTCTGTTCAGCTTCATTGAGGAATTGTTTGTAATGATCAGACCGTGGGGAGTGAAGGACGGAGTGGCTCAGAACACAGGCTCACACGCACACGCACATAATGCAGCCCAAGCCGTTCTTTTTAACAAAACCTAAATCTGAACCCTGCCCCTCCCTTTGGTTATCCTAGCAATTGTAGAGGGGGGAAGGGAGGGCGTGGTGGTGGCGAGGGTTTGCAGGGGACTGTGTCCCAGCCTCCCTCATGTATGTACACCAATGGAAATATTCAATAAATATTCCAATTATTATTTGTAAATAATAATAAAAAAAAGTACTTAATAAAAGGTTTTCATGGTATAACCTGGCTGTGAGTACCGAGTTCTTCAGTCACAGAAGGTCGCCCTGCAAAAACATATTAAAAAATATATATAGATTTTTTCTTCCTGAGTGTATCACCCCAAGCAGACCATGGATGAGGAAACCATTCAGAATTCTTCAAATGCTTTTCTCCCTATTGGAGGAAATTAGGAGCAAAACCTGTACCTTCCTGTGTCCTCGGGGGGCGCCATATCTGAGATCTTCATTTTCCACTTTCAGATCACAGGATAAGAACAGACAGCCTTTGCAATATGTGATTATTTCATCATGTGAAATATACGCATGTGCAGTGTGGTGTGGAGTGGTGTGGTGTGGTGGCGACGGCCCGTCCGCTCTCTCTGTTCACTCAGTGCACTGGACTGACCACTGCTCAGGACAGCATTCAAACACAGCACAGGCAGTGTGGTATAAAACTGACATCACTGTGATTTTAATGAACAATCAAAATATCAACAAGTGCGGTGCAAATCGCTCGCTCGCTCGCTCTCACACACACACACACACACACACACACACACACACACACACACACACACACACACACACACACACACACAATTAATAAGGAAAAATAACAGAATAAGCCAGAAAATTAAATAAAAATAGTGCTACGGTCACAAACTCTGAGCTTTGCGAAGAGAGTGCTCATATTTACAAAATGAGATGGGAGCCATGTACAAGCATAGAAAAAGGAAGAAGCAATTATTTACAGCTGTGAAACCATCCATTTTACATTCATTTACACTTTCTACAAATAACCCTTCAAATCCAAAAATAAACGGCTAATTGCCTCAGTCAGGCTTGCCTGAAGGCCAAGAGGCCATTCACTTACGTTCACTCTGCTGTCCGTTGCTCTCTCGCTCACGCTCACACACACACACGCGCACACGCACACGCACAAACACACGCACACGCACCTGGGGGCAGTGATGCAAACTCCCAGAATATTTTTCTCTCTAAATCTGTGCAGCGATGCACAGATATCGTTACACATAGGAATAACAAAAATAATAATTCTGTATTTTCTTTGTACAAAATGCCGTCCCCCTTTGCTAAAATGAACCACTAAATAAACAAATATATGGGTTTAAAAAACATCAGAGTACAAGGAGAGGACTATGGAATGTACAACCATACAGGACAGAAATAAGCCTAAAAACTAGTGCTCAGACAGATGGATGGACAGACAAACAGGGCTTTTAGCCATAGGTGGGGAAATAAAAATAAGAAATTATAAAAATTGTCTTCAGTTTGAACAGTGCCAGAGAGAGGGGCGACGCACCGGGACACATCTGTGTTTTACAGAACGTCTCTTTACAAGATTGTTTTAGTCTTTTTCTTCCTCTTTAAATAAGTCTTTTAAAAAGTACCCTCATTTCAAGAGTCCAGTTTGTGCAGCCCTGTGAGTACAGCGAGGTGGAGTCAGTGCCACCCGGAGCTCAGGTACCCGGCGTTATGGAAAGGGGTGGAGCTAGTGGCTCTCCGAGACCCGGCGGGAAGCTGAGGGGGCATGGCCTGGGTGGGCGGAGTCTGCTGGGGAGGGGGTGGGGGCGGGGGCGGGGGCAGGAGAGCGCCCTGTTGATGGGTCTGGAAAGCGGAGGGGGGTGCAGGGGGGGGCGCTGGAGGGCCCGAGAAGCAGCAGAGGGCTGTGGAAGGGCCCGAGGCCGGGGAAGTGGGGCGTGGCTGCAGCGGTGGGGGGTGGGGGGGTGGTGGTGGGGGCGGGGCTTGCTGTAGAGAAAGGAGGCTGGCGCCGCAGGGGTGCTGCTGGGGGGCGTAGCTCTGAGGGGGAGGGGGGGCGGAGCCGAGGAGAATCGGGGGGGGCCAGGCCGTGCAGCCGAGCGGGGTCCTGCAGGGGGGGGCGGGGGAGGAGGAGGAGGAGGAGGAGGAGGAGAGGGCGTGGCAGAGCACTGGAAGTGGAGGGGGGTGGTGGGCGTTAGGGGGGAAGGGCGACATGCTCACAGGCTGGTACCCTGGGAAGGGCCCCATGTGGAACGGCCCCACAGGGGCAGCGGAGGGTGGAGGAGGAGGGGGAGGGGGAGGGGGCGTGCTCTGGGCGCTGTACTGGGTGAAGGCGGCAGGGCCGCCGTGGGGATAGGGCAGTAGGGCGGGGCTCGTGTACAGACCCTGGGGGGGTGCTGTAGGGGCGCACTGAGCTTTATCTGGGATCAATGGGGCCACGTTGGGCCCGGGGGGCTTGCAGGGCTGCTGGATGGGGGGTACAACACAGGTAGTGCTGTCCTCTTCTGTCACAGGGTCAGCGTGAGGAGAGCAGGGCTGAGAAAGAGAGGATGAAACAAAGATTTATGTATATTTTTAACTTGTTTCCATGTTAGATGAAGGCAGCTGAAGTGTTTTATATGGGGGGGGGGGGCTCACATTGAGGGAGGGCGCGTTGCACTCCTTCACTCCTACGGTCTCTGTCTCTCCCTCATCAGTCTCTCCTCTATCTGAAACACAAACACACATCTCTCAGTGTGTGTGTGAGAGAGCGTGAGTGTGTGTTTGTGAGCGTGTGTATGTCAGAGAGAGCGAGCGCGTGTTTGTGAGCGCGTGTATGTGTGAGAGAGAGAAAGCGAGTGAGCATGTGTTTGTGAGCGCGTGTATGTGTGTGAGAGAGAGAGAGCGAGTGAGCATGTGTTTGTGAGCGTGTGTATGTGTGTGAGAGAGAGCGAGTGAGCATGTGTTTGTGAGCGCGTGTATGTGTGTGAGAGAGAGAGAGCGAGTGAGCATGTGTTTGTGAGCGCGTGTATGTGTGTGAGAGAGAAAGCGAGTGAGCATGTGTTTGTGAGCGCGTGTATGTGTGTGAGAGAGAAAGCGAGTGAGCATGTGTTTGTGAGCGTGTGTATGTGTGAGAGAGAGAGCGCGTGTTTGTGAGCGCGTGTATGTGTGTGAGAGAGAGAAAGCGAGTGAGCATGTGTTTGTGAGCGTGTGTATGCGTGTGTGTGCGCGTAGGTGTCTCACCTGTGTCCTTGGGGTGGTCAGTAAGCTGTAGACTCCGATGGTAGCTGCGCTCTCTTGCCTCCTCCACTGATGTGGACGATGTCCTGGGAGAGAGGTAAACACACTGGTGAACACAGTGTCCCTAACACACACACTCTTCCTAACATGCACTGCCTCTGTCGTGTGTGTGTGAAAGTGAATGCTCACCACTGCCCCTCTCCCCCCTCTATCTCCCCCCCTGCAGGGGGGTCTCTGTGACCTCACAGGGCCGGGGGGTCGCCAAGGCTTCCCTGCATGTGTGGGTCTCTGGGGCCGTCTCCATGGCAACAGAGCTGTCCTCCGCAGCTGCACTGCACAGTCTCACCAGGGAAGGCGCTGTGGAGACGGGCGAGCTGCACTCGGTATAGGAGCCACTTCGCCGGGCCTCGCTCTGCCGCTTCCTGTACTCCAGTAGGGACACCTGTGAGCAGACACACACCTGTATACACACCTGTACCTGTACAGCTACACACACACCTCTCTCATAAACACACACACCTGTACACACTGATAATAATGCCCGTGTCCCATATATGCTGAAATTGTGCTCACCTTTTTCTTCTGAGTGGGGGTGTGTGAGTTCCCCACGGCCCCCTCTGCCGTCCCATCCCCTCCCAGGGAGCTGGGGAACCCCAGGGTGGCCCCATCCTCAGAGGAGGGGTAGTCCTGCTGGAAGCTCTCTGGCTCCAGGGTGTGGGAGGGTGTGAGGTCCCGCAGGTTGGAGGTGTGGGAGGTGAAAGAATGGGCCCCCTTCTCTGGGCTCTTGGTCCAGGACGGGTAGGAGGGTGTGGGCGGGTCTGTGAGGGGGGTGTCGCCGCTGTCCTCTGGCTCCTCCTCCTCCTCCGCCTCCTCCGCTTCGTCCTCCTCCGCTTCGTCCTCCTCCGCTTCGTCCTCCTCCGCTTCGTCCTCCTCAGCTTCGTCCTCGCAACAGTCCTGGGGTTCTGGCTGTGGTGGGCGGGGACTGAGCGCGCTCACAGGCCTGGTCTCCTGGGGGGGCGTGTCCGGGCAGGGCCTCTGCCTACCGGGGGAGGAGAGGAGCGAGGGAGGGCACTCGTCCTGCCGAGAGAGAGAGAGTGAGAGAGAGAGAGAGATCAGAGACTCACACACTCTCTCTTGCACTTTGACACACACAGCAATGATTCAGAGTCACTGCTCACCTCTGAACTGCTGGGCCTGTGACTCTCCTCAGGGGAAATATCTGGAGAGGACTCACTCTGAAACAAAGACAAACATGACTCCTTACCATGAGTCATAGACCTGACCAACCCATGTGTAATCCACCAGTAAATATGACTGTACATGTGTGCGTGTATTTACTATATATGTGTGTGTGTGTGTGTGTGTGTGTGTGTGTGTGTGTGTGTGTGTGTGTGTGTGTGTGTGTGTGTGTGTGCGTGTGTGCATGTATGTGCTCTCACCTCCTGTAGGACAGCATGGGGAGGTTCCTGGGGTGTGTGTGTAGGAGTAGAGGGGGCGGGGTTAGTGCTCAGTTCCTCTGTGCGAGGGCGGGGCGGGGTGGCCAGGGGGAGGGGCGTCCCAGGCGTCTCTGGTACTTCGCTGCGTGTGGGCGTGGCGCAGGGCGTGGCACAGGGCGAGCCGTAGGGGGTGGAGCCCTCAGAAACGCAGGAGTCCAGGGGACACAACCGCCGCTTCTTCAGGGGAGCAGGCAAGTCTGCCACAGGCACAGAGAGGAGCAGGATTACACACACACACACGCACACGCATGTGCACGCACGCGCACACGCACCACAGGGATTCACCTTACCTGGTGAAGTGCAGCTGCCGTTGTAGGGGAGGGGGCTTTGTGGTTCCCCGTTTAGGCAGGGGCTGAGGGGTCCCTCGCTGGGCAGAGTGAACACCGGGGGCCTGGGTGAGCTCTCCTCCTCCAGAGCCTGTCTGAGCCAGCGCTGCGGAGAGAAGAGCAGCCTCATACCTGGTACAGTTACACATACACCTGCACAAGTATACAAACGCACGCGCGCGCACACACGCACACACCTGCACAGATATACAAACACAAACACACACACACCTGCACAGATATACAAACACACACACACACACCTGCACAGATATACAAACACACACACACCTGCACAGATATACAAACACACACACACACACACACCTGCACAGATATACAAACACACACACACACACACACACGCTTGTCACAGATACAGTTTTCCCAGCAGCCCTACCTTCTTGCAGGAGCCGGAGGTGGGCGGGGTCTCTGGGAGGTCGCGGGAGCGGCGGCGGCTGATGGGCAGGCCGGGCGTGGCGGGGGTACGGGAGGCCAGGAAGGGCGAGGAGAAGCGGATGTAGTGCTTGGGCGTGCTGTAGACGTGCGGGCTGCCAGTAGTGCCCGGCAGGGCGTTGAGCTGAGTGGCCAGCACCTCTGGGTCACTGCTGATCCGTAGGGGGCGCTCTGGGGCCGGCTCGGGGGTCCGGGGCCCCGGCTCAGTCTTCTCACCCATCCACTCGCTCACCAAGTGCTGCAGATGGACAACAGACACAGGCTAAAAGCACAAACACAGTCAGTCTCTGTGTGAGGAGTAAGAAGAACAGACACAGGTTAAGAGCACAAACACAGTCAGTCTCTATGTGAGGAGTAAGAGGAACAGACACAGGCTAAGAGCACAAACACAGTCAGTCTCTGTGAGGAGTAAGAAGAACAGACACAGGTTAAGAGCACAAACACAGTCAGTCTCTGTGTGAGGAGTAAGAATGAACAGACACAGGTTAAGAGCACAAACACAGTCAGTCTCTGTGTGAGGAGTAAGAAGAACAGACACAGGTTAAGAGCACAAACACAGTCAGTCTCTGTGTGAGGAGTAAGAGGAACAGACACAGGTTAAGAGCACAAACACAGTCAGTCTCTGTGTGAGGAGTAAGGCCTGGCAGGACTGCACCCTACCTTCTTAGTTTTGTGGTATTTGTGTGCGGAGCGGCAGAGAGGTGCTGGGGACCCGCAGTGGGGCGGGGAGGCGTCGGGGCTGTGGGCGGGCGGAGGGTCAGGCTCGGGGGTGGCGGGGAGCTGCGTCTCCGGGAGCTCGGCGGGCGGCGGTGCGTCGAGGGCGGGGTCCCCAGGCGAGGCTGGCGGGGCGTCGGAGCAGATGCTTAAGCTGCGGGCGCGGCGTCTCTGCTGCCCGATGTGCGTCCGGCTCCGCGACAAACTCTTCCGCTGCTTGGACCGGCTCACCTTCGCCGCCATGGAAACCGGCACCGTCGGCTTCACCAAAACCTCCTCCTTCACCGCTTCCACCAGGGGCTGAGAGACAGAGAGAGACTGTTTGAGTTTCATACGTTGTAGAGAGATACAATATAAGAATTTTCTTATGTGTTTTTAAATATATTTATTATATAATATATTGGCACTTAGATGTTTTTTTTTAATGAATTTGCACATATATCTTTCAGTTTAAATGTTGTGAGGGGGACCTGGCAGCAGGATTCTATCATGGTCATAAAGTCCATCCAAAAGAAGAACAAAGAACAGGTGGGTGAGCGAGTCAGTGGGTGAATGAGTGAGTGAGTTAGTGAGTGAGTCAGAGGGAGGGTAGGTGAGTGAGCAAGTGGGTGGGTGAATGGGTGAGTGAGTGAGTGAGTGAGTGGGAGGGTAGGTGAATTAGCGAGTGGGTGGGTGAATGGATGAGTGAGTGAGTGAGTTAGTGAGTGAGAGGGGGGGGGTAGGTGAGTGAGTTAGTGGGTGAATGAGTGAGTTAGTGAGTGAGAGGGAGGGTAGGTGAGTGAGTGAGTGAGTGGGTAGGTGAGTGAGCGAGCGGGTGGGTGAATGGGTGAGTGAGTGAGTGAGTGGGTAGGTGAGTGAGCGAGCGGGTGGGTGAATGGGTGAGTGAGTGAGTGAGTGAGTGGGTAGGTGAGTGAGCGAGCGGGTGGGTGAATGGGTGAGTGAGTGAGTGAGTGGGTAGGTGAGTGAGCGAGCGGGTGGGTGAATGAGTGAGTGAGTGAGTTAGTGAGTGAGAGGGAGGGTAGGTTAGTGGGTGAATGGGTGAGTGAGCGAGCAGGTGGATGTACCTGCAGCATGGCAGGGCTCTCGGTTTCGGGCGTGGCGGGGGGCTCCTCCTTGATGTCGGTCTTGGTGCCGATCCTCTCCAGGGCCTGCTCTCTGCGCTTCTCCCTCTTCTCCATCCGAGCGAAAGCCTGCAGGATCGCCTCCATCTTCCTCTCCTCCCTCGTCTGCCCAAAGCAATCACCAGGACAAGAGCTCTCACTCAGCAAGGGCCAATCAGCGAGCCCAGACAGCCAGTCAACAAGCCCAAACAACCAATCAACAGACACAAAGCACCAATCGGAGAGCCAAACAGAACACTCACTCAATAACAGCACAGTCTGCTGGTTTGTCCATGTCCTTCTCTCTGTTCCATTTTGTCTATAGTGCTTTTGTAATGGTGTGTATGCATTAGCGTGGGATTTGGGCAGTGTAGGTGGTTGGAAGGCTTGGGTAGCTTCTTATTGGTTCAATAAACTAAATGTATCATGAGGAAATAAAGCTATCCTCCGGAGATGTGGGGGGGGGGGGGGTTATAAAGAAAACTAAGAAGCACGCCCAGCAGGCCTGAAAGACTCCTTTAGGTACAGGCAGAAAAGAGGGAACACATGACATTGGCTTCTAAGGTGCATCATCAAACACAGCCAGTCACACAAAACCAGTGTTGTAAAAAGTACTCAAAATTCATACTTAAGTAAAAGTAAAGATACCTTGCTGGAAAATGACTCGAGTAAAAGTCACCCATTAAAATACTACTATTAAAAGTATTAAAGTATCTGGTATTAAGCGTACTTAAGTATAAAAAGGACATTAATTATAAAATAATTACTTAAGTATTAAAAGTACATGTGCTAATAAAACAAAAAACAAAGCAGACTATTTGTCATAGGCCAGAGTTTTATTTATTTATTTTTTACTAGGGGGTGTCTGCTAGGCACAATCCCTCCATTAAAAGCCTGGTTAAATTCTATTCAATTCATATTGCCGAAATGTGGGATTTATTTTGCTTGCAGTGCTATAACCACCTATTCTTTTAGCTGGCAAGAATCTCATATATGATTAAGCACGTACGTAAGTGTCAAAGTGCATTAAAAGTGTGTGCCGGTTTTTCACCTGAATGAGAGATGGAATTTCAAAGTAAGAATGTTCACTGGGAGGAAGATGTTGAAACTGTGCTGCAAACGTTACTTTCCTCAGAATCGTTTGATACAGGCATGTTTAATTCTGTGTGGGTGGTTTTGGGTTTAATTGGTATTACAAACTTGTCCATTTTGTGGAGTCAACATCACCTCTAGCGAACTATGTCTTGCTGGCAGTCTGGAGAGTCAGTAGTAGGCTGCATACCTCAACAAACAGCGCTTTTCAATTGGTTGCTTATTTCACGTTTATTTAATCAAAATATAACTTCCCTCGGCAATACAATATGCCGGTGGGTGCCCAGGTGCCTGAGCACCTACATGTTCAGCTATTTATATCACATATTTAGTCAAATTTACTTGAAGCCAGCTTAAACACATTAATAAAATACAAAATAAATCTTTGAGACGCCCACCAGTTAAAATGAACACAAAAACGCTTACAAATGTAAACTAAAATAACGGTGGGTCTGTGCTATATTTTGTTTGATCACTTTTGGGTGTAGTATTACTTTAAATCAAGTAGGCTATGGACCTGATAGGCTGCTAGTCATGTGACTGGCTGGTGCACTGTTCTCTTCCATTCAACGTTATTTTTAACTGAGTAACGAACCGAGTCTTGGAAATTGTAGCAGAATCAAAGTATCAATTTTATTTTGAAAATGTAGTGAAGTAAAAATGAAAGTAAACATAAAGATAGCTACTTGAGTAAAGTATAAAGTCGTCAAAAAACTACTTACAGTAACAAAGTATTTATAACACTGCACTAAACCACATCAAAATACTCAAACGGAATTTTATATTATTGGGTAATTGTACACTATAATAATGTTATACATTTTGTATTCTTATTATCACAAGTGTTCTTATTGTATTACTGTTGTTCTTACCTGACAGTAGCACAAGTACTAATAGTAGTAGCGGTAGTTTAAGTAGCATTATTAATATTTTACTTGTATATACTCCATTTATAAGGAACTGAGTCCAAGCCTTTGGGCTTTTTAGCCTCAGCCCTGTGTTTCCTACAGTTCTGCGCTACGTGTTCCTCCTGTCACAGCAATACAGGCAACACAACTTGACTTTGAATGAGGGGGAACAGCAGGAGAGAGAGAAGGAAAGAATGAAGGAGAGGTGAGGACGAAGGAGAGAGGTGAGGATGGGTGGATTTTGATGTCCCTGGGGTGTGCACGTTCAGTAGCGACAGGCGGCGGGAGTGGGCTTCAGAAAGGGAAGCGCAAACGAGTGCCGAGCCCCGCAGCCAATGACACTTACCATCTTCTTCCTCCTCTCTGCAATCTGCTCGTCAGACTCCATCTCTACATCATTGCTAATGGAGGATTTCTCTTCAATATCCTCAATTAACTCAGGCTCCTCCTGTAAAAGGGGAAACGGGCTTCATCACTGCTCAGCTCAGTCTCTCACTGCAGGAGGGCAGGAGGGCAGGAGATCATGTGACTCGCTCACCAGCAGGGGGCAGTCTTCAGACAGAGAGCACAGCTGCTTTGGAGTTATACCCGAGTTTCATTTTCACAAACTTGTGAAAAGCCATTATAAAGCTGGCAGGTCGTCAGAAACTTCCGTGTCTAAAATATCCTTCATTGCACAAAAAAAAACTATCTGGGCCAATCAAGTAGCTAAAAATAATACATTGAAATAATATACAGTGAGCACCATAATTCATTGGACAGTGACACATTTCTTGTTATTTTGGTTCTGCACCCTAGCACAAGTTTGAAAGGATACAATGACAATGAGGTTGAAGTGCAGACTGTCAGCTTTAATTTGAGGGTATTTTCAAATTAAATTTCTCTGCATTCAGAGCATGCCACCGTGAATCCAAAAACACAAGAGCAAAGGCATTCACCATTTAGCACAGCGAAAGCAGTGTTACTTCAGCAGCGTATGTGTGGCTGAGGCGGTGAGAGGTGCAGAAGGCTGCATTCGTGACAGGAGGACCAGCAGGTGAGGGGGGGGTCAGCACAATTCTGAGAACTGCATGATGCAGTGATGTGTGGAGTGAGAGATGGAGAGAAGCTGGCATGGTGGGAAGACAGAGATGAAGTGACTGAGGGAGAGAGGGGGGGGGAGAGAGAGAGAGAGAGAGAGAGAGAGAGAGAGAGAGAGAGAGACGTACCTGGTTGTTTGAGATGGAGAGGCGGAGCGGGGACAGTTTCCTGTGCTTGGTGTCGGCGGGTGGCCTTGCCCTTGGTGATGTCACAGTCCAGGGTGATGTTCTGGTTCTGTGTCCCCTCGCTCTCCCGGGACGGGTCCCTGTCTTTGCGGCCCCGACAGTGCCGCGCGTCGTTCCCAGACCCCAGGTTCTCCGTGGGTTCCACGTTCTGCCTTAGAAACCGGACAATGCGGGATGCCCCTCAAACACGCACAGTCCACCTTGTACTTACTGCAGAGACAGACAGAGAGAGGGGTGTACACCTGCACTGCATCTCACATAGACACACACACACCTCATAACGCAGATGTGTGTGTGTATAATGCTTATGCTCACCAGCTGCCGTAGTCGTAGTCAAAGCTGATGGTGATCTCGCTGCCCTTGCCGATGTGCCTCGCAGAGTAGATGTACAGGCGCAGTGTGCCGTCCTCGATCACATGCCGCACCTGAGACAGACAGACAGACAGACAGTCAGACACAGACAGAGATCCTGGAACTGCAGCTACAGGGAGGGTTCAGCGACAGCCCCACAAACGAGCGCTTTCTCCCAGCCTGCCCCCAGGGGGCGCTCACCTCTGCGTTCGGGGTGCAGGAGCGGCGGACGAAGCGAGCCTCATTCCCGAAGCTGCGGGCGTCCACACACACCTCCAGCCCGTGGAACTTAGAATAGAAGAGCACAAAGGGGTAGGGCCTGGGGACAGAGAAACGGCCACTCGGTCACTCACAGAGCCACAGCACAGCCTGACACACGATGCACAACACTGTCAAAGAGCCAAAGAGCGAGGCGGCGAGCGTCAAAGACAGACAGAAAGCGTGTATATGTACGCATGTATGTATGAGTGCCCTTGGCCATTTTCCTTGGCATACATACATACACACAACGCAAAGCCATTCTCACCTCTTGAAGAAACAGCCGTTGGCTTCAAATTGCTGGCGTAGCATGAATTTTCCCCGATACTCCATAATGAGTGAGCCTGGGGTCAGGTCACACACAGCCCTCAGAATCTTCTTATTCTTCTGCACCTGACTCTAAGAAAGAGAGAGAAAGAGAGAGACAGAGGGGGGGGGAGTGAGAGACAAGGAGAGGTGTACATGTTTGAAAATGTGTGTATGTGCGTGTGGGTGCATACAGGTGTTTTTGCGAGGACTCATCTTTGCAGGGGGTTTGAAGGTGGCAGCGTGTGTGACACAGGTGTGTGTGTGTGTGTGTGTGTGTGCTACATGTGTTTTTATGAGGACTCACCTGTGCAGGGGGTCTGAAGGTGGCAGTGTGTGCGCTGGAGGTGAGGCTCTTGGTGTCTCGGGACTCCTTGACTCTGAGCAGCAGCTGCATGTCCTCACTGTACTGGTTACTCTTGGCCTCCTCATAGTGCTCCATCCACACCCTCATCTTACTCTCCCACAGGGAGGGGGGGTCTGTGGGGTCCAGCTCCGGAGCTGAGCCCTGCAGGGGAGAGAGAGGTGAGACTGAGTGCACGCACGCACGCACGCACGACAACACAACACATACAGACCACACACACACACACACACACGACACGTGTGTCTCAGGAATGCTTCTTTGTGTCTGGGGAGAGGTTAACTGTGTGTGTAAAACTAGTCACCTTGACTCTGGATGACTTCCGGGACCCCTCGCGAAATGCCTGGGAGAGACAATGGGGAGAGAGATGAGTCACAAACATGGAACGGAGGCCGGAGGTCAGAGGTCGCACGGGGATATCAGAGGTCAGACAGGGAGTTCAGAGGTCGGACAGGGGCACTGAACCTTTTTAGCTCTGGCGAGGCCAGGCCCGGGCTCTTTGTCGCCGCTCTTCTTGCGCTTCTTGTCGACGGGTTTGCTGGCGGTGCGCGCGGCAGTGAGCGTGATGCTGGTGGGCGTGTGCTGGAATGCCGTATACAGCTCCAGGGGAATCTCATCTCCACTCTCTGTGGCACTGGTGTCCCCATCTGCAGCACACACACAGACAGACACAAACACACACACAAACACAAACGCACGCACACACACGGGTCAAATATGTTAACATTTATGTCCTGTTTATATGCACATAATTTCCTAAATTGAATTCATGTGGTGGCATTTCCTATTTATAAAATCACAATTGTCGATACCATATGATATTTTATTTTGATTAATTTTGAATCCAGGCACCATACAAACTCAATTTATGAGACACAGGCCCAAAAGAGGGGAAGGGCAATGGCAGTAATCAGAGGGTGGAAGATTCCAGTCTCAAACGTGCACAAGAGTGTTTGATCCTGTGTACAGCAGACGCCCTTTTCCTGGGGCATGTACAGGCCTGTCCCCTCCCTATTCTACCGTTACACGCGTTACATCTGATAACAGACCATCATCAAAGGAACGGTGGCACCATTGAACCTGAAGCTTCCTGTCAGTTACGCCCACGCCTGTGGACTCCATTCCCCCCCTTGCTGGTGAGAGTCACATGACCTCCTGCACTCACCTGACATGTTCTCCCGTTTCCTGGTCTGCAGCAGCACGGCCCGGTCCCTGTCCAGGCAGCGCGGCTGGCAGCGCTCACACAGGTACGTATCAGGGATGTGCTGCCTGTCGATGCCCATGCAGTCTATGTGCTGCCATACACTGTGTACAGAGAGAGAGAGAGAGAGAGACATTCCTGAGAATGCATATATTTGCATGCATGTTCTTTGTGGCAATAAAGCGGAACTGAATGGAGTTGAATTGGGGGGGGGGGGGTAGATGGGGTCTCACCTGCACTTATCGCAGCAGATCATGTATCCGTCGTCGTGGGTGAAGCCGCAGATACAGCGGGTGATGTCGGCCCCATAGCTGCTGTCCTCCGAGGTGCCGCGCGATGCCTCGTCCTGATTGGCCGGTGCAAACAGCCCCTCCCCAGCCCGGATGAGAACGGTGGGCGGGGGAGAGGCGGGCGGCGTGGGCGGGGGCCGAGCGCCATAGTTGTGGTCCTGATGAGAGAAGGGCGGGATGTTAAATGTTATGGGGCGGAACTTACACTGGAGAACGGGGGGAAAGGGCGGGATGTTAAAGGTTATGGGGCGGAACTTACACTGGAGAACGGGGGAAAGGGCGGGATGTTAAAGGTTACGGGGCGGAGCTTATACTGGAGAAAGGGGGAAGGGCGCGATGTTAAAGGTTACGGGGCGGCGCTTACGCTGGAGAACGGGGGAAAGGGCGGGATGTTAAAGGTTACGGGGCGGCGCTTACACTGGAGAACAGGGGAAAGGGCGGGATGTTAAAGGTTACAGGGCGGAGCTTACGCTGGAGAACGGGGGAAAGGGCGGGATGTTAAAGGTTACGGGGCGGAGCTTATACTGGAGAAAGGGGGAAGGGCGCGATGTTAAAGGTTACGGGGCGGCGCTTACGCTGGAGAAAGGGGGAAGGGCGGGATGTTAAAGGTTACGGGGCGGAGCTTATACTGGAGAAAGGGGGAAGGGCGCGATGTTAAAGGTTACGGGGCGGCGCTTACGCTGGAGAACGGGGGAAAGGGCGGGATGTTAAAGGTTATGGGGCGGAGCTTACGCTGGAGAACAGGGGGAAGGGCGGGATGTTAAAGGTTATGGGGCGGAGCTTACGCTGGAGAACGGGGGAAAGGGCGGGATGTTAAAGGTTACAGGGCAGAGCTTACGCTGGAGAACGGGGGAAAGGGCGGGATGTTAAAGGTTACGGGGCGGAGCTTACGCTAGAGAAAGGGGGAGGGGTGTGGGTGGTACTCACCGCATAGGGCAGGCCGATATAGTTGTGTGAGTAACTGGAGCTTCTGCTGCAGATCTGGTAGCTGGACTTCTCCACAACTACAGGGAAGACCTCTACCGATTCTGGTCTGCCGAGAGAGAGAGAGAGAGAGAGAGAGAGAGAGAGAGAGGCATGAAATTTACTTTTTCACCCACGGGCCAGAGTGGCTTGTGGATTCTAAAAATCACCAGCCATTTTCAACATTTTACCAGCCACATTACATAAACTAGTCTTTAAAAGTCAAAGTGGGACAGAGAGCTTTCACACACACACACACACACACACACACACACACACACACACACACACACACACACACACACACACACACACACACACACACACACACACACACACACACACACACACACACACACACACACAGTGATGACACAACAGGCCAAACATGCGAAACCTGTTTGTTGTTAATCCAATGCCCTGTAGGAAGCATTCTGCTGTGCTGAGATCAGCTCAAGAGGAGCAACCCACATTCTCTCCAGAAAAAGACTGGGACTCACAGGCTAAATGGCACACAGCTTAAAATAAAAGATACACACTGCACTGAGAGAGAGAGGAGAGAGAGAGAGAGAGAGAGAGAGAGAGAGAGAGAGAGAGAGAGAGAGAGAGAGAGAGAGAGAGAGAGAGACTTACTCTGAGCCTGCAGCCATGTCCAGAAATGAGGTGACTGTGGAGCGCACCCCTCCTGGGACGGCTATGCTCATGACGTTCTCCTACTGAGTACAGAGCAGGAGGATCCAAAACACTGGGGCATGTCAGCCACAGCTCTCATTGCACACATCTAAGTGCATCCACCACACCTGCAACACACAGAAAGGCACACCTTTATTAGCATGAAAGAACATATCCAGGTTAACCAAAGCTAAAAACAAAAAACAATGAAGGTAAAAGCTCATCCGGAAAGTCTAGGAATGCAAACTGCACAATGGTGGCCTCTCGCTTCAGACACAGGAATCCAACGATGCAATAACATGTTGTGGCCATTGGAGGGAGACAAAGAGCAACAAACCAGGGGACTGAAATAACTGCTCTTTTAAGGCATGAAGACACAGCCACTAAACCCTTTTATATACCAACTGCATCAAGCGCACCATTTCTCGAAATGAGTCCAAGTAACACAGCCACCTCACTAATACACAAATGTATGCACGCAAGTATGCACACCCAAACACAATTACACATTTATGTGTGTAATTATGTGTATGCATCTGTGTGTGTGTATGATTATGTGCAACTGTGTGTCAGTGTGTGTACAGTACCTCTCCTCTTCATACAACATCCAAAAATTAACCTCTGCCTTGGAAAGGAATGTTGCAACGTGTAAACAAATCGCACACCTCTCTCCCTCCCTCCCTCCCACACACACACACAGTTAATCTCTCCCCAGACACACAGAAGCACTCTTGAGACACATGCTTCAGATCCAAATTGCAGTCAGAAAAAACCGCTCCAATCCAAACATTCTTTTAGTAAGAGTTCCACACACTGAGACGCAGCCAGAAACACATTAAATTCTCAAACAAAAGCAGAAAAAAAGCTACAGTAAAATGCTGGAAAGAAACCCGACTCCGTGTTCGACAGCCCCTCCCACTTCCCCCAGCACAAGCACAAAGTGTGTGAAACTTTTCCAGAAGCTCACTGCAATAACTGCTACACTCCAGTCTCTCCCCAAACTCTCCGGCCCTCAGAAGAGAAGGGGGAGGGGGAGGGGGAGGGGACCTTGTTAAAAGAACGCTAGACATTGACATGAAACAAAAGTACTGGTGCAGACTCGCTTTCAAATTTGAATTAAAAAATTTAAAAAATATTGGAAAATAACTGTTTGAGCCCCTTCCCTGCTCTACTTGTGTAGCAGAGAGAACCTCACAAGTTAAATCCCTCATAGGGGGAGGGGGACAGTGAGCCCCCTGCCCTTCAGCTCTGCCCAGACAGTGCTCCTCTGAAAGAGATCAGTCTGGCCACTGCCTTTAAATCCCTGGGGGACAGACACAAGGGTCGGGAGGTCAGGGGTCGCACACTCAAAGAGCACTAAATCTTCAGCGGGACACAAAAAGCATTAGGCCTACACCTTTCAGCGAGACTGGCGTTTGTGTGTCTGTCAGAGAGAGAGAAACAGCACAGCAAAACTCTCCAAATCAGACACACCCCCACCACCTGCATAGAGTGACTGTATTCCTGTAGCACTGGTGGCACAAGAGCTCTGGAAATCCAGACTGTATCCTCAAGTATCCACATGCCAGCCATGCAATCCCACAACCCCTCACTCCTGAGGGAGTTGACGCAGGAGCACAGTCACTTCCTCACACTTGGAGTCTCCCCCTTTGCATTGCAAAGCCTTGCATCGCAAAGCCTTGCATCAAGTTCCTCTTGTCACCATAGGGTTGTAGGTTCCAATTCTGGCTGTGCTTCAGCTGATGCAATTTCAAGTAAGGCAGTGAACCTGCGTTTGTGAAATATCCAACCAAACAAAGCGTGGAACGCACAAAGTGTGGTGGGCAAGTCACCTTGTATGGGGGTATTGGCACAGCACATCATTTATTACACCTCTCATGTGCTGGGAGCAAAGCTACCTGGCTAGACGCAGAAATGGACAGAAGGACACTAATACATCTTGTTCTGTGACTGGTATAGTATATATTTTGGGAGAGGGGTAAAAAAAATGTATGTTTTAATATCATTCTATCATATGCCTTACCATAGTTTAGTAATTATTTTATTCATGCTCGTACTTCTTTAGAAAGGGAGATTGGTCTTCTATTTTCTTTTTCTAAATCCCCGCCCCCCTGATTTGCAATCTTTCATAGAGAAAGTATGCTTTCTTGCTATATGCTTTGGAAACAGGCCCTATATTGTATATGTTTGCCATGCCAATTAAAACAATGGATACTGAACATTGACCGTTGAATCCGAAACTGAGATGGAGAGACCAAGTAGAAGGCCCTGTCATTGCTAGACACCTGCAGTACTACACACAGGCAGGGACAGGCACACACGCATATGCACACAGAACGTTACAGCCAAATTATGCACTTTGGAGCCTGTCGTTTTTCACAGGATGAACCGCCCGTCTTCTGCTGTAACCTTGAGCAAGCTTCAGCCAGCAGTGCTTCAGCAAATAACTCGTTTGTTTTCAAAGAATTACCCTTACACCCAAAAGCACAGCCTAACATTCGGGTGCCCTTTAGAAGCACCAATCAAATGCAGTGGTCTCAGGAGGTCACCGTTTGGTTCTCCCTCAATCCTGTGATACAGTGCCATTCAGCTGTATCAGCCCTTAGAGCTGATCAAGAATGTATGCAATTAAACAATCCTGGAAAGACAAATGACTGAAAGCCAGGACAGACCCCCGTTTCAGTCAACTAAAACTAACCCTGTGGCAGCTTCACCTCCTTCCACCACCTCCGATTTGTTTTACCTGTCAGTCAAACTGTACAATTTAGACCAATTCACTTGTCAATCACAACACCCTAGTTAATTCTGTCAAAGGGCCTCACTCAGTCTTGAACACATAGGTTTCACTGAATGCCCTTTAATGTTCTAACAGAACCAGTCATATTACCGTTAATACATTATTATTAAGACGGGTGAGAGGTTTCCTTTGGTCCTATACCATGATGGTAAATGACGCAGGTCTAACTAATTAGAAACAAGAGACACAGTTCTGATCATTCCAACATCAGGAATGAAATTAACAAAAAGCAGTATCCTCATTCCTGTTTGGGGAGGGTGCGCAACCTTAACCCTACTAGAGTGACTGACACAACTTGTACAGCGTTTTAAAACCAAATTAAAACTCAGGGGTTAAATATGTCAACATTAGGAACAAGTAGGACACAACTAACTGGATAAAGGCAGCTTAGCATGTTAGATTATAGCATATACTTGACTTCTTTGTGTTGCTTTATCATCGATACCACGACTTAATGTAACAGTCTGTATTTACAAATAAAACCAGATGTCGTGGTTTACATTTCTAAAGGGGTTGTAACCGCACGTTAGATGAATAATAGACACGCTAACTAGCATCAGATTCATGGACAGCCGGGTAGGCTATCTGCTTTAAAATATTCCAAGTGAACGGTATATTTGTATACTTAAGATATGGGCCTACCATTTGTGGGTTGCCAAGACGTTTCCATTTCGTAAATATTTGACTTTTTCAAAAGAAAGCACTATATTTTAATATTAGATGACTTGGTTGCGTGTTTGGGTGTGTGGGCGGCACTGGGTGGGCGCTGCAGTGAGCTCAGCCGGTAGGGGTGTGGGGTCGGTTGAACACATTCAGTTACAATCAACCCCGGCCGCCATTTTTACAACACTAACTAAGGACAGCGAGAAAACCGTCTGACCAGGAGACCTCGATGCAACAATAACCCATCGCTTGCTTTTCAGATCACATTTACGTATCTTATTGTAAATTCGGTTTGTTTGGTTTTTAGTTCTTGTTCTGCCGGAAAAGACGTGAAAATAAGAATAAGTTACCTTAGCTAGCTAGCTAAGACTCCAGGGGCATTTGTAGCGTTGGGCATCGTTAAATAGCTAACGACGTTAGACCGGAACTGGAAAGGTTGAAATTTAAGGCGGAAAGGCGCTTTGAAAACCACATTAAGTAACGTTATGTAACTAGTTAGCATAACCTACTGTAACGTTACTTTATAACTATTTTTTGTTGTTGAAAGAAACGACCAAGTCAGCTAAGTTGCAATGGAAACAAAGGGAAACTCAATGTAACGTTAGCCCCGTAGCTAACCTAGGCCAAGTTGGCCAACATGTCCATCTCAGAAGCTTATTCACACAGACACACGCCTACATTTAGCACTAACGTTTAACACATATAAAATATTAATTGTATAACGTTAACTATCAAGACAACAAACTAGCTTACTTTTAGTTTAGTTTAGCCACACGCCACAGACATACGCAGAAAATGGAGGTAGCTAAAAGCAACAGTATTAACGTTAACTAACAAACGTTACCCAGTTTCTGCCTTCCCATCTGCAATAAGTTAACTAGCTAGTAACGTTACATAAGTTATACCCTCTGGTCTAAATTAAGGACCGTAACGTTAACTTAACGTTATTTTATGATAAACCTTAGCGTGGAAACACATTGATTTAAAACGTTAAACGCACTGTAATAATGTCTCGTTTATACAACCAAGCTAATGTGCAACATAATAACGTTAAGGTAACGTTTAGCTGATGGCTACACTACGCTTAGTTATGATATAATTTTAATCATGATTTAAAAAACAATTAACGAATCAGTTCAATGGGCGTAGCGTTAGCTAACGTTAACTGAGGACAGCTAACGATGAATTGTTTCAAAATACATTCGGATTAGCTAACGTCATTTGGTCGTATCTGTGGTAACGTTGAGACAACGTTACCGTTACGTGAGTTTAAGTTACAACCAGCTAAGCTAACACTAGCTAACTATGTAAACAAAAGCCCCGTTGTGTTGACTGCTGTTTTTATCCTCCACACGTTTTAACCCCAAATACAGCGTGTGGCCACCTGTACAGTCACAAGAACAAAAGTTAGTTAGCTAAGTGAGAGGCAAACGTTACTTATATTAGTACCACATCGCTTACTTTATTCAAATAAATTGCGTAACGTTAAAGTTAGTTTGCTTTGATCGATGGCTAACGTTAGCGACTCGCTAGCCAGCTACGTCAAAGACACGGATGGTCTAAAGAAAGCGGGTTTCCGTTCCAAATATCATTAGCTAAAGCAAGACTATTAATACATTTACTATTTATAATACAAGGGTAGCATACATGATATTTCTCTTTTAGATACTAACGTACGCCCTCTGCTAACGTTACCTGACAAGATGCGGGACAACATAAATTCGAGTGCAACGTTAACGTACTGCTGCTCTTCTGGGGTTAACGTTAACTTAACGTTAGCTACCGCTCTCTCACTGCCTGTGCAACACATTAAACGGTCGCCAAGCATGCAGGCAACCTACAAAGAAACTTATGAGGAAAGTAACACCGCGGTAGCTGGTCGAGTTAACCAAGCTCGCTAACGTTATAACATAACATAACGTTAGTTTACAAATCCCAAAGACCTTCTACAACCTGGATATCCAGTCTCGCTTAGACAGCAACCGAGCCAGGTTGTAATTTGATTAGGTCCTCTTATGAAAACTACGTGGCGTTTACATTTCGTGTTTAAATAGCACAGCCCTTTTACTCACCTTTAATGTCCACAGTAGATAATGTGTATAAGGAACAGGGGACCCGGGTGAGACCCCCGCCGTCCGTGCCTCCACACAACCAAAACAATACTACTGTCTCCACTGCGGATCTTCAACAGAGGGGAATTGTGAACTTTAACACTGTCCTCCGCCGTGGAAAAACTGTCCTACTTCTTCTCCTGTTTTCTAGCACTATCCTGACTCCAGTATTACAGTTTTAGTCTGTTTCAAAGGCTTTAATCCTCTGTCCTGTCTGTGGTGACTGTTGGAAACTAGATCCGCTCTTTCCCTTTGCAAAAATGGCGGCTCTGGCAGGACTGATGACTCCGCCTCCCCCCTCGCGAGCCCCTCCCTCCCAACGCCCTGCGGGGTTACCCGCCCACCATCACAGGGGCGCAACGGAACGGACAGGTCACCAGCGGAAAGCGCGTTCATGAGTACCGCTCATCTGTCGTTTGGTTTAGCTCCATATTTGCAACCACAGTTCTGAGACATTCCCCTCACACCAGAATACGTCCGCCATGTTTGTGTGGGGCACATTGTATTTAGAGGAGGTCTAATTTGAGGAACAAAATTTTTACTGAACAAATAATTAACATTCATTTCTCTGAATAAACCTGTAGCTTGGCTGAGAAAATAAATATAGGCTCTGATAAATCCAGTAAACTTTACACAAATTGTGAAAGTTAGGTTTTGTAATTTGAAACTAAATAGAAGAAAGCATAAAATGATTTTAATAGATAAAAGGATTGTACAAGACTACAATGTACACGTACATATATGCATGAAAACAGAAACCAAAAAAGTTAATGGTAAGCTGTTTGAAGTTCTGATAAGCAAACAAGTTAAGCAAACATGTTACTGAAGGCTGAATATGAACTGTCCTTTCAAGGATGGTTCATTGTAATGGTCACCATGCTTCGTGAAATATAACTTTTTTTCCCCAACCTTTTCTCAGAGATCATTAATGTTATGTCACACAAAAACGGTTAAACTGAATACATATGCAACACGTACATGCACACCCTGCACTTCCTGTGGTTTTAAATGAAACTGATTTCACGTGCAATCCTCTTCATTATAATTGTGAGCCTGCATACCTCACACAGGAACTGAGGAGGTCAGGTTACCATGAGATCACTAGACTGATAAAAACAGGGCATGCAGTAAACTTCACCCATGTCCAATAAAAAATTTAAAAAAACATCCTACAGTCATATCTCTGTTCCAATAGGGCAGGTTGCCTAAGGACAGCTCGGCTAAACAAAGAGTTTCTAATATGTATTTTCCACTGGTCAAGTGTACCGTGCTGGACCCATACTGGTACGATGCGGTACATTTTTCAGTTACCGTTTGAGGGGAGTTCGGTATGCCTAAAACGTGCTGATGCTGGTATACTTTCAAAAGCAATCTGACGGGTGATATAGGTCAGACATGTTCACTTCTACAAACATCTCACCTTAAAGGACCCACTGCAGTAATACCATGCAAAATAATTAAAACAGGTTTAATGAGGGGTGTGGTTCACACATTTAAAGTTTACATATCATTGGGCTTTTTTAAATTTGAGCTGCATGAAGAGACCTCTGTGAATAATACTGAAGTCTGCATACCAGTTCTGTTCATGATACTTAATATCAATGTTCAGAAATGTTAAGCTACCAACTCGCATTTGATTTATGGTGGTGTCGAAATGCTAATGTTTTCAGCAGCACACATGGATCAGTCTGTCTGCTAGGGACATTAGGCCTCATTCACCAATGACTCTATGAGCAAATTTGCTCTTAGGACTTTATTTAAAATGTTTTTTACAAACATCTCAGGATTAACTGATGTTTGCTTTCAGAGCTTCTGTTCTACCCAATAACAAATCCCAAGTAAGAAAACATTGGTGAGTGCGAGAAAGTTCATAAAAACATTTTAAAGAAAGTCTCAAGGCCAAATTTGTTCGTAGAATGGTTGTTGAATGAGGCCCATTGTCTCTTGCGGAGGAAGTTGTTTAATTGCCCGGCCTTTTCCTTCAGTCTCTTTTCTTCTCTGACTGACCCATTATCCATTTGTAGTGGTGGTTTTACATCAGCACATACATTTGAGACATTGATAACATTGTTGATCATTCAGTTGAGTAGATCATGTTATTTTTTAATTGTGTTCTCATTGTATCTCTCAGCCTAACAAATTTACATCAGTTTTAAGATTCCCATCCAGCAAAAAATATCTACTTTATCAGTACAATAGGGGGGGAAGCATGTAATTTAAAATGGTTGTTATACAAGTAATTTGGATTTTTGAATGTTGTATGAATTTATTTTGGTGTGATTTAGCAAGTCTCCAGAAAATTGCATGGGCGCGGCACTGTGGAACATTTCAGTCGTATGTAAATTAACCAAATGACAGACTTCACAATTGGGATGTAGATTCTTGAACTTCTACTCAGTTTGGGGAGTTGAATACAAGTAGCGCTGCTCTGCTTCCTTCCCAGTCATTTGCAGATCTTGGAGACTGAATATATTTATTGCACAACACACTTTCAGATACATTTAGATATTGCTCATCTGTAACAAACATAAAAAAGAATTAAATATCAGTCATACATTTAGTTTTTTATTTAACCTTTAAACAAGACTTTCCACAGAGATTAAAATCTGTTTCCACACAGAATAGGGACACACTTACAATTTATACATCATATACATAACTACTTTTTTCTTCTAATAATAGGAGCAGCTTGGGTTTTCGTCAAGAATTACAGTACAGCAGATGTTTTTATCATTTTAAGTGTTAAATTAGAATGGTGCCCCGAGATATTCAAGGGTCAGCTATCTATTGAAATTAAATGGATAATAGCTAGGTATAGTAATTCTCTTTCAGTGCATTTTCTGTAATTGCATCTTTGATGCAACAAGTTAATTTACTTATTTAAATTTTCACAACTACACAACTTCCTACCATTTCCACATAAATCACTGTCCCGTCACAGAGTATTGCTATGGGTAGTTTAATGCAGAAATCGCATTGAGTTTAAGTCCTCTATTCAAGATTGTCATCCCTTCCCCCACAGCCCATTGCGCACGCGTGCTGAACAGTATGAAGACAACTCATATCGGGTTCTCGTCTTTTCGACGGAAAAACAAGTCGTTTAGGAAAAGAAGTCTACCGCCGACGAGCTGCAGGACAAATCCCATATCTCCTGAAATTTAGAACATTTATATTGAGAAGACAAAGGAGAAAAACATCTGCTACGTCCGTTAGAATTCGAGCAAGTTGGTGCAAATAATGTAGCATTATCCAGTTGCGAGATTTCCATTTTGTATTCATGATATTCATACTGGTTCTGACGTGTCGTCTGCATGTTATATAATGGTGTCTGACCTTATTCGTAAACTGGCTAAATGCATAATTAGTTGGAGAAGAGAGGACCTTCTATTTCTTTTCCCAAATGGCGCATCCATAGTCTGCAGACACCCCTCCCTTCGCTTTAAAGCTAAGAGCTGGTTGGCTTTTGATGACATCACCAGACCGTGATTGTGGGCGTGTTCTGAGCTGTAAGGGGAGAGGGGCGCGAGCGGAGATCCATCTGGTTGTCAATCGGGGGGAAACATGATCACGAAAGAGTGCTCGATACAGAAGCCGGACCGAATACTTTTCCTTGCTTAATGGAAGTTTAACCAAACTAGTTTAACATCAGTTATGTAGCTGTCCCAACGTACTGTGTTGTTTCAAGTAGTTACGATGTGGCCGTTTCAGGCCGAGTACCCCTACTACCAAGCAGGGGTGGTACAGCGCGCTCCCGAGGGAAGTACGGCGGAAAGCCAGAAAAGGTGCACTTCCTGTTTTGGCGATTTGATGAGATTGGAGGACAAAGGGCCCTTAAATTGACCATAATTTGTTTTTGCATTTCGCTTTTCCACTCCCAGCTATGCGTTATTTTCTTCGTTATTAACAGAATTCGATTAATTCGTTTATTGAACTACCTTAAATCGGCATGTCCCTTTTTAGATAAGGACTTGGAGTACCAGGAATTAACTTTACTGAATTTTAATGAAATTCTGCAGCCTATTCACTTATTCGGAAAACCCAAAGCATACCCTAGATACCAAGTCATGCATATGACAATCCACGGTAAGCCAAACAGCTCAACGTTCTTGATACCTTTCTATATGCAAGCAGATAGCCTACTGTTCCCGTAAAACGCAGTTGACCACAATTGTAATATTTCGATCTGGTAAATTACAGAATTAATTGTGGCAAATTGGTGAACTCAGTTGTATTATTAACCCGAGTGAAATTACAACGATCTTCTTGATTCAAATACAAATGCCCACTGATGACTAAAACACATAGCCACAATTTCGGGGTGGAATGCAAAACGGATATTCATTACCAAGGTCTGGTTTTAAGGAGAATTAACTTATCCCACCTGCTCTCCGAAGCAAAGGCGATTTATGTCGTGATGGTAGCAACTATTCTGAGACTCCCTTTAAAGCGCCTCCTGGTGTGTGTTAGAGGAAATATCCCCATGCCATTTTATTTAGCCAACCTGTAGGTAGAGATGTTGCGACGAATGTAATTATTGGTTATCCGAATTTAGGCCAACTTAATTCCCTCTTCATTAGCCTGCGCTTTTCTGTTGGATTGTAACAATTGTCCATTCACAAAATCATAAGGCCAGGGAAAAAACCATCTTAGAGCCATAAACCAAGCCAGACTTGTGTCAGTGTAGAAGACATGACACTATGTGACAGGTGCTGTGGGAGATTTTGTGAAGGGTTAAAATTACATGAACTTAAAAACTGTGAGACATGTAGGCTTTTGCATGATCAAAGCTGTATTTTAACAGTAATTCTGAATGAGAGGCTGTCAGTTCCCTTGAGTAGGCTAATGTCAGGGGTATGTCAAATTATGCTTTAACCAGGCTGTCAGTAGCAAAGCAGACATGACTGCACCGTGACAAGGTTTTACTACCACCTTTAGATATGACAATTCTTCAGGGATCTGCACTGCCTAACATGTCCCACTTCGTTCAAAAGGTGAAAAGTGATAAATTGGAATGACTCATGTAAAACATGGTTTGTGTAGACTTTCAATGGGCGTTAAGTCATGTTAAATTTTGATCAGTCTTCAGAACATTGAACAGTCTTCAGAATATTGAGGTAAAAGGTAGGCTAGGATAATGTAAGTCAAGTCACTATTATACAGACTGTAGTTTTAAGACTCACTGCAGCTTAAGTGCAGAATTACCCCCATCCAATTACACCTGAATGACTGCACCAAAAATAAGCCATGATGTATTGATGGAACTGGTAGGCCTACAAGTCTATATGACAGTTATGAGCCCACAATGCCTGAATAGGTAAAAGTTGCCATAACAAAATTGGCCATGTCTCAAATACAGACAGACGTTTCAGTGTGACCCCTGCCTACCGGGGTGGTTTACCTCCTGGGACTGAGTCATGTGTGAGTCCTCCCAGTGTCTAGCCAGGTTTTTCAGATTTTGACAGAATTATTCACTATTGGCTAAACAAATGACACAATATGCAGGATATTAAAGGGATAGTTCGGAATTTTGGACATAATGTCTCAATTACGACTTACCCATGATGTAGATGATTGATGGAAACCATTTTCAGATAATTCCATGCTGTCCCTTCTTTTGGACATACACACATTGCTAATGCTAGCGCAACTCTAAGGAAACTAGTAGCATCCACTACCAAACGCACTTAAACACTCCACAGTGCACCCAAAGCAAATAAAATACGACGAGTCTATCGGGGTTATTTTCAGTGATTATACCATCATTTTTCAAGTCAAACTATCGTTGAATCCTTTACTTTGTGCTCACCTATTCTCTGTGGAAGTACGGCGGCGGAGCTAGCTGTAGATTAGCCAGGGTATCTGCCTGTAGGCTATCTGCTGTACTCCACAGTTGCCGACACAATCCGTTTTGCTGTAAAGTTACATATTTGGTAGACAACAAGTCAGCTAAACACAAACATGCTACAGAATAACACAGCATATACAAGCAAGCACACTGGCTACCAATTTGCAGGAAAAGTTTGACCACTTCCATGACTTCCCAATCGTGGCAACTAGCTAGCTAGCTAGCTAGCTGAATAGATAGATCACGCATGCAATCATTTATTAGTTACCTGCTCGTCAGTTGTTTTCGGTGCATGAAGAAAAACAGGTGATGGCACAGCAGTCTCCTTCAGTAGAGGGTGTCCCGCCCGTCCTTTTTTGATTTTCACAGTCATCCTCCGTGAAATGGTCACAACAAACTTTTTTAGAGTCTCAATTGGTGACATCCATGCGAGCAGCAAGAAGCCACAGCTGTTTTCTTTGTTGATCTTCCACTGGAAATCGGTGAAAACTTTGTGGTGCCCATTTTTTTTGCATGATTTGAACAACCTTGAAATACACACCGAAATACCATCTTATCTGAACGTTAGCTAACAATACTACGAGTCTGATTCTTTCACACGCGCAATATTGTTTTTGGCCGGCAGTGCTATAGGCTACTTTACGTTACCTACTAAACTAACGCCGTACTTCCACAGAGAATAGGTGAGCACAAAGTAAAGGATTCAACGATAGTTTGACTTGAAAAATGATGGTATAATCACTGAAAATAACCCAGATAGACTGTCGTCGTATTTTATTTGCTTTGGGTGCACTGTGGAGTGTTTAAGTGCGTTTGGTAGTGGATGCTACTAGTTTCCTTAGAGTTGCGCTAGCATTAGCAATGTGTGTATGTCCAAAAGAAGGGACAGCATGGAATTATCTGAAAATGGTTTCCATCAATCAACTACATCATGGGTAAGTCGTAATTGAGACATTATGTCCAAAATTCCGAACTATCCCTTTAATGTATAGAAACTGGAAAAAACATTTAACATACGAACCCACAAAGACAAGTGACACCATTGAATTGTTACAAGCATAATGCTCCATTACTGGTATGACAAACAAAATGTGAGATGCATCCAGATAATACGCAAGCCAGTAAACGAAGCAACACCAGATTTAAACTGGAGCAGCACAAGTGCTTGCAGGTATAGAATCTAAAATGGACACTCAAATTATTGCCTTCTCTTGTGATTGTGTTCTTCCTTTTGAGTTGTGCTCAGGTTTGCAGTGAATTGTGCTACGAGGTGGTCCGCCTCACCCAGTTCCATCTTCCCACATTTCTTTTGTGTTGTCCCCTTAATAAATTCCTTATTGTATCTAGTTGCCTTGATTTCTTGAAAAAATAAAAATAATAATTTGGGCATAAATATCATTGAACCACTTAGTTCAGACACAATGCTCAGGCGGAGCAGTCGGGCAGAACAGTCACTCGGAGTGGTCAGGCAAAGCAGTCATTCAGAGACCCACCTGTTTCAGTTCATCTGTTCAGGGTCTCCCAGTAGCGCTGTAAAACAAGAGTTAACAAGCAAGCAGCATGCATTCACCAATGCACCATGACCTCCAAAAATTTCCCCCCAAAAAACATGCAATCCTGAGAGCTGAGAACAGTGTGGACCCAACACGTGGCAAAACACGGGACTGAATGACAAACACAGAGGAGAGATGATGAACAGAACACAGTACTGACCCAGTTTACAGAGAGGTGATCTCTTATTTGCAAAACCACTCCTACTATTGGCTGCACACTGGCCAAATCACAGGGTGCCCTCCCTGTATTTGTCCAAAAACACCTTATAGTAATCATTTAGTAGGATGTCTGAATAAAACATCAAATTCATTTCAGGTTTCAAGTCTCCTCGATTGAAAAGTAGCCTACAGAGCTTTACACATCAAGACGGAAGTGGAATGCTCTTACTTACACGTGCTGTAACAAATGGTGTTCATTCCTTAAACCAAAAGGTGGCATCAGTGCACCACAAAAGTTGCAATTTTCTGATATTTATTTTTGTCAACCTTAGGTTATTTACATTAAAAGGTTGGACATTGATCCCTCAAAACTTTGTTCACATAAAAAAAACAATCGGGAAATTTTGTTTTTGAATATTGTTTCTGACTTTCAGACTTCATAATTGTGTTTATAAGGGTTTCTTCTGTTTTCTGAACAGGCTTGGTTCAGCGTTTCTTGCCGAGAAAGTTTTTTTCCCGAAATATCACAAGCCATGCTTATGACAAACCACATGCAAGTCGTGGCAAACCATGGGATGGTTGCATTCTTGACATTGTCATTATGACACAGACAAACTCTCACTCTCTCTCTCACACACACACACACACACACACACACGGGAAACTCGTTTAGGTCAGGGCTCGTCTTTTTTCGGGTTGAGTTAGGCTTACTTTTACTTTCACATCTGGGGATAGGGTCGTATACAGTAGACTACAAATATAACCAATCTGTATTGCTTCAGCATATTGCTGCCTCAAGTCATGAAATATCAACATTCTTCACAATCTGTTTTTTTGCACGAATATCCATTGCCAACCATTATTTTCACCCTGTGTGTATTTCATCCTGGTGAGAGTGCGACTTGTCACCAGTCAGGCTGCATAATAAGATACCCGGTTTACGTCACGTACATGTAGGCTACTTTAGCTCGAGGAAAGCAAAAGTGCAGAAGTCCACACTCCACAGCGGCAGGCAGGACCCAGCCCTGTATCTTGCTTAGCCTAAATGTTTCCAAATAATTTTACCTGCAGATAATTTTGTAGATTTCTCTATATGTAACTGTACATTCTGAAAGTCAAGTGTATTTGAAATGGACAGGGGCACAGACATGGAACTTCTGTGCATGGAAAAAGACACCATTATTATATCTCGTCTAGATCCGAACCTCCTCCAAGATGACAGGGTTTTGGAGAGCCTGCTCAACATCGAGGAACACTTTCTTCCACAGGTTTCTTATTTTAAATGCGTCCAAAAGGAAATCCAGCCATTTATGCGGAGAATACTTACCACTTGGATGCTAGAGGTTTGTGGTCGTTAGCAGCAGTTAAGGTTGCCCTTCCGCGGACGGCACTTCGCTTTAAACAAGCAAAACTGAATGTTCTTCGCTTTCACCCTGTCTTGTTTATTTCAATACCCGACCAGGTTCATCTGGTTCATCTGCACCCATTTCATCGAGTTTCAAAACTGTTTGTTGAAGCGACCGAGCTCTCTTAGAAACAGAAACCAAACAGCGTGGTGAGAAATTAGCTAGCCCACTGTAACATAAAGTAAAGAAACGCTTCTTTAGAATTGCATACAAACGCTTTAGATATAATAGGCTACTTTGATATTAAGAACATTTTATATTCATACTTGCCCACTTATGCGGTAGCTTAAACTCTGTATGCTTGACCATAACGCCATGTTGGGATTTCATAGACTATATTAACAAATGATTGCATTTCGTTTGGCACGACTCGCTAGTTGTATAAATCAAGTATTTACACAGAACCATGCTATTGATGAGTCTTTACAGTGGCATTAATAAAAAAAAAATTAAAAAAAAAGGCCTACGTAAAGACTTGAATATTTTGTAAGAAGTATGCCAGCCTAGTCTCGTTATTTCTTCACGGAAGAGACGTGGCCCTCGTCTTTTGCTGTCACTGTCTAAATGTCGACAAAAGAAATAGCCTATCGATCCCTTTTTACACACAAAAACAAAAATTCCGGTGTAAATCTAACACTGCTGGTGTAGGCTACATTTAACACCCTAGGGTGTTTATAGGTTTCATAAACACCATAGGGTGTTATATGTTTTTGCTGTGTAATTTTGCCAGGTTTTGAAAGTATTGCACTTAGACTTAAGCTTGTCAATTGTCGGTAATTGTGCCTTAGGGGCAAATTAACATAAAAAATAAAAACATCTATATTTGAAAATATTTTGGGCAAACTACAAAATTAGTTCCTGTATTGGACAGCATTTCTGGCTGGGATGATTGTGATGGTGGTGATTGAATGAATGAATGAATTGAATGAGCTATATTGACTGCACGTGCTATGGCTATACATTTCCCAAATCTTAGATAAAACTCCACTGACAGATTTAAAGGATGCAAACGTTTTATATGGACCACAACGAAAGTCACTTCTCTTTAATGCTTAGAAAATAAATAACATTTGGGTTGCTTTAATTTTTCTGACTTTTTATATGGAGGCATATTGGCATGATCAATTATTGTGTTTATTAATGATGTAGCTAGCTACCAGACCCTTGTTTGTGAAGCGATGTAAAGAATGTAGCCAAGCTCAAGTTCATTGGAGCCTCTTTGTTGCAGGTTTGTGAACAAAAATGCGAAGACGGGGTGTTCACATTGGCTGTGAACTATCTGGATAGATTTTTAGCCGTGGTACCCACTAAGAAGGGTGATCTGCAGCTCCTTGGTTCAGTGTGCATGTTTCTGGCATCAAAGTTGAAGGAGGTACAGCCACTAACCGCAGAAGAACTGTGCACCTACACGGATAATGCCATAACACCACTGGCACTGCTGGTAAGAAACGATTGGCTTCCACAGTGGACAGCATGAACCACTGTCCCAATGCATTTAAATCAGCCTGTTATAGAGCATCGACAATGGGTTATCCGCCTTGATTGATATCACCTGTGCAACATACCAATCAGATTGATATGTTACGCAGGTAACATCATGTAGTAGCTAGTCCAGAGGTGGGCAACGAGGGCCATATCTGTTTCTGGTTTTCATGCCAACTTCTGGCCTTAATTGCCTAATTAGCCCTAATATTTACGTCATCTGACATTTTAGCTACAATTCTTAATAAGCGCATGAATGACAGCCGAAGACTTCTTGTGTCCCTACATGAAACATTTTAATGTGATCTAATCTACCAGTGTTGGTGTAAACAGCCAATTAGCTCATTTAGCTGGGGTAATTGGTGGGAACAAAAACCTGCATACACACCGGCCCTCCAGGACTAGAATTGCCCACCCCTGAGCTAGTCCGAGCTGTTACTGGTATTGCTCTACAAGAAATTATATCTTGTTTTACAAAAGTGCATCGCTTCACAAAGTGAATTACTACACTCCAGTAATGGACAAGGAGTTGCTTAAGACAGAGGTGCCAAACAGTCCGTAAGGGCCACAGTGTCCGCAGGTTTTGTGCAAATTTAGGTCTCGGAAACAAGGTGTGTGGACTTTTTAACCAATCATTGTCTTAAATGAATCACTTACATGCTGAAACACACCATCAGATGCTTTGGCTCAGGACACCCCTCTACACCCCTGATTTAAGATGATTCATCCCAAGCCTTCTAGTCTGAATCACCATCTAGTGGCAAGTGTTCACTTCAGAGCCTTGAGTTCAGTCTAGAAAAGGGGTGGGTAAGTCCATCGCTGGAGGGTCTGTGTGTGTTTTGACGTTCAATTAGCTGTATACACCAAAACGTGCAGTCATTGTAGTGGATGTTCATCTGAGTCCTGTAGCATTTCTTAACAATGATGAAATGGACAAATGCTACTTGAGTTTTTGCTTCAGTCTGAAAGCAGTTTTTGCCACAGTTTTCAGGAAAAGTTGTATTCACATCAAAAAGCAATCCCAGCAGTGCCTGCCACATAAAACGCGTCAGTCTCTCATCAGACAAAGCTTCCCTCTTCTGTGTTACATAAGATTACGTATGGGTTCCTGCAGTGCTGCTTGGGAGATTCCTCTCTCAGTGCAGCAGAATGGACTCTGCCTGGTACAGCTGTGTGTAGGCGTGTTTTTGGGTGGAGATGTGAGCGGGTTTGCATAGGTACAGTTGAAGTCGGAAGTTTACATACACTTAGGTTGAAGTCATTAAAACTCATTTTTAACCGCTCCACAGATTTTATGTTAGCAAACTATAGTGTTGGCAAGTCAGTTAGGACATCTACTTTGTGCATGACACAAGTAATTTTTCCAACAATTGTTTACAGACAGATTATTTCACTTTTAATTCACTATATCACAATTCCAGTGGGTCAGAAGTTTACATACACTAAGTTGACTGTGCCTTTAAATTTTTCATATTTGGTAACATATCCTTTGCATGCCATGACTTTTTGATGTCTGTGACCCAACAACATCAAAAGACTCTTGATATCTTATTTTCTGGTACTCTTACAAGCGATACTATAACGTCTCTGCATTTGAATGGATCTCTATGGGAATTGGGTGGGACTAGATTTAGCTGTAAATTACACTGGAACAGTATGGAAACACATGGTTGGCTAAATGGCTCTAAGTCATCAAGGGTCTGACGTATCAAACAAGTCTTAAATCATCACTCTGCTGCCAGAAATACAGTAGATATGGATGGATAACTTGAGGGGTTTCTTCTCCTGACTTATTTTTCCATAGAGTTCAATAGGACGTTATAGTATCGCTTGTAAGAGTACCAGAAAATAAGATATCAAGAGTCTTTTGATGTTGTTGGGTCACAGACATCAGGAAGTCATTGCATGCAAAGGATATGCAACCAAATATTAAAAATTTAAAGGCACAGTCAACTTAGTGTATGTAAACTTCTGACCCACTGGAATTGTGATATAGTGAAATAATCTGTCTGTAAACAATTGTTGGAAAAATTACTTGTGTCATGCACAAAGTAGATGTCCTAACTGACTTGCCAACACTATAGTTTGCTAACATGAAATCTGTGGAGTGGTTAAAAATTAGGTTTAATGACTTCAACCTAAGTGTATGTAAACTTCCGACTTCAACTGTATTAAGTAAGGGTCAGTGGATACCCCGGGGTGTGAGCAGGTGTACTGGCCTGCTACCTGGCCCCCCTTCTCTCCCCTATCCTATGCCTGTGCTGTGTCTGTCCTGTGTGGTACAGTGTTTGTTACAGGTTTGCATCACGGCCAGCAACTTCTCTAAGACATCTGCTAGGAAGCAGGAAGCTCTGACGTGTGGTCAGGTGTGTTACTGACTAGTGTGTCACATGAACAGTTGCCAGGGCAACGTGTGATTCATGTACAGGGGCCAAGCTTTAGGGCTGTGGTTGGCTTTGGAAGATCGTTTCGGTTTGACTGTAGGTTGAAGGAGGGGCTTGACTGGGACCAGGCACTTGTCAAACACTGGTGGGGGTTGCTGGATATGTGTGCTGCTTCAGAGTTTAGCTTTGCTGGTGTTACCTGCAGGTACTACTTCTGTCTGAGAGAAAATGAGGGAGCTCAGCTCTCCAGACTCTCTTGTAGCTGCTTGATGGCTTCAAAATAAGTTGTTTTGTTTCTGCTGTTGTTTTTTCCTTTTTTTTGGAGTGACTGAAATAAGGAGGTTTCTGCAAATGTTGACATACGGGTCCATACGAATTGAAGAAAAATCACTGGGTATTTCTGAAATTTCATGGATGACATCTCTGAGAAATGTCTGTTGGTCATTATATTGCTTTATGCTGAAATACTGTATAACTTGCTGCACAAGATACTGTTATATCCCCTATGGCTTTTACCGTTGCTACGACACAGTCTCTGGGATATTGTCTTTATTAAATCTGGATGTTGTTATGTTGACAGTGGTGGCAATCTGTCCAAATAGCTTCATATCTTTTTTGTAAGCTATGAAACATACCTTTTCAGAAATTCTTGGCTGGAAGGCAGGGTACTGGAAACCTCCTACGTTGGGCCTGGTCGGGAATAAGCAGTTGTGGTTCACTGGTCAGGGAAAAAAAAAAATGTTCCGGTCTCCCAGCCACAGGAATGCAAGAGCAGGATCTGTCCCAGATTAGTCACTCGGTATTCCCATACTCATAGCTTTCCTGAGGAAAAAAAACAGGATATTTCTTTTCTTGCAGCACTGATTCCACATCAGTTTCTCCATGCCAGCGATGATCCCAGGTCAGTCGCTGTGTCCTGTAATGTGCAAATGACTATGACATGTGTGAGTATGGCAGTGCTTGGGTGTGTTGGTGGTAGTACATATTGGCAGTTGGTGTTGGCGGCAGGTGTTGATAGTAGATGTTGGTGACTGGTTGATGTTGGTAGCAGATGATGGCGGTAGATGCTGGCAGTAGATGTTGGTAGTAGATGATGGAGGTACAGTACATGCTGGTGGTAGATGTTGGTAGCAGATGATGGCAGTAGATGCTGGCAGTAGATGTTGGTAGTAGATGATGGAGGTACATGCTGGTGGTAGATGTTGGTAGTAGATGATGGAGGGAGATGCTGGTGGTAGATGTTGGTAGAGATGCTGGTGGCAGGTGGTGGTGGAAGATCTCTGGGTGGTGGGAGAGCTCTCAGGGTCTTGTGCTCTCTCTCTCTCTAGCAGTGGGAGCTGCTGGTCGTGGAGAAACTGAAGTGGGATCTGGCTGCCGTTGTGGCAAACGACTTCATCGAGCCCATTGTGAGAAAGCTCCCACTGCCCTGCAACAAGTTGCCGTTGATCCGCAAGAAAGTACAGACCCTCATGGCTCTCTGTGCCACAGGTACCCACCTTTCAAAGCACCTCTGGATTTCTCTCTGATATGCCTAATAACCAGTAACAATTATACAGTGTGATTATGGACACAAATTGAGGTAGAAAGAGAAACAAATGCCCACTGCTCAGAATAATTTGGAATTATTATCTATGTGAGGGTTGGTAGGGGGCATTAGTATCTGTGTGAGGGTTGGTAGGGGGTATTAGTATCTGTGTGGGAGTTGGTAGGGGGCATTAGTATCTGTGGGGAGTTGGTAGGGGGCATTAGTATCTGTGTGTGAGTTGGTATCTGTGTGGGAGTTGGTAGGGGGTATTAGTATCTGTGTGGGGGATTGGTAGGGGGCATTAGTATCTGTGTGGGGGTTGGTAGGGGGCATTAGTATATGTGTGGGAGTTGGTAGGGGGCATTAGTATCTGTGGGGAGTTGGTAGGGGGCATTAGTATCTGTGTGTGAGTTGGTATCTGTGTGGGAGTTGGTAGGGGGTATTAGTATCTGTGTGGGGGATTGGTAGGGGGCATTAATATCTGTGTGGGGGTTGGTAGGGGGCATTAGTATCTGTGTGGGAGTTGGTAGGGGGCATTAGTATCTGTGTGGGGAGTTTGTAGGGGGCAACCCCAATGGATTCAAAAGCCCATAACTTTTTTTTCTAGTAGAGATTTTCAATTCAATTCAATACTTTTTTGTTCTGTACACCTTGGAATGTTGGCTTCAAGATCAGGCAGATAGGAAGTCATTTCACAATGTTTCAAATTGTTTTGATTACTGATTACTGATGTTAACCTCCCCTTGGCCTGGCCCATTAGTATCTGTGGGGGTTGGTAGGGGGCATTAGTATCTGTGTGGGAGTTGGTAGGGGGCATTAGTATCTGTCTGGGTGATGGTATAGTGTCTTGTGCGGGAAGTTAAAGGGGCAATAGTGTGTGAGGACAGGACGGATGGTGTGATGGTTGATTACTGATTTGGTGATTGGTGATTGGTGATTAGTGTTGGTCTTGCCGTGTGCCCTCAGATTTGAGCTTGGCAGCGTACCACCCCTCCTTGATAGCCACTTGCAGTGTAGGGGCGGCCATCAGCAGACTGCAGCTGGGCACCACTGACCAGGCGCTGTCCAGCGACAAACTGCTGGACCTGCTGGCCAAAATGATCAACGCGGAGGCGGTGAGTGAGTTGAGCGTGCGGCGCGTACTGTGTTTGCACAGGAAACCGCTGATTGGTGAGTAAGAGTGAACACTGCAAACCCAGCAAGCCCATCAGCCAGCGGTTCCTATTTCCCACAATCTCCTGAGCAGCATAGCGCCCACATTTACGGTGAATCTGTGACTCAGGCCGGCTTCTGGGAATGAAGCTGATGTTCACCGTGGGAAACCCAGCCTCTCGCGGTACAGAGACCCTTCAATCCCCTGAAGGAAGCACCTGTGTGAGTGAGAGAGTGAGAGAGTGAGAGAGTGAGAGAGTGAGAGAGTGAGAGAGTGAGAGAGTGAGAGAGTGAGAGAGTGAGAGAGTGAGAGAGTGAGAGAGTGATTACTCTCCAGGGACCGATTTTTTAAATTTATTTATTTATTTTCCTGAGCCCCACAGAAGAAGTTATAAGATTTTTTTTCATTCCAATTGGGTTTGCATGTTTATGATATGATGATATGATATGATAATGCTTTATTGTCAGATTTCTATGAATTTTTTTTGCATCATAGCAGCTCCATTAAAAAACACACATCATAACAGGTTCAATACATAAGACACTAACACACAATTACGCTCAATTATACATACATCGTTATAATTTGCATCATAGGTACCCAGGTGCGCATGCTCCACTGGTTCAAAAAGCCCCATAGTCTAGCATGGCATCTCCATGAATTGGCTTCATGCACCAATGAGCTGTCTCCAGTTCATCTTATATATCTCGATGGTCCCAGCACTTTCACAGATCCCTCTGTGTCCCTGTCCCGAACATGATTTTCGGACACCCCCCCTAGGGTCCCAAACAGAGCAGAAACTGAGAAAAACTATATTTGGGTTTGACTGCTACCTCACTGTTTCTGTAAGGAGTGCTGATGAGGAAGTATCCCTCTGAGAAATAAAGGCTTGCATTCCTGTGGTGGGACGCCGGCTGTTCCAGTACATGTTTCATGGTTTCGTTTTCAGGGGAAGCAAATCTGCACTCTGTGGTCAATGGTCAGGTCTCGGGGGATGTGGGAAACTGAATGACCCTCACCGTGATATAGTGAATCGTCAGTTGGAAGGTTTTGAGTTTAAAAAGCCAGCTGGCCTTGCTCTGCCACATTTTATTTGGCTTTGCATTCTGGGCTTATTTCTTTAATAAAGTGCTTCCTGTCAGTCAGGGACAACAGGGCGGGTCCCCCAGCTCTCTTCAGGTTAGCATATCCTGCTCAATGCTGCCCTCTTCTGTCAGCTGGTGATGCCTACAGCTGCCTCAAAGCCGACCTGGGCCGTGACCGAATATGATCCCTGTTCCCTGCCCCCTGTCCACTCAGACCCCTGTCTACTATGTGCCCTGTCCCCTCACTTTGCAAGCGGTCCTGCAAAACTCTTTCTGAACTAATATTTTTAAATTTTTTTAAATTTTTTATTGAGAATATAAATCAGTTTACAAATGACAATGGTTACAAAGTGTAGATTATGAATAAAGATAGAATTAACAAAAATAAAAAGAGAGTAGTTTGTACTTCATTTTACTAACAAGTTGTACGCTTTTGTACTACAAGTTGTAGTTTTTACTTCCTGAAATTGTTGGATGAGTGCACAGTTCTGAGGATGAGTGTGCTTCTGAATAAGGGTTTCATCCTGGCATTTTAAGTGCCCCCATTTCTGAGAAAAAGTCACCCACTCGAAAGCGTTTTGACAAAGTTGACTCTAATATGCGCCCTCAAAGGGGTGAAGGGATCATATTCGGTCACGGCCCGACACTGAAGTCCATCCTGTTTCAATTAAACGCGAGTTTCAGGATGTCTCTGTCTGGCCTGTTCCAATATCAAAAGTGCATGCTTTGTACCGCAGTCAGACTTCACACCACTGTCTGGAGCTGGTGATGCTGAGAGAGAGAGGGGAGGAAGGGAGGGAATTATAGTTTAATGTACGTTTCTGTTCATCTTTGGCAATGTACTTGCATATTTCATTGGCCAGTTAAAGTATTTTGAATGTAATTACTGCTGAGAGAGAGAGAGATGCATGATTGTGTCGTCAATATATTCTGATGTCATTATAATTAAGCGTCTGTCTTTCCCTCACAGGACAGCTTGAAGGAATGCCAGAAGAAGATTGAAGGCTTTCTGGTGAGCAGTCTCCAGGAGGGGCAACAGCAACTGAAACGGGCCCAGGGGGGACCCAGTACCAAGGGGCTGGACCCCGTAGACCTATCCTGCACCCCCACTGACGTTTGGGATGTTGACCTGTGATTCATGTCGATTTTTTATTTTTTTTTAATTGTTATTTTGTTTACTCACTATTTTTATTGTATATGCATAAGTTATATATTATAGGAAGACTATGATAAAAAAAAAGGTCCCTGAAAGCTTTTGAACATGCAATTGCACTGGCTTAGCATTTCCTTGGTGTTAGAATTCAATCTATTATTATTATTATTATTATTATTATTATTATGATTATTTCAGGGAATTGTGAGATAGAGGGGAAGAGGATAGAGGTAGAATGCTTTATTGCCTGATTTGCAGTACACATGTACTACTGCCTACTATTAATACTTATCTACAGCTGGGCCAGGGCTGGGCCCACCCAATCAGGAGGAGAGGTCTTGGGCCCAACCAATCAGGAGGAAGGGGGTCATTGGTGGGGGGTGTGTGGGGGGGGGGGGGGGGGGGGGGGGGGGCATGGATCCCCTCTACTGTTAATGGGTCACTTTGGAGGATTGCATTTCATTCCTAAAGATAGCGCATTTATTGCACAAGAAAGATACTGAGCAGGAAATGTCAGGAGTTTTGCTACAGATGGATAGATAGTTTATTATTATTTCATTTGTTTGGGCTTATTCTTTTTTGTTCATGACGTTTTGTGGGTAAGTAGAAAGTGCCAGCGTGCACGTTGGGGTGGCGGAGAAAGCTGAACCCCTAGGGGGCGCTAGCATAGTTTCTCTGGAACGTGAAGGCATGCTTCTGTTAGTGAAGGTGCATAGAGAATGGAGATGTTTGGGGGAGACTGATTAGCTGTGGGTGGTTTGAGATGTTAGGGGGAGACGTTTTTGGGGGAGACTGCGTAAGTCTAGCAGGTGATATGAGTTACATCACTGACTGAACAGGTAAATTAAGTTTTTCTTTCAGTCAGGTTTGGAGCTGGTTTCCACATGGTACTCGTTTCTTTGGCGATGGCTAAAAATAAAATGAGTGACTCAAACTGAAATGGGAAAAAATACCTCAGTAAATATAAAAAGATCACAGACACAGTTCACCCTTTTGATTTAAGGGATTTTGTTTGTTTGATTTGTATTCAGCTTTAGTTTTTATTTTATCAAATCGTAAAAATATATACATATATATTCTCTCTATATGTACAGTATATATAGCAAAATATGGCTTTTCTTACTTGAAAGTTTGCGTGACATAGCTACATCACTCTGCAGTGAGAGTTTTGTAGCCGTGCATGTTGTAACGAGCTGCTGCTGTCCGGTGTCCCACCCCCTCCCTGTCCGGTGTCCCGCCCCCTCCCTGTCCGGTGTCCCGCCTCCTCCCTGTCCGGTGTCCCACCCCCTCCCTGTCCCTGCTCTTTAATGCCTTGCTGAAGATATGCTGGCCACACCGATTGGGCTGGAGTCAGCTGTTATAGTTCCTATAAGCCTAAAGCACTATAAAACGGGGTATGGCATGGCATTTTGGGGGGGGGGGGGGGGGGTTTGATTGCTTCATTGTCTGCGACTACGACTCATACAAGTTTAGGCTCAGCTGGGTGTAATTTATTAATTTCTGTCTTATGAATATGTGGATTTCCAGGAAAGGAATGCCGTGTAAAAATACTCTGCTTATGCAAGCCGCCTTGAATGTCCACAGTGGTTCCACCTGAAACATCAATCAACCTGCCCCTCCACCATCTTTAAATGAAAGGTCGGCCTTTTAAGGCCCGTTTGCTCAACTCAACTGTAGGAGTTGTTTACTTTGACGACTCCTTGACTTGATTATTGCGATGAATAGTCAATAAAAGTGCAATCTCTCTTCTTTTTTTTTGTGGTTAGGCGAGGGATAGAGTCTTAAATGGGTTAGGATCTGTGTTTCAAAGTGACCGAGTGATCAGAGCAGTGAGGGGTACGAACAGTTCACATCTCCTCATATCACTTTTTCTGCTGCTGCTACAAGAGTGTTTCATTCTTGCATACCAACGACTTTACTGATCTGTGACATGTAACTGGAGTTTGCTGCTATTTAACAGACTTTAGGACGATACCACATTTATTTCAGTACCCGATATAACGGAGGATTGGGAGGCGGCTTGCTTCCCTGGGCTCACACTTCGCCGTAATGCACAGGCAGGTCTCTGGGCTGAAAGAAAATGGCCATGGTGGAGAAAATGCTGAAACACCAATTGAATGCAATTGGTCAGTGTCTGGGTGTGATGGCGTTAGAGTACGGGAGTCAGAACACAGTCCTCGAGAGCCGCAGTGTATTCAGTGTTTTTGGTGTGTTTCGGCACCGGTGATCCGTTTGAGTCATTGATTATCTCAAGAGTTCACACGTCTCGTTGTGAAGGTTTTAACTGGCTGCAGACTTAAAAGAAACCAGAAACACCTGCACACACTGCAGCCCTCCAAGACTTGACTGAATTATTTTTGACTGACAGAAATAGACTATTGTCATGACAGTATGTTAACTTTCCCCCCCCCCCTCTTGTACTAAAGGCAGTGGTAAAATCAATCGTGCTGAAATTTACTAAACAACGGGATCAGTGAAATTGGAGCTGTTTCACTCTGTTAGCTCAGTAAGATGTTTGAGAAATAAAAATGGCATGTATATGGTTTTGTCTGTCTGTTCGCTGGGATACTTTGCTACTAGAAGAGCTTCAGGCCGATCAGTTTTTGTCTCATCACGATGCATTTCTGCAGAGTGGGACTGTGAGGGTTTGATGGAGTCAGACATTGCGCCAGTATTAAACAGCACTTATTGTGATTGATCAGTTCTTTATTCATTCATTTCAGATCTTGAAAATTGTGTATATGGTGTACAGTCAATATGTGTACCATACACAAAACCACTTTTTTGTTTTTCTACATTTTTATTTATTTTTTCTCGCTTTTTTGTTGTTGTTGTTGTGAAAACAGCCGAGGATTTCTGTTTCCTGTTCTGTTACCACTCCTCTCTGTCATGTGAGGCACATGCTGCTCTTAATAAAGAAGCTGCAACAGCTGACTTAATGGGTCTTTTTATTCCGGGGTTAACACATGACAATACATTGGCAACACCAGTGCCCTCCTGCCTCCCACCACAAAGCACTGACCTACCCCACTACGTCTCACCCTAAACTCACACAAAATCACAGCCTTGCACTCAACTTTTTCATTTTGCGTTAATTATAAATTCTGTTCTTTAATGTGTTCATGTCTGGCATTGAATTGCAATTTCTTCTGACCAAATGGTGACCCGAAATAAACATACCTGTCCAGTGTACATGTTCAATTGGTGGACTGAAAAAATGGGCAAGCACTGTTGAAATGAATAAGATTGTTATGGTTGTGGGAGAGTGCCACTCTTAACATGGCTAACATGGTCTACTTTCTGCACTACCTTGAAATCTGAAGGAAAGGGTTAGCACTTTCAAGTAACATTTGAATATACCTGGTGAATTAACCTTAAGTTCATATCAAGTGGTCTGGCACGTAAAACATGAATTCATCTCATTTTACATTGGGAAAAATAAGAAACATTCCACACACTGCAAGCTGCATTTGTCTCACCGGCTTTCTCTCATTGTACATTTTTATTGTGACATGAAGTTAATGCCCCGAATTAGATCGACAGATGGATAATCAAATTTCTGTGTTTACTACACACTGACTCATGTTGTGAGTGGAGAATCTTGTTGCTGTGCACAATCTTTGTCTGCATCACAAACGGAAGTGGTGGACATACGCTAAACGGATGCGGGCGGGGGACTGATATCTGCTAGGGGCAAACGTGGAGGTGTTAATCGTTAAATAAATCAAATCAAGTGAACCAGCATGCCAGCGACCACAGACACACAAAGCGAGGAAATGCTAACCTTTGTTCTAACCATGATCCGACAGTAAGTTTCGCATATTGCTAGATCCTGTATTCTGTCTTTTGCTTTTTGTAGTCCGCAGATAAGACCGCTGGCGGGGTTTCAAGTTACATGGGTGCCCTTTTCCGAATCGGGGGAAGGCAAGGGCACTCAAGGCTGTGGACTTAAATGAAACATGTATAAACTTGCGTTAAAACGGCGAATAAGCAAACCCTGTTAGAGGGTTTTTTACAAGTTGCTCCCTTTTGGTTTTGAATGCGCACGGGGTTTTAAGGAATATTTGGGGATAAAATTGGCAAACTGGTAACAGTGACCGGCGATTGTATGCCGTAGGCTACTGCAAGGGGTAGCTCTGGCCAGTGTTGCCTTTTGCATTTGCAGTGTATTTATACAGGTAAAAATTGCAGTGGAATTATCATTGCAGTATCCTGCCTGTGCCCGGTGAGGATAAAATGCGGCGCCATGTGGACCACGCCCACTTACATTATCAGACATCGCTATAGGGAAGCATGCGACGACAGTGCCGCTCCCTGCCCTGCGATTTCCACACCAGATATGGGCTAAATATCCAAGCATGTGCGTGAAAATGAGAAAGCCGTCTGTGCTAAAGTGTGCTTTTATTCCAAGGGCTCCAAGAGCATGTTCTATGAAAAATATGGCCACCATAAAATAAAATGATGAATGTCACGGTCGATGGACATTTTTTAAAGCATGTAATACCTCTTTGATTCCTTTTCTAGCGGGGAAACCCAGTACAACAAGGACAAACTGTTGCAAGGTAAGTGCATTCTGTCACTTTACACTGATGACTAGTGATTCCCGGAGAGCTATTTTATATGACATATGACATCTCATCCTCTGTCATTGGCTGCTGCAGAGCTTGCTGCCAGTTGAAGGGAAAGTGCAATGTACTGTATGATAACGCAGTTACTCAAGCAGGTATTTGGAGTAGTGACTGGTGGGATAACATGCTCCCCCCAGGTCAGGGAATAGATACCCCTCTGTCTGAGATTGGGAGGCAGCAGGCGGGGGCAGCTGGACTCTACCTCAGGGACCTGAAGTTCACCAATGTGTTTGTCAGTGACATGCTGCGAGCTCGGCAGGTGAGTCCGTCTGTGTTATGTCACAGACTCTCCGGTTCTGTGGTTGAAGGGATGTCATTTTGTGTGCAAACGGTAGGCAATCCCATGTCCAAATATGGCGATGTACAGTCCGTTTCACCGCTGTGTTTCAGACGGCTGACATCATTGTGAAGAACAACGCTCACCGGTCAGGCCTGGAGATCGTTATGGACCCCCTGCTGAAGGAGAGGGTGAGCTTTGGCTGCAAGGGTGAATTTGGGCTGTGTAAAGGGCTGAATTTGGGCTGTGTAAAGGGCTGAATTTGGGCTGTGTAAAAGGCTGAATTTGGGCTGTGTAAAGGGCTGAATTTGGGCTGTGTAAAGGGCTTAATTTGGGCTGTGTAAAGGACTGTTTTCTTTCTGTGTAAAGGGCTGAATTTGGGCTGTGTAAAGGGCTGGATTTGGGTTGTGTAAAGGGCCTGATTTGGGCTGTGTAAAGGGATTAATTTGGGCTATGTAAAGGGCTGAATTTGGGCTATGTAAAGGGCTGAATTTGGGCTGTGTAAAGGGTTTAATTTGGGCTGTGTAAAGGGCTGTTTTCTATCTGTGTAAAGGGCTGGATTTGGGCTGTGTAAAGGGCTTGATTTGGGCTGTGTAAAGGGCTTGATTTGGGCTGTGTAAATGGGCTGAATTTGGGCCTTGTAGATGGCTGAATTTGGGCTGTGTAAAGGGCTTAATTTGGGCTGTGTAAAGGGCTGGATTTGGTCTGTGTAAAGGGCTGAATTTTGGCTGTGTAAAGGGCTGAATTTGGGCTGTGTAAAGGGCTTCATTTGGGCTGTGTAAAGGGCTGAATTTGTCTGTTTTCTTTCTGTGTAAAGGGCTGAATTTGGCTGTGTAAAGGGCTGGATTTGGGCTGTGTAAAGGGCTTGGTTTGGGCTGTGTAAAGGGCTTAATTTGGCTGTGTAAAGGGCTGTTTTATTTCTGTGTAAAGGGCTGAATTTGGGCTGTGTAAAGGGCTTGATTTGGGCTGTGTAAAGGGCTTACTTTGGGCTGTGTAAAGGGCTGAATTTGGGCTGTGTAAAGGGCTGAATTTGGGCTGTGTAAATGGCTTAATTTGGGCTGTGTAAAAGGCTGAATTTGGGCTGTGTAAAGGGCTGAATTTGGCTGTGTAAAGGGTTTAATTTGGGCTGTGTAAAGGGCTTACTTTGGGCTATGTAAAGGGCTGAATTTGGGGCTGTGTAAAGGGCTGGATTTGGGCTGTGTAAGGGCTTGATTTGGGCTATGTAAAGGGATTAATTTGGGCTATGTAAAGGGCTGAATTTGGGCTGTGTAAAGGGTTTCATTTGGGCTGTGTAAAGGGCTGTTTTATTTCTGTGTAAAGGGCTGAATTTGGGCTGTGTAAAGGGCTTGATTTGGGCTGTGTAAAGGGCTGAATTTTGGCTGTGTAAAGGGTGAATTTGGGCTGTGTAGATGGCTGAATTTGGGCTGTGTAAAGGGCTTAATTTGGGCTGTGGAAAGGGCTGAATTTAGGATGTGTAAATGGCTGAATTTTGGCTGTGTAAAGGGCTGAATTTGGGCTGTGTAAAGGGCTTAATTTTGGCTGTGTAAAGGGCTTACTTTGGGCTGTGTAAAGGGCTGAATTTGGGCTGTGTAAAGGGCTTGGTTTGGGCTGTGTAAAGGGCTTAATTTGGGCTGTGTAAAGGGCTTAATTTTGGCTGTGTAAAGGGCTTACTTTGGGCTGTGTAAAGGGCTGAATTTGGGCTGTGTAAAGGGCTGAATTTGGGCTGTGTAAATGGCTTAATTTGGGCTGTGTAAAAGGCTGAATTTGGGTCTGTGTAAAGGGCTGAATTTGGGCTGTGTAAAGGGTTTAATTTGGGCTGTGTAAAGGGCTTACTTTGGGCTATGTAAAGGGCTGAATTTGGGCTGTGTAAAGGGCTGGATTTGGGCTGTGTAAAGGGCTTGATTTGGGCTATGTAAAGGGATTAATTTGGGCTATGTAAAGGGCTGAATTTGGGCTGTGTAAAGGGTTTCATTTGGGCTGTGTAAAGGGCTGTTTATTTCTGTGTAAAGGGCTGAATTTGGGCTGTGTAAAGGGCTTGATTTGGGCTGTGTAAAGGGCTGAATTTTGGCTGTGTAAAGGGTGAATTTGGGCTGTGTAGATGGCTGAATTTGGGCTGTGTAAAGGGCTTAATTTGGGCTGTGGAAAGGGCTGAATTTGGGATGTGTAAATGGCTGAATTTTGGCTGTGTAAAGGGCTGAATTTGGGGCTGTGTAAAGGGCTTAATTTTGGCTGTGTAAAGGGCTTACTTTGGGCTGTGTAAAGGGCTGAATTTGGGCTGTGTAAAGGGCTGAATTCGGGCTGTGTAAAGGGCTGAATTTGGGGCTGTGTAAATGGCTTAATTTGGGCTGTGTAAAAGGCTGAATTTGGGCTGTGTAAAGGGCTGAATTTGGGCTGTGTAAAGGGCTGAATTTGGGCTGTGTGAGAGGGATAGTTTTTGCTGTGTGAGAGAGTGAATATGGCCTATGTAAGGTTGGGGTGAAGAATTTGGTTTGTGTGTGAGCTGTTTGTATATGTCTGTATGAGTATGTGTGTATACGAGTGTGTGCACGTGTATCTGTATTTGTGTTTATGTGTGTATGTCAGGGATGCATACATATGCGTGCGTGCTTTTTTCTGAGGGATTGTCATTTTGTGCAGAGTTTTGGGATTGTCGAGGGAGGGCCAGTGCAATGCATGAAGGGACATGGCCAAAGCAGCTGGACAGGCCTGTCCCCGACTTCACCCCACCACAGGGAGAGACTCCCGAGCAGGTCAGGCTCAGAGTGCTTCTCTGTGCTCAGTCACTGCATCACCGATAGCACAGGCGACATCTCTCCTAGCTACAGCTGGACGCCATTTTAATGTCCGTTCAGGAAATGAATTGACCTCATAGCTCGTAATCTCATAGAACATTGAATTTTGAATTTCACAAAATTAATTAACTGAATTAAAATGCACTGACCACCATCCCTGCTGCTAGCTGGTGTCCCTTTTCATGCACACTGCACCTGTATAACTGCACAGTGTGTCCCTTTTCATGCACACTGCACCTGTATAACTGCACAGTGTGTCCCTTTCTGTGTTTGCACAGTCTATATCAGCACAGGACAGAGTGTTTGTGTACTGAAATTCAGGAGACGTTCTAATCTTTGGTACACTGTGTTCTCATTTTAATGTGTGCTGCAAACCTCTCCTCATGATAAAATATGAGCGCAGATATTGCAGGTGTAGTCAAAAAAAACCCTAGGTGGCAGCATTGTACCAATTCAAGTGTGGCTAGAAAATAATATGCATAACTTAACTTTTCAAAGTTTATGAGCGCATTTAATCCATAATGAATTAATGGAGAAAGAGAGGGAGGGAATTATTGAGCCTGTTAAACTAGAGGATGATAAGGTGGCTGGTGTGTGTGCTCCGCCCAGGTGAGAGAGCGAATCAGAGGCTTCTTAAAGTCCATGTTCCAGAGAATGGTGGCCGACCACTGCGGCGAAGGACAGCCAGAGCCCAACGAGCGAAGCCAGATGGTGACCAGTGGAGACGAGGAGCCCCTTGCCGGTCGCCCTGACGACGGGGTGCGTGACCTGGCTGCCCACGCCCTGGTTGTGGGCCACGGCGCGTACATGCGTGTGGCGGTGCGCTACCTGGTGGAGGAGCTGCGGAGCTCCGTCCCGTGCGGCCTGAAGCCGTCCCACGTGTTCTCCGCCTGCCCCAACACGGGCATGTGCCGCTTCGTCCTCACCCTGCGGAGGGGGGGAGGCGGGGCTCGTGCCCACCGACGTCCGCTGCGTCTTCGTCAACCGCAAAGATCACCTGAAGAACAGCAAAGAGCACAAGTGAGGAGGAGGAGGAGGAGGAGGAGGAGGAGATGGAGGATGGAGGATGGAGGAGGGAGGAGGAGGAGGAGGAGGATGATGATGATGATGATGATGATGATGATGATGATGATGATGATGATGATGATGATGATGGAGGATGGAGGATGGAGGATGGAGGATGGAGGATGGAGGACACTGCTCAGTGAACTGTAGGCCCGCCCATTGGAACATTATTATTCCTTATTTATTTATTTATTCACATAGTCGTTTATTTATGTGTTTATTTATTTCACAGATGCCTATATCCAGGTGAACTAGTAAATTAGACCTTGGAAATACAAGTGCATTGCAGGGCACCGAGCACATTATGAATGACCAATTGAAAGTTCAGCAATGTATCGATTCACAAGTACAAAATACACAAGGTTCAGGCTTGCTCCTAGTGCCGAGCTGTGATTGAACAGGATGTCCACTCATCCTTTGTAAGACATTCTAAAGAAAACAAACAAGCAATCAATCAGTGGACGTCCTGTCCAATCCGTATGAAGGGAATTTTCAGAGCTGCTGAATAGCAATAATGCGTGATTGGCCAAATCCGGTCAATTACGTCATGTGACTTCTGGTCTAATTCTTTAAAATGATCTTCCTGCCACAAGCCCATAGTCTTACTGAATAAGGACGGACTAATTAACAGGCAGGAATATCAATTTTAGTATTGATATTAATAGCAATATTAGTGTCTGTTATACAGGGTTACAAAGCTCTTTTTTAGGAATATCCATGAGCTATAAAATACTATTTATCATCATTTGTTTTAATTAATTAAAAGGCAGTAAGTGACTGTTCCAAGTAATGTATTAGTGATTAGAGGGTTGCACATTTGGATAAATCAGAAGCAAAGGTTGTGCAAATAGGACTGCTCTCATTGGTCAGTGAAGTGGTTGAATGTTTACCGTCAAGTTTACAGGATGACATGGTGCCATATTGTCATGTTGTACACACACGGCATGGTAATATGCAAGGAGATATTATATGATGCGTTCAACGAATTCCCAAAATGTTACAGGTGCTGCAATAAAAATATTGCAGGTGCTGTCCTGTACAGATGCTGCTGTATTGAGCACAGAAGCTGTGTGTTTTTAGTGACTGATTGAATGTAGAATTTAGCTTCACAATGGGCAAATTTCAGTGTCTTCCTTATATTTAATGGATAACAGTTACTCCTAGATATTACCTCATTCATATTTAACAAGCCTTACTGGGGTACATTATGGCATGTTCTGCCCCAAGTTATGTTATTCTAGTATTCCCTTACTGAGCTGATACCCATTTTCCTGAGAAGCCCCACCAAGGATGCATTTATACATTTTACACATTAACAAATGAGTATTGCCTGAAGCTCTTTGGGTTGAGTACAAGTGGGCAGCTGTCCACTGTCAATCACAGGCCCAGTTCTCTCACCCCTGAAAGATATTGGGGAAATACTTGACTAAACCAGGATGGGTGGAAATGATCATGAATGCAGTCATTTAATATGCTGAAATGTCCGAAGAGATGCACGCACGCCAGACCAATAGCTTAAGGTAAGAGTCCAGAAGAGTGTTGAAACTAAGACAAAGTGAGACTCACATGCTTAGGATAGTGCTGCAGAAAACTAGATTTAATTCAGCACAGGGTTAATATAAGTTCTGACGAAGGCTTGCTAGCCGAAACGTTAACACTGCTGAATAAAATCTTATTTTTGGAGCACTATACCAAGTGTGCGAGTCACTTTATCTTAGTCATTTAATATGCTGTCGTTTTCTGAAGGACTGTTGTGTGTGGGGTTTTTGTTCTGTCATTGATAATTTACAAACGTTCTTTTGTTTCTTGCAATGTTATTCTGAATGTCACACTTGGTAAAAATATTTTACAACACTCCAGTAAGTAAAATACATTTTAAGGAGTATGTGTTTTCAGATGCTTTGAATGTGTCCATATCTTGAGTCTTGTGGTCACAATCTGGTATTAAACGCATTTGTGACGGACTGAATTCAGACCTCAAACTACAGTCCTGGTGAGATGGCACCACTCCTATGATTGTGTCAGCAGAGACATTGGTCATGACTGAAAGTTAGGCCTGATGTCATTATTCTAGAACCACTAGGGGCAAGCAATATGGAGTTATAGACAGCCTCGTGTTTGGCGCCAAATAATAATAAAAAAATGAAAAATAAAAATATGAAAAGCAATATGGAGTTTGATAAGGGAATATTTTCAACATGATGCTGATAATGTCCGAAGAGACGCACACACGCCAGCCCAATGTTGGTGATTTACGAATTTAGGCCTTTTTCTTTGTGGCACTAATTGTCACTCTAGATAAGAGCATCAACTAAATGCCTAAAATGTAATGATTTAGCCTACAGCAATCGCAACATAATTATGACAGTTTATGGCATAATTATGACAGTTTTTTGGTTTATCCATCCCAGAACATGAAACACTCAGATGTTTCTACATTAAGATACACTAGCATCATATTTTTCAAAAGCATTTATTAGCCACAACACAAATCTCACACAAATGGTTGAGCCATATTCTCACTGTACACGAGGCCAGACGACCTGGAATAATTTTGTTGTGTCTTATGGTCAACATAGTAGCCATTGCAACAATATGTAACTACAAGTTCAAATACAGCAATTCTTTCCCATTGGGGAGAAAATGCTAAGTGCATGGCTATTAATCACTTTAAAATCAGAGCCAACTTTCTGTTATGCAACAGCTTTGTCATGGTTTAAAATTTAACCTGAAGGTAATTATAGGGGAAAGGACAGCAGCATGTTGGTTCAATATCTTTGCTTTCCATCTGGAGGGGGATTAGTGGGGTGAGGAGTTACACCATTGCACAATTATTTTTATACATCAGTACAGCATTTAGTTTCTTTGCTGTTCCAGAAGAATCTTTGCTAGAAAGAGATTATGACGGAGTCTGATGGCTCCAGCAGAGTGCTGCCTTTATGACATCACGAGGATTCCTTCCTTCTTTCTCATAGTTTATGGAACGCTCTGACAGGACTTTAATCCCTGAGTTTGGGATCAAACGCAGTCGGAAAAAAAGGGCCAGGTCACCTCACGTGTCCTACTCAGCAGTGCAAATATATCAAAGTGCACGGCCAGGGGGGGCCTTGCACAACCTCCGCCCGACCTGGGCGGACACTTCACTTCTCCGTGGGAAATGTGGCTTTTTGGATACGAGTCCCTCTGCTCTGCCCTCCCCACACTGGGGCCAATAAGGGACATGATTGTCCCAGGCTGGCCTTGCTGTGTATTCTCAGGGTAACCAAGTCGTTCACACAGCCGCCCCACGAAAGGGGTGGAACGGACGATTCCCTCAGGATGGGAGTACTCTAAGTTCATTAAAAGACAAAACATTATGGAGGAATCTGGTACAGTCAGATAATCTCCATTCTCAGAATATGGAGATTATGGGGTTCAAAGCTGACCCTGCTCCTCTTTGCTTTAGTTAGTTTGTGTCAGGTCTGACTCTTTATGTTGAATGGCAGACAGTGTGTGGTTGCCAGGTAGACAAACTATCCTTTTGCACAGCTGCAGTCTAAGGTCCATCCCCTGTGGTTCGTCTTTGATTCTTCCTCCCAAATCCACGAGCAGGTGGCGTAGTGCCCCCATCATCGCAGACCCCCAAACCCTGTGGGAGCTACGCCTGCTCATCTCCCTCGGCGGCTGTCCCTTTTTTTGGTCAGGGCCTTCTCTGACCCCCTCGCTGCGGGGGCTCCCAGCCTCCCCGGGGGGCTGCACCACGTTGAAAGGGTCGTCGGAGGTGGAGCCGATGGTCTCCTTGGAGATGGCGTGGCTCTGCTCGGACGGGTCTGGCTTGGCCTCCGGGGTCTGCTCCTCCTGGCCGGGAGAGCACCTCCCCCTCTGGCTGTGAATGCACAGCGGGTCAGAGGAGTCCACCGTCTGGTTCCTCCTCCTCCTCCTCCTCCTGTGCTGCTGCCGGCCCGGGGGAGCGCTGACCTTCTCCGGCGGGAAGTCAGAGGGGGGGCGGGGGGCCGTGTTCTGACACGTCCGGGGTCCTCTGCTAGGCTGAGCTGCAGAGTGTGGAGACGGAGGAAGGGACAGCCATGTCTGTGCAGGAGCATCTGGAGAGGGAAAACAAACGCTTATCAGTCATCCAAAAAAATGACGTTTATCAGTCATACGGTGTATGAGGCTGTGAAAAAGCACATTAGGCTCCTGGTTCAAAGCACATCTCTCATTTCTGAGTAGTGACTTGGTTAAATAGGCATCTGGCAAACTCTATTCAGATATTGTGAAAATAGTTTGATTCAAAGATCCCAGAACTTAGGCTGATGGTATTGTCCTTCCAAAACAGTCATCGCCTCACTATTTGAAAAACACATGATGACGTGATGTGCACGTGTTCTTAAAATGCTCAGTAGGGCACTGCGGTGGCGTAGCGGACAAAGGCGCAGACTTTCTGTCTGTGCGCGTTGCGCCCGGAGGATCGGGGGGTTCGATCCCCGGTCCTGTCAGATCCGAGTATGGCCGGTTCCATTGAGGTAGCGGCAATTGGCGGCTGCTCCCGGGGTGGGGGGAGGGACTCGGAGAGAATCGTCGCACATGAGACAGCCCTGGAGCTCGAGGAGTCATGCCCTGAAGAGGACATGGCGCCCTCCTTCCTGCTACCGGAGGAAGGGGTTGTAAGCGGTGATTCTCTAGCGGTTGCTACACGAGGGAATTGAACTGCATAGGGTCCAATTGGCTACCAAATTGGGAGAAAAAAGGGAAAAATCAGGAAGAATAAAAATTTAAAAAAAAAAATGCTCCGTAAACTCACGTCACTGGGTCATTTAGGCCCATGCAATACAAACTGTCCTTGGACTTTAAATAACAAATTCAAACTAGTGTTACCTGTTACTATTCACTGGATTGGTATATAACATGGGTTTGATGGTAATTTTTAATGGCTGAAAAATGTTCTACAGGAAATGGGGGGGGTTAAAATTTGTTTAAATTTAGGACAAAGGTGTACTTACAGAGCTGAGAGCATTTCTGCTGCTGGCTGTTCTCCTAACCTCCCGGTTAGACGTTGTTTCCAGGTAGACGCTGTCTGTGTTCGAGGATGCCTGAGGCGGGGGGATGCGTGACGGATCCACAGGTGCGAGTCCCTGAAGGGCAGCCAGGAAGAGCGTGACGAAAGAGGGGCGCACGGTCAGGCTGGACGCCCTATTCAACATCATCCTCCACAATTCGGAAGAAAAAAATTATTCTCAAAAAAAAAAAAAGTTTCATCCAAAACGAATTGACCAAAAGGGCCAAATCAGCCGGCGAATCTGTTATTTCCCGTCAAGAGAGTTGGTAAAAATCTGCCACATTTATGATTCACGCTGCTCGTGGTTCGTCCGTACTCACGTCTCTCTTTGCGTGTCATCCCCTGAGCAGCAGAAGTGTGCTGGTGGACCCAGGGACAGAAAGGGCGCGAGGAGAAGCATCGCGGCGGCCCTACTCTGTTTACTTTGAAGGCAATTGGCCAGTTTGCACATAGTACCGGTCTGTTGAGTCATGTGCATTTAAAGTGACCTCACTTTTTCCATGGCTCAACTGTACTGCAGCCCGACAAGTCAAACAACGTGTGACAGCTGCGTGGGGAAACCTTGTATAAACATTTTTTCTACTGAAGTCATGTAATTAATGGAAAACTCTTACGTCACTGCCATTATTGACTTGTGCCTCGTTTCTAAGAGATACAATGTTTTGATCAATGGGCAGTACTGCAGTTTTTGTTATTAACAGGAGTTGGGAGGATATACATGTAAATCACAACACTATGAACTCTTAGTAACCTACTCACACAAGCTGGAGCATTAGGAGTACTGGACTGATTTCTTCAGGGGCATCATGCAGACAAAAAATTTAAGGGAGGCACATGAAAAAATATATAGAGCGGGGGTCTGGGGGTTCTCCAGAACTTTGAACACATTTGTATTTGATGAATTATGCTCTGCTATCTGTAAAATAGGATAAAGAATAAACTTTAAGCACACTGTCTTCTTGTGGATTTACCCTTAATGAATTAAATATAGCACATAGCCTGCTTTATGTCAGTTGTTATCTCATGTCCTTGAGCCTGTTTATGGCCAGATGTCAAACCCAAAATCCTGTGAACTCTTCAAAATGAGACGTTAAATTTTACGTGTGAAATACAAGCCATTTCTCTATAACGTCATTTAATACGAATTTAACAAGTCAGCAGCAACGTGATTTCACAACATGGATTTTATTTCATATAAAACATTGTCGGCTTTGTACATGGTTTTTCTGTTAAAACCCCTTGTACTTGTGCTTTAACAAAAAGCTGTTTTACTTTTAAGAGTTTCAGTTCTTTCATTTGGATACAGTGGTGCAAACGCATTTCCTAATTTAATTCAATTTTATTTGTCTAGCACTTTTTACAGAGAACTGTCTCAAACATGCTGTACAGAGAAACAGAAGGAAAGTAAATAAAATTAAAAAATAAAAATTGCACGCAATGGGAGATTTTGCATCCGTTCACTTCATGTCCCCAGGTTCAGGGCCTGTCCATGAACCTGAGCACTACATTACCCATAAGCATAGAGGAGAGGCACAGTTAATGCAAGTTAATTATGCACAGTTAAGTTAGATGGGTTTTCACTGCCATGGTAAAGGAAAGGCTGAATTGTGTCCTTTTAGCCACATGCTGCCTCTCTTTCACTCTGCAGTCCGGTTGAGCTGTGTGGCCATCTCCTTCACCTGTGCACCTGTAAACAGTGTGTAAACATTCCTGTTTAAACCTGTAGAAGATCTACAGGCACTGAAAAGTGATCTGAGAAAGGGTATCGTATTAGTCGGTTAAAAATTACATTACAGAAATAGCAACTGGACCAGTCTTTGCATAGAGGCCATCCATGGGGTGTTCCCGTTTCAGGGCGAGTGTGACCTTTGGCTTTTGATGTTTCGAGATGAAGCTGCCTTAGCTGCAGGCACAGCAGGTGGGTTTGGGGGTGCAGGTTGGGTTACAGCAGGGCTCCAGAGCGGGATCGGTCCCTTTCCCTACCTGGCTCTCCCCGAACACCATGCCCTCCTCAAACTCCACCTTCACGGCCTGGATCATCTGGAGCACGGCCTGGTACTCGGGGTGCCCGGGCGTGGCCAGGTTGTAGTTCTCAGAGGGGTCGGCCTCCAGGTCGAACAGCAGCGGCGGGTCGTGGTGTTTGAGGAAGGCGATCATGTGACAGTCCTGATCTGGGGTGGTGCCACTGTGCGTAGCCCCTGGTAGCACACAAAGACCATAGAATCTGTGGTAACAGCTTTCAGATTGTGATGTCATACACACACATCATAGCAACACTGCAAATCACATCTGTGGGCCACTTTAAAAAAAAAAAAAAAACCTGGGGTTTGAAAACCAAGTGAAAATGTCAGTGCCATTATGACCCCTCATTGGATGAAGTCCTCACCCCTGGTGTAGTAGTGAGCCTTATACTTCCCCACCCGGACGGCAAACAGTCCGTACTTCTCACTGGGGTCTGTCGGGTAGTAGAACACGGCCTTTCTCTTACTCTGAAACAAAGGAAACAAGGCACAAGCATTTCTCAACACACAGCCATCATCCTCACCCCCAGAGAAATCGCATACTACCTAATGTGGCAAGAGAACAAAGACATGAAGTCAGAGGTGAACCACACAGGCACTCTGAAGACGACTCATCAATATTTTGAAGGACCCTCTCTTGCCTGGAAGAACACGCCCTACTGTTAAAGATGGTACATTTCAACCCCTTCTAACAGGAGCGTAAATGTTTACCTAAAAAGGAAATGGCCCTTGAGAAAGAACTAAAGAAAAGAACTAACTGTGTTCAAACAGAGATTACAGTGTAATTCCCCGCTTTCTCCAAATGGCTTTGGTGTTCCCGACTCCCCACAGTGGATATTCACAAGCTGTTTTTTGGCTGTGAATTGCCTTCCTTCACTATGGCAGTCAAAAAAGCATCTAATTAATGTCACGTATTAACTTTACCACCCTGAAACATCTAGCCTCTGCACTTTTTGATTACTTGACAGATAACACTTGTTACTGTTAAACTGCAATTACAAATGCATTTCTGGATGCATGTTATACAGTGTCTGTAGTTGACGTCATATAACATACAACTGTCTGTTCAAAATCTAACCGACAAACCCAACCAAAAAAACGGTGCTTTTATTCTTAAAAAATGTGGTTTGGGCACTGGTTACCGGTCCATGACTGAATAAGATGTCGCTCATGTCAACCCCGTCCAGTTGCACTCTGGGTAGTTTTGCCCCTGCCATTGCTGCGATGGTTGGGAAAATGTCCAGGATGCTGGCCAGCTCATGGGTGACCCCTGTAGGACAAGAGAGGGACATAGCCACACACACAGCAAAAATGCTTGTGTAAATCTAACACTGCTGGTGTACATTTAACACCCTAGGGCGTTTTTTTACTGTGTATGTTGACCATCTCTAAACTTTGTTACTCACAAAACCATACACAATTATATCAAAGAAGAATTTCTGAGAACTGGCAAAAAAATGTATGCTTTCTTTTAAATTCTCAGTAATCTGCAGTCAGTTTGTGAAGGGATGAAGTATCTAAAATATTAGTTTCTGCAGCCAGCACACGAGTGCTGCGTGTCGCTATCTCTGAAGAACAGCCTGGAGGTGCAGTACCTGGTCTGATTCTCCCGGGCCAGTGTGCGATTGCAGGCTCTCGCACACCCCCGTCATAAGTAGTCCCCCTTGCCACACTTCAGCGGTCCAGAGTTCCCCCCGCGGGGACATGCGCATGAGCTCCGGCCTGGCGGGGACACATAAGAAAGGCGCACAGGTTTACACAGAGACGCCCTGTTCCCACGGCGACTAACAGGTGCCTGGGGTGATTTGGGGTGTGCATTTGGCGCAAGCCTACCCCCCATAATCATCCTCATTAGGGCTAGTGACTTGGGGTATGGTACAGGAGTATTTCCAGCTGTGCATCTTCTCTCGGGTCCAGTTTCAAGCGGTTACGGACCTACAACTATTTTACATAATCATAAACCGTGAGCAAAACCACAATTTTTGCCAAGTTTTTTTTTTTTTGCAAGTTGTGTTCAAGGTGAGGCGCGGGAACACACTGACCCATTGTCAGCGGTGAAGAACACGAAGGTGTTGTTGTAGACGCCGCTCTGATACAGGGCCTGAAGGAGCTTCCCCACCGTGTCGTCAAACTCCATCAGGGCGTCCCCAAACGGACCCCTGGGGGACTTTCCCGCTGTCCCCTTCCCTGCGTACTGTGGGGTAGTGGGTGTGCTGTAGACACAGGCGCTCCAAGTCAGTTTCCACACCACACACACCTGGCCTACATTTAAACATATGCAACTAATGAGCTACTTAACCTTCCTATTATGTTAGGGTCCATATGACCAAAAATGACTTTTGTTTGTATAATTTCAAATTGGTGATTTTCTTCAGCAAACGCTTTTTAAGACATCCTAGAGAATTAGGAAATACACTATAAAACCAAAAGTATGTGGACGCCCCTTGGTCTGGGGCTGTTTTTCATGGCTCCTTATTTCCAGTGAAGGCAAATCTTAACACTACAGCATACAATGACATTGTAGACTATTCTGGGTTTCCAACTTTGTGGCAACAGTTTGGGGAAGGCCCTTTCCTGTTTCAGAATGGCAATGCCCCCATGCACAAATAGAGGTCCATACAGAAATGGTTTGTCAAGATCGGTATGGAAGAACTTGATTGGCCTGCACAGAGCCCTGACCTCAACCCCATCAAACACCATTGGGATCAATTGTAAAGCCGACAGCGAGCCAGGCCTAATAGCCCCACATCAGTGCCCGACCTCACTAATGCTCTTCTGACTGAATGGAAACAAATCCACGGAGCAATGTTCCTTCCCAAGAGAGTGGAGGCAGCAAATGGGGACCAATTCCATATTAATGTCCATGATTTTGGAATGAGATGTTGGATGAGCAGGTGTCCATATACTTTTGGCCATGTAATGTATGTCTAAAAAAAGATATTTGGAACTTTAAAAAAAAAAATTAATAATAATGTATACTGACCTGTAACAACACCTTTACACAAATGGCAGTAGAATGCTAACATAATTGGAAGATTTAAGGCTTTCAATGAAGACTTTGACTACTGACTAAGACTTTGAACCATGCGATTTAGTGCAGGACCAAAACAAAAACCTACACCCAAACCAAACGAGCCCTTTAACTGTAGAGACCCGCCCCCTTGTGCCAACAAGGTCTGCAATTGGTCCGTAACAGTATAATTGATCGCGTTCCTTTGACTGCTTCCCAATGATTACTGCAGTTAGAATGCCTACAGTGACACCTTGTGGATAAGGACTGAATACAGGTTAAATGTTTCCCGGTTATGTGTTAAGGGGAGAATTCTTTTGGCATTGCTGCCGCAGGTTTGCGGCAAGCTCATATTTTCACACGCAAATCAGCTTTGTGGGAACTGCCATTCACTTCTGGCAAAGTTTTTTAGTTCACCACTACTAGCAAACTCTGACAAACCTCCGGCAACATTTCGTGGTACACAATTTAGTTTGTGGCAAATGCGCTACATATTACCTGCAAGTTTGTAGCAAACTATGCAGTTTTGTAAGAGTCATGGTCATAACCTATCAATGTAAAATGTAAGTTGTGCGCTCTGGGATCTTTATAGCAGTGGGTGGCCATCAGAAATGAAACTGGATAACCGAATGCTGTTGGGCTGTGTACAAACCCACATGTGAGGGGTAGTAGAGAAAGAAGGGCTGGTTCCTGCTGGCAGATGACGAGATGAACCCTGTGGCAAAGTCGCTGTAAGTCTTCTCCAGATCGGGGAAGCTGACTGGTTGCTGCTTGATAGTCTCATTAGCCATTAGCGGCACCGTCACCTTCCCGACATCACAGAATCCAAAACATTTAATGTCCGGGGGAAAGCAGGTCAGGTTCCAGCAGGGCCCCTATGTGGGGAACGAGAGAGAAATAATCTGTCACTTCTGCAGTATGTATCTTATGAGAACAATGTAACTGGAGGCTTATATGCTTACCCATGACTTTAACACATGTAGACAGTGCTTGTGTGCACTCAAGGTGAACGCAAAAATGGCCCCGTCCCTTACAGTAAAACTCCCTCCCAAAGCCTACCTGATCATGAGAATAAGGCACGCCCAGATAGTGGTCGAATCCCTGATGGGTTGGGAGGAACATCCTATCCGGACCCACCCCAAGGTGCCATTTACCGACACTGGCTGTAGCATAGCCCAGGGGCTTCAAGACCTCTGCTATGGTCGTCTCATTTAGAGGGAGTCCACCCCGCGAGCCAGGGTAGAAGACCCCCCGGATACACTCCTGAGCGAGTCTGGTAGCGACCAGTCAGCAGTGCTGCTCTGTGAACAAATAATCCACCGGTAGAAATTAAATGGTTTTAGCGGCATTTCTTCCAGGAATTACACACATACCTATTAATTTTTTGCGAATGGAAAACATTATACTTTAAAAAAATTTTTTTCCTGTGATGTGAGACTTGTTCATATTCACTCATAAGACAATATTGTATTAACAAGTAAAGTGACAGATGCGGGTTCTAATTTCAGGTAGGTAAAACTGCTTTTTTATTACTTACCATAACTTTTATCATAATTTGAATTGGTTCGCTCCAGCTGTAACGTTAAATAGATCATCTGCAAAATGTACCACGTCTCATGTTTTGCAATTAATCGGAACATTTTTAACTAAACTTTAAGGCATGTATTCTTCAATATTGTAAGACATTCACAAATAGACAGGCAGGTGGCGTTGTCTCACAGCAAGTTCACGGAAACAGTAGAGAAAGCGCAATACCTGGAAGGACTGCAAACGGGACTGGTAGAGTAAAAAGTCTGTAAAACGAAGCCCTTGGGCAGCTAATTTATCCAAGTTGGGAGTAATCGAACTCGGGTGTCCATAAGTGCCCAAATCGCCGAATCCCAAATCATCCGCGAAAAGAAGAATGAAATTTGGCAGCTGATAACCCAATGACTCCGGTGGGAGAATCACCGAAATAAAAATGACGGTTTTTAAATAATCCATCACTGGAATAAAAACAGATCGTATGCAAAATAACAGCAACTTCACAAAAACAGGAAAATGTAATTACGCTTATTACCCCTGGCTAGATAGCCTAGTTTATACAGTAGCCATTCGGTAAGTGACGATTGCGAGCTTTTTTGTCGAAGAGAGAGGTTTATTTCCACAGACAGTGATGCAAATAAGGTTTGCTTTAAGTCTGTCTTCGTAGATAATCGATATTTCTAATAATAATAATTTATTTCCGCAACCTGATAATAGTGTTCTAATTCTAGACGGCTGGCTGAGACAAGTTGTACAGTTGTGTGCCAGTCAGAGTAACCGTATCATATGATAACAGTGCAAAGGTCACATCCTTACGTCACACCACTGTTAAATGATTTCTGGGAAATGGTGTTCGTTCAACATATGAAATGGGAGGCGGTTATAAAACTTTAATTTCCCCCCATTTATTTTCTCGATCAATCAAAATATGAAACACTAAATGAATCATAAAATAACACACAAACGATATATAATACAAAATTAAAATGTTAGATAAACAACAATCAGCAAACAGTCATCACTGTAAATAGTATGGTAATAATATGGTAATGCTAATTTCAAACATCACATAGATTTGGGAAGATGTAAAGATGAATGAAAGATGGTCTGCAGCTGTTCTAGGGGGAGGAGCCCACACCAGACCCCAGCTCCTACGACGAACAGATTGCCTGTAATTCTTATTCCCTTTCACTCACACCTCTCCAATGTGCTGACCTACATTCAGCCTGCTCCAAGCTCCCTGTTCAATGCTCCCTGCTCCCTCTGCCAGCTGTGGACAGATGAACAAAAAGGGCGGTCAAATCTGTCCACATTGGCTCCCGGTGAGCATCTCCACCCCTATCGCCTCACATTGTCCAGTGCCCACAAATGCTACTCTGATTGTGATTGTGATTTGTTTCAGCGTGTGTGTGCATGTGTGTGTATGTGTATGTGTGTGCGTGCCTGCGTGTGCATTATGTGGAATTAGTGGACAAGGCATTATGTCTTGATCCCTTTAAGTGACAGGCAGAGCTACTGAATGCGTATACATTCATTATAATGCTGGTCCAGTATGTGTTATGTTTTGTAGATAATAAATGTGAGCCCCCTCCTTTCAGAAATTAAAAGATGTGCAGTCTAGAATGACCCCCCCCCCCCCAGCTGAAGCAGGTTTAAGGAAGGCAATTGGTGATGTAAATTACAGAAAGGTACATAAATAGTGTGCATTGTGTGTCAATATAGTATGAGATTTTTTTAGCATTGTCCCACAGCCAGTGGAAAGCTTATTTATTTATTATAAAGAGACTGAATGAGAACAATAAGCTCTGCTGTGTTGCCTCATTATCCGAAGCAAACCTCTGTTTTTGGAAATAGCACTCTGAAAACGGCTCTCTGTCCAAGAGTCTCCCCGTGAGGTGCTGCGTGAGACTGGTAGAAAAGGTAGCTAGGGATAATATTGATAACCGATCATCATTTCCCTTAAGCCATGCGTTCCGTTTGACAAGACTGGGCTGAATAATTTAGGCAGGAGTAAGGAAGAGCAAACAAACCTGCTCAGATGAAAGGCCTGGTGAATCATGTACAGGCGCCGTTGAGCAGAGGTGGAAAGTCCAGTGGTCAGAAAGTAAAAGTCCTGCCATGTTTTGCTTCCACCCTTGAACACATCAGCCAGCTGATTTCACTAATTAGTTTTACCTCTTGGCTGAGGAATGGCGCTAATTAGCAAATCCAGGCGATTGGAACAAAATCCTGGGAAGGACTTTTAGTTTCTGAACCTGGATGTTCCACCTCTGCTGTTGAGTCCTCGGGCCGCTAGATTTTGGGCCCCTTCCTCCCACTTTGTGGCTTTTGAGACTCGGACAGCGACAAGCTGCACCTGCACATGTTGTGTCCCCATTTCAGGAAGTGTGAGGCTGTCTGACACTGGAGAGATGTTAGAGCTGAAGGCGTGACTCAGTGGCAGTGGAACGGCTTCTTCGTCAAACTCATCCTAAATTGAAGTCCATCCCATGAATTTACAGGATGCAGAAGCAGAAATGTGAACATCGGCCTTATACTGAATGAGCCCTATGCACATATCAGGGAGAGCAGTTTACATTCTGCAGACATGGCTCCCTGCAGTTCTCTTGCTTCAGAGATGTATCAAACACCTTCTCATTGCCCTGAGGTCTATTCCTACGATGCACATTCTGTTACCTTACAGTGCAATAATATAGCACTTTGCAGGTGAAAGTGAGGGTAGCTCTCTCCAAAAATGCCTTGGAGGAGGACAAGACAGAATCCAACTAAAGACATGGAAGAACATTACTGAGTAGAGGGGTCATTTTCTAAAAGCCAATGAAGTGTCATTTCATCAAATGGGTGATATGCATACTGTGTACCAATCACAGATTGCTGAATTAAAATTCAGTTAATTCCAAAAATAATTGGAAATTCAGTTGGTGAATTTAAAGTTCTTCATGTGCTCATGATGTTCTATGAGATGTTATGAACAAGTAATTCAGTTAATTTCTTGAATTGATGTAACTGAAACGGGATTGACCCAAACTGTGATACTAGTTGATGATGTTATTATATTCATAGTAATTGTACCTCTATCGTGACAGGGATGTGAGTTATATCATCAGGACAGACATCAGAGAGTTCTTTATCTTTTCACTGTAGAAAAATTCCAACTCTTTCACATGACATATCTGCCGATCAATGGCAGCAATGTGAAAGAAATCACAGATCTCGGGTTAGGCTAGCCAATCTCAGCATGTCTCCATTGCTCTACATCTTCCTCAGAGGATCCTGCCAGTTTTCATCCACATCTGTAATGAATGGCCGCCAGGAGGAGATGTAGTCAGTGCTGCGGTAATTCCCTGGCTTTGACCTTTTTTCTTGTGCAAATGAAAAAGCTGTCTGCAGCGAATGATAAAATGAACGAGTGCAGCAGTGTCTCGATGCTCCCCGCCGTGACCCAAGGTGACCCCAGCCACCCATCGCAGGTGCCTCCCTGTTAATGATTATGTGTACTAGTGCATGCTGGGATACTATGCAAAAGGACAGAAGATGAATCTGACTCACTGGTATTAAGTGTTATCAACAAATGAGTCTAGCTATACTAAGCAATTAATAACTTACCATGGGACAGCTTGCTTGAGATTTTCCTTTTTTTTTTTTTTTCAAAAGAAGAAAATTAATTACTGCACTGTAATGCTGTTAAATAAGTAAAAACTTTTATTTATTTTTTTTACTTCTGTTAAATCCGCAAATAGGCACTTATGAAAACTAAAACAGTTGGGAGAAATTAGTATTTACAGGACTAAACCATAGGAAATATGAAATAACCCTGGGGCCCTATCTTGGCGATCTTGGCGTTAGTCTAAGCGCATGGCGTAAAGTCCATTTTGGGCGTGTCCAAGTCATAGACTGTATAAAAATAGGTCCAAGTCCACTTTTGCTATTTTAACGGCGTGTTTTTTTGGCGCTAAGCACGGCGCAAGGTGCAACTGGGCTGAACCTAGTCGCTTCATTAATTATAGGTGTGTCTTGGGCGTGACATGCAATAAACCAATCAAAATGTCATATCCCATTCCCTTTAAAAGCCTGCTTTTCCACCTTGGCAGATTGCTTGATGGCGAAACAGACATGCTCGTGCGTGTTTAGTGTGATCAAGGAATAGGCTAAATGGAGTATGATCAATATTATTCGGACTAACCATTAGCCTATGAGTTCCCGGTAATTCCAGACAGGGCTGTTATTTTACAAAATATATGCGGTTAAATTTCGTTAAAAGGACCTGCAACAGCTGAGAATAAGCTATCAATGGCTTCAGTCTCACCTTAGAAAACGCCAAATTAGCCTGCTTGTTCAGCGAATTTCGTTTGATTATGCACTGAAAGTGTCAAACATCAATTCCAAGAGGCTGTTCTCATGCAGTTCTCGAAGTTCAAGCTTCATCCAAAGTTCATTAGGCTACCTGCATAGTAGGCTAATATTGATTAATAACATACATACCGTTATTTTGCCTTAATGATGACACTAAATAGCCTACAATAAAGCTGTCAGGTTCGCAACCCATATGTTCACGCATATTTCCCCTTGTTTAATAATGTCCTGTTTATGGAAATGTGACCAACCTGTTGTACTCGTAGCGTAATCCTTTAAAACAATCCACTTTCCCAGGAAGACCGTGTAACGTGCGACTTACAGCAGGGGAAACAGAGAACATGCAGCGCACGTGCAGAGAATGGCATTAAAATTTATTGTGAATTATAATAATAATAATAATAATGCATTCAATTTCTATAGCGCTTTTCTAGGTACTCAATTAATTGTGTAACGTGCTGCAAATTTGTTTTAGTTTCTAATTAGACGCTTAGTTCTCTTTAAAATCGTTTTGTTCAGTTATGGAATAACGGGTGAAATCAGCTGGGTTTAAAACGGTGAGAGTATGGAAACCTGGTCACTGTAATTTAAAAAATATGAAGGACGAAGAATAGTTAAGGTTACAATTTAGTTAACGTGGTGACATCTCAGTTTTTTAACCATATGCTATCGAAAAAAACCTTATGCACAGCGAATCCGCTGTAGCCTAGGCTATTTGAAAAACAATAAATGCAATATTCACTGGACAAGGTTTTGAACTTCTTTCAGTCACAAACCATTCTATTTACTTACAGGCTGTATTCATAGATAAACAGAGCTGTATTGTAATGACATCTGAAGCGCATTTTCAGAACTTAAATGTCCGTCTATTGCCGTGCGCGAGTTTTCCATTGAATGACAATTCACGCATTAGGTGTAAATGACAATTCGCGCATTAGGGTTGATATATGTGTTATCAGCTGCTTTTCAATGGATAGCCATTGTCCCGTACCATCGCACATCGCCTGGATGTTGATGGAGTGGGCTGAAAGCAATTTAATGTGCATGGCATTCCCCTTCGCTGAGGGAAAGGTAGGCTATGGACCCTTTTATTATTATGTATTTTTTTGATATAGGCTATACAATAATACTATTTCACATTGTAATCTTAATATTTTAATCATGATTGTGCGCGCCCCTGTGTGTAACAGACAGGATGGTACGCGCATTGTGCACACGCCTTTGTAGACGCACTTATATGCGCCGTTAAAATAACATGTATACAACTGCGACATGACTTTAGACCAGGTTAGTGGTGGTTCTAGCGCAAGCGCTTTCTGCTGGCTCAAGATAGCAATACGCCAAAAAGAATCCTGGCCACTCCTCATCTTAAGACCAACACGCCCAAACGGCGCAAGAGTACACGCTAGTTAAACGGCGTGAGCGTTAGACGTTATAATGGACCTACCGCCGGGTATAAGATAGCAAAGACACTTGCGTTTGGGTTAGCGCCGCTTTGCGCCGGGTGTAAGATAGGGTCCCTGAGGTTATTTCATCAGATGCTGAGGATGGGGGTTGATGTGTGGGCGTTTGGGGTGCTGCAGTCTTCGGGATCTCACAGGGAGCAGAAGCTACCAATTGGTGAAGATTCTGCTGTAATTGCTTGTCTGAACATGCTGAACAAGTGTTCCATAATGTTTCTTTCTTCTTCTGTTGAACAATGCATATTTAATTTTGATGGCAGTTATATGCCAGAGGACAGTATTCTCACTGGTTTCCAGACTATTATGTGTACAGTCCTATGTACAGTTTCATTAAAAGTATACCCCTAGCCATAATGCTAATAATTATGCTAGCTGCTGGCTCAGTGACACTTTAGTTGACTATGGCACTACAGTGTTCACATTACATGGCACCATTAACCATTAAATTCCAACATATGTGGAATTCATATTACCAGAGCAACTAGAATCACAGAAATAACAGATTTACCAGTGTTATAGTATTTGATAATCAAGTTTTTTGAAAATATCTTATATTTCAACTTAAACCAGTATATATTTTCATTCTAACATAAACAATAATTGTTTTGGCATGCACACAGTGTCTAATGAGTATCTTAACGTCAACTTGCATACATTATCATAGGTTGCAAATCTGCATGTGACTGCTCAAATAAATCAATAATTTAGCCAAAGGTTGACCTGAACATCAACCATTGTGACAGTGGTTAAATTTGAAGTATGATAGAGTCAAAAACCAATGGTGTGTGCAGACCATCTAAACATGCATCTCTTATTGCTATTATTTTCATCATCTCCATCATATCATTTAGCTGATGCCTGTATCCAGGCCATGGAAGTGCCTCATAATAAATTAGTGATATCAATAACATTGGTATTTCAAAGTGTCTTGAGGCAGAATGCTGATACTGTCCAGTGGTTTGGTTGTTTACTTTGTCAGTGTAATTCTCAATGACACTGTATTTCAATGTCTTCCATAGAGAATTTGCATTTAAATGAGAAATAACACTGGATTGCAAAATAAATCTAATTCACTAGGCAGCGCCTAATGTGTGCCATCACAGTTCTCAGATATTCAATCCAAATCCTCAATTTGTCTTTGTCCTCAACTGCATGCCACTGGGCAACCTTTGCTTGTGGCCTCTCCATACCAACTGGGCTGAGAGCCCATATATTAATAACACTAGAGGGTGCTGTAAGATCAAAGCAGAAATATATCACCTGTCAAACAAGCCTGATACCATCAATAGGAATGCTAGGAGGTGTCTGATCTGTAAATATTTGATGCTTTATATTTGAGATATGTAGTTTGGATATTCTGTCATGAAATTACCAAGCACATCTCATGGATTTTTCTGTACTGAGAAACACAATATTTGAATGTCAACTGATCCAATAGTGGGGAAATTCATACACTTTTCATACACATGCTTCAACTCTCTGTACCATTCCCTAAGACTGTGCACCACTCATCAACACTTTGTACTACTCACCAACACACTGTACCGTTCCCTAACACTATGTACCACTCCCCAATACTCGCCCTCTCCCTAATTTCTAATGCCTTTGCAGTGGAGAGATATACTAACCTTATTTCAGGATGTAGGGGCTCCATATAGCTAGTTTGAGCTGTCCTGTAACTGAAAGAGTATAACAGCTGTACCATCAGGATAGAAAACGCTCATGCCATAAGGGCTCTGCACATGCGTTCACTGGCAAACAGCACAAGTAGTGTCACCAGCAACAAATGGCTTCCTGACCTTGTCTTGTTCGATGGAGTCTCTGAATATTGGGCATACATCCACAGACTGCATGTAAACACCGCCGGGGAAAATGTCATTGCTACGCTCCTTAATTATGAATCCGTCTCTCAAAATGCCAGACTCCGACAGCGTGGAAACCCACCACGTCCTCATGGTTCCAGATGGCACCATGCAAGACAAACCTGAAACAACAAGGGGAGCTTTTTCAGAGGTGAACCATTTAAAGCATTTAGAGTGCTTGCATGCTCATTTAAGCCTGATGTGTGTCTAATGAATTATGACCTTCAATTTTCCAGTTCGTAAAAGGCATAACAAAGACAAAGGATTGCCTTGTATTCTTTTAGTAGTATTTTTAAAGCTGGATGTCTGATACATTTGATAAATGTAATAAATGTATGTATCCAACATGGAGTGTATGCATGTTTAACCAAAACTGACTGAAAGAGGAAAAAGAATTGGGAAGCCAAAACTTTTCTTAAACCTTGCAATTGTCACAAAAATGATTATGACAGGCCATCATTAGCACAATGAGCATGATAAGCTACCTGACATAAGGTGTTGTGGGCTTTCAAGCCAATATGACGTACAATATTTAATGAATATAGTAACAGACTTCCTAGAAAGTTTTGAGCTCAGGAAGAAGTCATCATTTTATCAATAAAGGGGCATACATAGTGTAAAGGCTCTGATCATCACATACCCCAGACCCCAGCTGCCTCTGACCAGGAAGCCATGTACTCTGTGCATGTTAATAAGGCCAGGATCACTGAAGATGTCCTTCTTTGTCCCACATTCTGTTTCCGGTGATGATTTCTCTCAACCGCCCCCCTAAAGAGTGTCAAGAGTGCACATCGGACGCGACTGCTGGAGGATGGCATAAATGGGAGTAATGGAGCGAGAGAACTGGTAAATGTTTTAAGAGTTGGTTAGAGGAAACATGTGGTGTCATATCTGAATAAGATTTCAGTGGGGCTGTCAGCTGCTTGCAGCTATGATCCATTAGCTTTTTCACCTGGTTTTACGCTTGCTGAACAGTTGCTCTCTGAAGACCTTTTTTTCTTTTTTTTTGACTTCAGTCTTATACAGTAAATATAGATCTCTCAAAGTTGGTAGTGTGAGAATAAGTAAGAATGCCTTAAGAGAAGTAAGAATGTCTTAAGAGAATGTCTTATCATCAGATCCTGCCTTTAATGCAATTTGCACCATGAGCGGGATTCACTTTGTGCCAAATTCTTACCTTTTTCAAAAGCAGTAGAACCCCCTGGTGTCACATTCTGTTTTGAAGCACCTCATTCTGTCCATTCTGTGACAGTCACCCTTAGCAATCATTTGCTTTGTAAAAGTGGAATGTATCATTGGCTCAAAGTTTGATAAGGGAGTAAGTACAGTATGTGTCTGAAATGGTGCAGCAGGAGCCGTGCTTCACGGTGTCTCCTTGTGAGTCAAAAAGCTTCCTTGCCAGACATGGGATTGAATCCGGGTCCCAAGTATGCTCTCACACTGCAGCTGGTCATTCTGCTTTCATGGCTGGTAATATGCCGATATTACGGAATGAGAGACCTAGGTTTGGTTTTCTTCTCCAGCAAGTCAACCTCGTCAAAAGCCCACTGGTGTCAGCGGTGGGATCTGTCCACAAACAGAGCGTGTGGGATTGCACCCAGTCAAAGTGGAAGGCACATTAGAGATCATGGTTCTCAGGCAGTGTATTAAGATTTAATAATAAAAGTTTTTTTTGTTTGTTTTTGCATTGTCAAATATGGTGCAGAAAGAAAAGGTTAGTGCACATTTCATAACTTCTGAAACTTTATTATCTCATTGTGTCTCCTGCAGGGTGCAATGCATCATTTTCATTCCATGGCTTCAATGCCTGAGGGGAGAACGTTGGCTTGCTGTCTATTTAAATTGGGGTCTTCATGGCTGACCACTTTCAAGAAAACTTGTGAATTTACAATTTTTTCAATGTCCTGAAAAAGTGAACGGTTTAACCCAGGACGAGGTAGCACAATCTTGCCATTTGACATGAATAAATACTTGTCAGTCACAGGGATGGATAACAATGGGGTGGAAAGGGAGGGTTTTTTACCCTGGCTTGTTGAGATTGGCTTTGGTGTTTGTGCTTTTTGTCAGTACAGTACAGTGCAGAGTGCCCTGCTCCAACACTGGCAGTGTAATGAGACTCATATATCTGACTCTGCCTGTGTTTCACACACCGCTGTTCTGTACTGAGGAATAAAAGCATTAGATGCTGCTGCTATTTCCTTCCATTTTTTGAGATTTCCTCTCTGCCTTCAATCAAAAACCCCGTTGCTAACGGCTGCAGGGATCCATTTTGTCGCGACCCGCTTTCCTTGATGGGAAACACATTACGGAATGAATTTATCTGATGGTTTCAGACCCATTAGATTCACCTAAAAAAAATCCAATGCCATAATGCATGTAACTATAGTAATTATTTGAAAGCTGTATATACTCCTCTCTATGTGATAGCATGGCTTTAATATCCGGCATTGAGGAAAGTGGCCAAATAATTGTTTAGACAGAAGCTATTATATAGGGGAAGTCCCATAATCCATGGCCCATTGTTAACATTACTCAAGAATGAAAGATTTTATACACCTCAAAGAATATCTGCGTTCTCAAAGACATTTCAAAAGGAATAAACTGTTTTAATTTAATCTACATTAAAAGGGACAGTGTACAGTAAACCACATATAAGCAATGGCACCACTTTGCCATGTCAGATATATCTACACATTTTCATCCGTAGGCCGTTTTTAGGTAATCATGTACAGATATAGTGATAAAAAAAGAGAAAATACAAGCATTAAAATGACAATATGGACCAATGCATAATATGGGGTACAATAGGATGTCGGCACAGCCATGTTACCATACAATGTTAGGACAACAGCAGGTCCTTTTTGCCATAGTTTAAGCTAAATTATAAAAGCATGGTAACTGGTGTGCCTCCTGATTTATATATAGGCAACGTGCAAAAACCAGAGGCTATAACTGAAAAGGCAGTTTGGACAAATATAATTTTTGTGAAGGTGGTTTTCTCAAAGACATGCCTCTCACTCTTTGGGTTATGACCTTGCATGCAGTCTAAAGGCGCAGCATTGTGCAGCAGTGTTAAAGTATCCTTTTGGGAGAGGCGCAGCATTGTGCAGCAGTGTTAAAGTATCCTTTTGGGAGAGGCGCAGCATTGTGCAGCAGTGTTAAAGTATCCTTTTGGGAGAGGTGCAGCATTGTGCAGCAGTGTTAAAGTATCCTTTTGGGAGAGGCGCAGCATTGTGCAGCAGTGTTAAAGTATCCTTTTGGGAGAGGTGCAGCATTGTGCAGCAGTGTTAAAGTATCCTTTTTGGGAGAGGCGCAGCATTGTGCAGCAGTGTTAAAGTATCCTTTTGGGAGAGGTGCAGCATTGTGCAGCAGTGTTAAAGTATCCTTTTGGGAGAGGTGTTTGTTTTTTTGCAATATTGCACCATATGCAAATAAGTTTGCAGGCAACTCTGGGGGATTTTCTTAAAGCAGCAGGTATTAAGCAGTCAGTTTAAATGTTTCCATTCAGACTCTTGATGCAAAATTTCAGTTCATTGAAAGTTTCGGTTCCCTGAAAATGTGTGCAGAGGACCGGAACTCCAGTGATTGGTAGTTCATTAACTTTAAGTGAAAAAGAGTGTTGTGCTTTTGCCGAATAATTTATTCCTGTCTGAATATATATCCATTTAGTTGTCTGGCAGTATTTGCAGTCAATACTTACACACAGAATCCTGCTCATTGTTGCATTTGCATTTTTACATTGTTGTGCTTTGAGCACAATTGATTGCTAATTTATTTTCTTTGCTCTTTAAGCCTTTTTTATATTCACATTTGCATTTTATTTTGAAGTGACACAAAGTGAACTACTCTGCTTATCTGGCTTCTCTCTCTCTCTCTCTCCTCTCTCTCTCTCTCCTCTCTCTCTCTCTCTCTCTCAAATGTCCTGTATATTTGGATAAGACTGGTTAAAATGGAAACTGAAACATTGTAATTGAAATTGTAACAGTGTTTATCCATTCTTACAATACTGTCGCATCTGCAGGAACTGCTGATAAATTTGACTGACAGTGGTAATCGCTCATCCAGTTAAGAGGGGGAGATACAAACCTCATACAAACCTTCCTTCTTCCACATTAGACGTGGTTTATTGATTACGCATAGTCCCCTCATGTTGCCTTATTTCCATGGTAACCAGATTGACCAGTCATTGGGAAAGATATTGCAACTTTGTCAAATGTGACTAATTAACCACCATTAACAATTCGTGACAAAACCCAGTAATTTCAGATTCACAAAAAACCTGACGAATGAAAATAAAATAATCTAATGCTTTGGAAAAATCTAATTACTATGACATTGAAACATGAGTTCATAAATAAAGAAAATTTGGTTTTTATTTATTTTCCATCCCTTCCCGTTTGTCTAATGATTGGAGTTGTGTTTTTGTGGGCTGCCTGCTTGTAGTTAAGTCTGGAGTGAGATTAATTCTGCGGGCCGTCTGCTCAGCGCAGGGAAGCAGAAAGCGGTCGCTTCTCCGTCCGTGACGAGGGTCAATAATCGCTCTGCTGCTGGTGACGCAGTGCGCGCGCCTCTGGGGTTTCCTTCCTGCACCGCTGACCGCAGGGGCTTCCATGCATGAATACTAAAATAATAGAATACATTGTAAGTATGTGAACAAGTTACACATATGTGGGATATACTGTCAAAATATAATTAATGTTGCCTTGTACACAAGACCACTTTACTGCCTTACAGATCTTACTGATGTTATACTGGCTGTACCTTGTACTATATGTAGGAGTTCATGATTGAGACTCATTTCTTATTATGGCTTTAATTCATCCCCCCAGGCTAATATGTATTAATTTAGGCAAAGAAATACTTGTGCACATGTAGAGCGTTTTGCTTTAAAACATTGCTGCATTTGTGGGTATATCAGTTATAACATATTTTCAGTATTTCAAAGAAATATTGGCGAAATATAGGCCATAATAGCTATATTTCTCATAATAGCTATAATTATGAGCTGGTGTTAAAAAAAAGAAATCAGTAACCTTGTGGAATTTGGTTTAGCGAAGCTTCTGAATATCTGGCATGTACTGTCAAAACAAATCAGGCGTGGCAATCCTTTTAAAAAAAAATTTCTCCGTAGTTTACCAAAGCAATCCATTCCACATCGCAGCGTGATCTTCATGTGTGATTACTGAATTTAAATAAGGGGGAATTCACTGCATGTTTGAAATTGTGAGCGGGGCTATCAGCATAGGTATCAGTTTCAATACACCAGTTTTCCTTGAGTATATCCCCCCAAGTCTGCTGAGGCCCACAATCAATTACAAGTCCAGCACCCTGAGCTCCTGATGCCATTTTCCTCATGTCCACCTCAATGAAAGCAATTCTGCTTCTTGCTGTCCTCTAAAACTCCCCTTGTCGTTCTCCATCTGTGTTACGCCCCACCCCCCACCCCCCACCCGGTACTTTATCCCTCTGCTATCCGCTGAGAGGAAGTACATCCTCTACCTACAGATAACGCCATCTTAGTTCCCATCCAGTGCGTTTATACAGTAAGCGCTACGCACCAATCAGCTGTGGAAACATGGCGGTATGGCGGCGGGCCTCAGTTTTCCCAGGTATCCTCAGGTGTGAGCTGTATCCTAAGGGTTACATGGTCACAGTATACTATCGTGATTGAAAAATAAGATAAGAGATATACTTTTATTGACCCTGTAGGGTAATTTGTCCTCTGAATTTGACCCATCCTAACTACTTAGGAGCAGTGGGCAGCCACAGTGCAGTGCCCAGGGACCAACTCCAGTTCTGAGGCCAGTGCCTTGGTCAAGGGCAATGGCAGGAGTATGCCTAATCTGGCATACATGTCTTCGATGTGAGAAACTGGAGTACCCGGAGGAAACCCACGCAAACACGGGGAGAACATGCAACAGTTTCTTTTTGTTCTGGTAAATCTCAGCCGAGATGGTGCTACCACACTCATGCCTTCGATTTTTAAGAAATGCAGATTTTTTTTTTTTTTTTGCGTAATGTGAAATATTCTGTGCGTCTCTCCAGAAGGGGCCCAGAAGCGAGTTATTTCATTTGACATAGTCATGCCTGTTCTCTCCCAGCTTTTGAAGCTATGAACTGTTTTTCTAAGAGAGAAGATAGGCAAGAGGCAATAGTAGTTATGCGGAAGTAGTTATGCATTTAGGAAGGAGCAGTGTGAAAGGAACCTCTTCACCTCAATGTCAATCTGGAGGGAAGTCAGGTGATTTACAAACAAAATGCCAATTTCATTTCTCTGGAGGCTAAATCCATCTAAACCATGAATATTCAAACCAATTTTCAGCTCAAATGAGAACCTAAGCTGTCTTAAAATATCCTAAGATGGCTAAGTCACCATGGTGCACATTTAGCAGGACATGAAAAAAGGCAGTTGCCAATGACAAAAACAGGGGTGTTCTGGAGATGGAATAAGAATATTATATGTGTGGAGATGGGTTAACAATATTATATGTGTGGAGATGGGGTAAGAATATTATGTCATGGCACAAATTTTCTGGAAGCTACCTGTGCTGTCTGGCCATAATTTAAATGGGAACAGCGATTTAAAACCACAATGGAATAATTTATGGTCTGGTTCAAAACGAATCTATACTTGCTATAATGGTCAGTTGGAACAATTACCTTAGGTGGTATTTTAGTAACAGCAGCTGGCTGTCTCTTTAGCGGTCCTAACAACCCCAGGTTTGCACCAGTGGTGGAGCCAGCATTGGGCCTGAACGGCACGGGACCACCCATTATTATCACGGCCCATCCAAATAATCATTAAATAAGCAAACTCATCTCTGTCACGGTTAGCCTACTACATTATCTTTGTACAATAGTCTCATCATGTCAAACTTAGACTAGGCCTATATACCTATTCTACAGATAACGTATTGTAATCTATTCAATTTAATAATCTGTGGTCATTTTCTTTGTTATTAGTGCCATTTCTGATATGCAGAGAGAGATTGCTGGAAATCTCTGCGTATGCTAGGTTGTTGTCCAATGTCAAGTGTCCATTTTTTATCATGTAATGATGCAGAATTACGTAGCCTTACTGTTAGCGAGTTTTTGGCAGTGACATTTTAAGGTCAGCTAGCTAGTGAGGAAATAGTCCTTGCGACCACTAAATGCGAATCAAAATGGCTTATAAACACAAAACGGACCAGGAGAAAAAGGTAGCGAAGTTGCCAAAGTGGCGAAGCAGCCGCGACACAACCATCTCAAAACGGTCAAACTGTTTAGGCTACTGTGGAACACCATCCGGTAATGTCTACCTTCGGTGAGGTGTGTAGGCTAGCCTACTGTGGAACACCATCCGGTAATGTCTACCTTCGGTGAGGTGTGTAGGCTTGCCTACTGTGGAACGCCATCCGGTAATGTCTACCTTCGGTGAGGTGTGTAGGCCATGGTGTAGGCTACTGCAATGCTGTTGTATACGACATTGCATGTAACGTTACAGAGTCCGCATTTTCTAAATTAAGATTATTCAAAAAAAAGACCTACCTGAGGGGCAGCATAGGACAGGGGAGACTGGATGGACTGGCTTTTCTCAATTTGAAGGAGATTGCTCATCGGTAGCCTAACGTTAACGTACTTTTCACCTTAGCCATTCGATGGAACAGGTAACGTTAGAACTAAATTGTTTATGGGTTAGTGCTATTGGTTTGTAGACGCGTCATTTAGCCTCACACGGCAATCAAAAAAGGCTAACAACACACTAGCACGCACCTACGTTTTATCACGACTGCAGTTAAGGAAAAAAGTAGGCTAAACAACGTTTTCTGTGAGGAATGTATTGTGCAGCGTGTGTGTTATTTTTATTTAGTTTAGTTTTAAGTAAATATTAGGACCGTCACGTTTATTGGTTATTTTGTCATGCAATAAAGACAGTTGATTACATCTAAGTCACTGTAAATGAATACAAGAAAGCAGTAGGCTAAATGACAAAAGTCCACTGAAGTGTTACATGAATGTTTTTGAAGTTGTCGGGGAAAATTGACTATGTATTAACTGTTTAGGTTAAAAAGATTAGGCCAGAATATCTGTTTGAATCTTTTGGCCTAGTAGGCTACTGATTGTTATTTTGTGTTGCAATAAAAGCAAAGATACATTTGGGTTTTTTGACAGGTCATTCATAGCCTTTATTTTACAAATTGAGGAAAGGATGTCTGAGCCCTCTGTTTCTGAAAATAACGTTATTACTTTACAAGGCGTATTGTCCAATTTAAACTAAATGAATTCGACACTCTCTCAATCTTAATGGCCCACTCACAAATTACCACTCACAGTGACTCTTTGTCACAGTATACTGTATAATGTAGCCAATAACCAACAAAATCAAAACCCATCTCCTTTTGCAATAAACTATTCTTTGGTCAATATACAATTAGGTTTGCAGAAACCTTCTATAAATGACCACCAAAGTTTCAAAAAGGTTTGTGGGCCAGGGATACAGCACAAGGCAATCCAAATCCTGTTTGACCCTACATTATGCAAGCTCCCTCATGCATTGAAAATGATCATGAAATTTAATATTTGAGATATATATATATGACAGGAGAGTTCTCCCAAGTACAACAGTGATACATTTTTGCAACAATTTGCAGGCTGCTCAAGTGTCGGATCCCATTTTAGCCAGACTTTAGGGAAAGATACTCTCGGGACACAAATGTATTGACTTAAAAGACCATTTTACAGAGGATGCACGTTACACAAAGATAAATTATTTCTCAGTCCTCTTCATAGCTGTACGTCAATATTCAGGAAATAAGTGTCCATCATTGATTACTTTACATCGTACATTTAAGCTAACAGTGAATTCGCATCCAATTCTTCTCTGGTGTTTTGACCAAACAGGAAATTTTACAAAAATGTTAGTATGGGGGGAAGAAATAAGGGGCATCACTCAAGTATAATTAACATAAGCAAATATAATGACAGTGTTCCGCAATTTCTGGACTGTTGTTTACTTGGATGTTGAATAACTGTGTGCCTGTGGGGATTCTGTGGTGATTGCTCTTCATCAAGCTCTTCTAAATGAATGCCTCTGATGACACCAGCAGGTCTCATTTATTTTTACTTAACAAAACACTCCTGATGACAATATTGATGTGATTACGAGGAGCTGATCAAAATCCAACGGCGATTCTACAGGGCGGCCCATCAAATCAGCGTGTTTGTTCAAGAGGCAAATATTCAGCTAGCTCTCAGGAAGCATAAACTCCGGCAGGGTTCTGGGTTGCACCAGAGGGCAGTACGCTGTTAAATACGCTCCCGAAACCTTGTGTGTTTTGACCAATGGCTGATGTGCTAGCACTTGTATCGGTGACATTAATGGGCATTGCACATTCCCTCTGTTTGGCTGTGGAGCATTGTGTCCAAGCGGCTATTACTTTGAAAAAGATAATATTGTGGGAATAAATTCTATTTCCTTTTGTGGCATGGCGGGATTTTTCATTCATAACCAAGCCACTTCCTCTGCTGCTTTACTTCTCCCTTGGAGGGAAGTAAATCAATCAAGGCTGCACCGATGGAATGGTCTATACGAGGGTCTTTACGCTGCACCGTTCCATGCGATATCGCGCTGGGGTGTCCATGTTAATATGGATGGATCATTGTGAAAGACCACTTTTTTTTTGGCCTATGACAGCGGTAATGGGGAGCAAAATGGATTATAGCCAGAGAGGAAAGTTCACTGGAGCATTGCCATATATGATATGCTGTTGCAGTGGGTGGTCAAGGGAGAAGTGCGCTTGTTCATATTTGAAACGACAGATTATCCACTACACCTCAGGAACTATTTGTCACTTGATAATGAATTTAATTTATAGGCCTTGTCGTTGTAAGACCTCACACTATATTACAGTGTCTGGGGTTAGGATGTGGATTAAGTCACCTCACCCCAATTATGTGGGCGTTGATGTACAATGAGTTTCTATTTATATGCTATTTGCACCTGGATGGCCAATGCATGTAAGATCAGAGCATCACGCTGTGAACTGCCAGAGTCAGTAAATATGTGTACCAGCCCAGTATGGATACGTCAAGTTAAAAAAACTCATATTAACATGGTGATGACCGAAAAAGCAGGAAGTCTACGAGAAACACCAGGGTGATATAAAAAAAAAAACTGCACAAGAACCACAAAGGATTTTAAAATGTTGAAAGAACAAACATGTTTTGGGCACTTGGGCCATCATCTGCCCTTGAACCTGGGTGGCCCAAAACTCAATAAAACTAGAGATGGAAATGTTTAATTTCCCCTGACTGACAGAAAGGAATGCTAATCTGTTACCAATATTTTCAGACACAACCACTGTTCCTCATATCAGCCTTTTAATTTAGTTGTGTATTCAGGACTCAAAAAGCATTTTTCATGCATTGAAATAAATTATCTCCACGTATAAATTACCTTTTTTGTGTAAAATTCAAGTCGATTTCTTTCACTAAACAGGGATGTGAAGTTGAATGCTCACCAGCGGTCTAATTCTTTCAGGACATTTGCTGATTCAAAGTTTGAGGCAGAAATGTTTTTTTTTCCACAAAACAAATGTCCAACTGAGATGTTAGGTTTCAAGGTTTAAATGACCAAACAAGGTGTGAAATCGTTGTATGCCTGTACAGTCTCATTTGCAGAGTAATTGGAAACAAAGGCGAGTTATTTATCAGTGTAAATAAAATAAAAAAAGACAAAACATACATGCACCTTGCTTACACTAACAAGAGGAATATGACCTGAGGTAATTAGTTAAATACATTTGTCGCATTCAAATGCTCCACAATGCTTTTTGTTGACATTCATTGAAGCTTTACTGTTTATTATAGAACATGGGGTTTTCTAAAACATGCTTTGTGGAATGTTCTTCAGCACTATTGAGGCGGGTTGAGCATTTCACCTGTGTGTCCTTAATTTATGTGAAGGATGTTTGTAGCATAGCATGCAATTATAGTATAGCTATACTGTATAATATAGACACAGCTTTGTACATGTAGCCGACACGGCTTGATATGTTGCCAGAAAAACAACCAAAAACATTGACTTTAACATAAAATGATGGTAAGATGTTGCCTATTCCTGAAAAAAAAACACAATAAAATGTTAGTTTAAGTCGAGAAAGTACAGGGACAAGATAAGATAACTGGAGGTTTTATTAATGTGTGCTGGTGTGAAAATCATCTCAAGTGAACTTGGTGAGAAAGAGCCCTACAAGCCCCAGGACTAAAGTGTTCAGTGCCAGCAGGAGGTGCCATTGAAGCAGAAGTCCCACAAGATAAAACGTATGATGATATCACAGGGTGAATTCCTATTGGAAAAAGGGTATATATGAAAGGGGGAAAAAGAGGGTAGATATGGAGTTTGTATTCACAACACAAACCATTTGTTAATAATGGGTGACGTTTATTTGTGGATTGTTTTTCCACAATGAATAACAGCCCACAGTGTACCCATTCAGTAAGTAATTGCGCATGGTCTTTCTGCAGTACAAGTTGCAGTTAGCGTGATTAATTAACTTCGTCATCAACAGCTGGCTGCACGAGCCACATAATTTGGTGCAATTGGTGGATTCAAAAAACGAACGTTTGTTGGGCTTCAATTCCTGACAGAGGCAGCAGCACACATTTTATTTATTTATTCATTTATTTCAAAGAAAACGTTTCTCACACAAGAAGACACAAAAACAAGGTAGAAGATGTATAGAAACGTCAATGACAAAGAACCGTAAACGAAAACCGATGCAGTTTTTTTTTGTTGTTGTTGTTTTAATGTGGATTAATTGTAGTTGATAACTTAATTTACTTATTTGCTAAATGGCCTAGCCTGCAACACGTTCATTTGGAGTGCTTAATTAGCTACAGCCCAAATATAGAACCTTTTTCAAAATAGCTTGCTATGCGCCCCTGTTGTTACCGGTGGCAGTGTTCATACTGTTGATAAACTACATGTTAACGTAGTTAGCAAATATTGCCGGAACAGACTGTTTGTCGCAGATTACCATCATCCACAAATATCATATTAAATGTCCTGTTGAGAACGTTAATGTAACATATGGAGTAGGCAACGCAATGCATTTGTTCAGTTACTGAGAATGTTGAACCTTCACTCTTATTTAAAATGTAGCTATAAATTATTGGCTGTGAATGTACTGATTGGAAAAATATGTCTCAAATTGTCAAACGGATTTTAGGTCATAATGGATAAAGTCAGTAAAAGAGCTGCACAAATACCTGATCAGAACGAACAACTTCTAATTTGTCTGTGATTGTGGTTATATTGGCGTGAGCCACAAAGAACCAGCGATTGCGTAATGAGTCCCACTTAAGCCATTAGGTCCTAAAGCTCATTAATATCTTCGGGGGCAATTTGACTCGATTCAGTGTTTGACGTCTCTTAAAAGAACCTGTTAACCTTATTTTTTCCATCTTGACACTACTTTTCCTAATTTGTTGGGATTAAATAGTAAACATTCAATAAACATAGTGCTATGTTTGTCCTGTACCAACTTTGTATACAAAGCTGTATAATCTAAGAAAATATACATTCTTTCACTTACCTCAGGCTCTAAAATGAGGTGTTTCATCACAGATTTTTAATATTGGGGATAATAGGCTAGTCAGGTGGGAGCCACACGAAAGATGAAACAAGTAAATGTTTCTATTACGGTAGTTTTGTGTCAGTGTAAACTTTGGGGTCAATTTAACCCCAGATATAAAATGCGAAATAATACGAGAGTTAAAGCTTTCTTCAGTGCAGGTGGGTAGCTGTTACAAGGTTCTGTGAGTTTTGATAAGATAGCCTATCCTATGTCACAGGCCTGTTCACGATTTCTTTGAAATGACTGTTCTTTGAAGTAGCTGCTACCTTGGACACCAGTTACAATTATTGGCATGCACCCCATGCAGTTTGGGGGGAATTGCATTGAAAACTGCTTGCCTTCTTGAAAAGGCATTGCCTGAATTATAAATTAAATGTTAATTCCATGAAAACATGAATAAAATCACATCATGTGTTATGATGATTATATACGCAGGGAAGTGTTAACATTTCAAAAACACCCCTTTTAAAATGATCGGGGGTAATAATTATGTTAATAAATAATCAAATTGGTAGCGATAAGCTTGTCTGTTGATGCAAATGTAGCTATCTACCACTTGCTTAGTCTGTTTTCTTTTGTTTGGTTCTTAAGTAGTCAGATAAGTATTGCTGTTTCTACTGGGATTTAAAAAAAAATTGAAATAAAAACTACATTTACTCACCTGAAACCAAAAATAGCAGTCTGTAGAACATTCCCAATTGAACATGGTTTTTGAGGAATGTCTTCAGGAGTTAAATATTTACAACCAGTGATTAGATGCTTGATAAATGTTTAATCTATAGCTTAGCTGCTGGTTAGGCTATATGTTAGACCTATTTGACTCGACAAAATAGCTTTGGGGGATCGATTTAAAGAGAGTGTGATACATTGAGAAAAAAAAAATTTTTTTCCCATCCTTTATGATACACTGTAATCTTTATTACATTATAACCAGGAAATTAACTTAACTTTTTCCACCCACTCACCAGAGTAGCTTGTGGATTCTAAAAATCACCAGCCACATTACCTTTTTACAATATAACACAAATATTGTGGCTGCTTAAGTAAAAAAGTAGCTGCTTGAGTAAAAATCTTACCAGCCACAATCACAATTTTACTAGCATTTGGCTGGTGGCTGGTGTTAATTTCGCACCCTGATTATAAGTTATAACTGGACAATTTTGTTGCTTTAAAGACAACTGACCATCTTTTTATATTGACAGAACTATTAGTGGCATGGGTAGAGTTTTGTGAATGTGCTCCTGGTCTTCTGTTGAGCTTCCCACACAAAAATGTACAGTGCAATTCCCAGTTAACTCTTTCTTTTGCTTACTTTCGAGCGCGGGCTGCGTTCAACCATGTTACCCTATAATTGACTTAATCCTTTCGTTTTATTACGCTGGCTGATAAGGAAAGTAATTAGCCTTCATTTAAATTGTTTTTCCCTCCTGTGACAATGACCTGTTCTCTTTTAAATGACTCATGTTAATAATTACAGGTCTTACGTCAGTGGGGGTTGAGGGTGTGTGTGTCTGTGTGTGTGTGTGTGTGTGTGTGTGTGTGTGTGTGGGGGGGGTTGTGTGTGTGTGGGGGGGGGGGGGTTGATTGTGATAGGGCAGAAATAAGACGAGTGTGATGTGATGTGTTAGTCACACGCACAAAACAGCATTAAAAATGAATGATGGCATTGAGTTGCCTCAGTATGTCACCACACTGTGTTTTGTTTTTTTACCATGGACACCCTCGCAGTAGATAAAGACCAGTTTATCATTACTTTCTTTTACAATATTAAATTAAATTATGTCAAAATTGATGACCAATCTTTTTTAATAAAAATCTATTTATTACCACGGGCACACGTGTTTTTTGAGGACCCACTCCACATGCACACCGACCCCAATAATCCACATGACCTCCGCAACCCCAGACAGGTATAGGAGGTGAGTAGAGGAGGCACAGAGACACCCAGCACCACCCACAGTGGAGCGAGATTAAAGACCCAACAGGGTTGGGCTGAGGGGGAACAGGCTGCTGGTCTCTGCCTGGGTCTCCACAGGCCCACGGTGGCCCCAGCGGCACTGAGAGAGCCTCCCCTGGACTGCCGGTGTACAGTGACTGCATTCTGCTCCTGCCGGCCTGCTTGAATGACTGGGTATTGTTTCAGGCCTGGCAGAGGGCGTATTGCCTTTCAGCGTCTCGCCTCCATGGGAACCAGACAACAGGATGTCCTCACCCCCGCCCCCCCCCCCCCCCCCCCCCCTTTCCAGACCAGCCTGCGTGTGTGTGTGTGTGTGTGCGTGTGTGTGTGTGTGCGCGTGTGCGCGCGCTTGTCATTCACTGGCTTAAGGATGGCAGGGCCAGTTAATAAAGCCATCTATAGACTCATGCCTGGAATAATTAAGGCCTTCATCTGCCCATACAGGAAGTTGTGCCATTTTCCTGAGGAAATTGAACTCTGGGGTTAATCATCACCCCCCCCAAACCCACCCCGGGGCCCCGTGTATGAAGGTAAGTCTTATTTTCATTTTGCTTCTGGCATTAGCAAGGGTTGTTTTTATTTTCCTCAAGGTTTTATTGCTCCCGCAATAGTGTTCTGTTTTTTTAAATTTTTTTAATTTTATTGAATTGGAAGTGATAATGTGGTTTCAGTTAAGGTCCATCTGTGAAGGGTGAAGTTTGCATTCTTGTGAATTGCCATTTCTAACCAATGAGAACTGTGCGTATCAATGTGTCAGTAAAAATAATTCAAAGGCTTGGCCCCATCCTTTATTATTTATGGAGAACCAGGAAGATATCTCCCCGAGCCAAAACCACTGAAATCATCATTGTTATTATTTATTGTCTGCAAGTCTGCAACCTTTCATTTCTTTCATGTTTTTTGTCCCTTGTTTACATTATTTATTTGCTTACGCAAATTTTCGGACACAAATCTATTCATTCATGTAACTGGATATTTTTTACTGAAGCGGTTCAAATGGACTTTTACCCTGCAGCCGTCAAGTCATAAACGCCATCCCTAAACCGATACTCTGTACCGGCCCCCTCCTAATGCCAGCAAAGGTGGTAGAAACTAATGAGCGGTTCAGGATTGTCGGTGCATGCAGCTGTTGGTGTGACAGTGAAAGATGGATCTTTGGTTTCTTGCCCGTTTTCCCTGTCTCTTGGATTTCCCATTAAATATACCGGCCGGGTTATGTACTCCCCACTGTCATGAAGAAAACTTTCACTTTAATTCTGGGAGACTCATTCAGTCCAACTGTTCTTTGGTAGGGGTGAGTGTTCAATGAAATTGGGGGGGGTTTGGCCTAAATATTACATTTTTGATTTTTATTGGACATGGTTTTTAATGCTTGACTACTCAGGAAAGACAGACATTGCATCCCTGCCCCCACAAATTTTTTATTCACACCACAACTAGTTAACACTCATTACGTGCCACTCTGCCCCCAGCCAAAATTGTCCCCTGTGATGACAACTTCTCTTTATCATTGGCTGAGAAGGATCCCATAATTTGTATGAAGAAAAAAATTTGATAAAAAAATAAAATAAGACCAGATTCCTTCTTTATCATTAATTTTGGGTTATTACATAACCAATTATTATAACATATTACCAAATATATAGTGTAACATGAAAACAAGGTAGCATTTGCATAACTTTTTCTTTGTACAATAATAAAAATGAAAGCATATGGCCCTTACGGTGGAATCGGTCCCTTACGGTGGAATCGGTCCCTTATGGTGGAATCGGTCCCTTACGGTGGAATCGGGCCCTTACGGTGGAATCGGGCCCTTACGGTGGAATCGGGCCCTTACGGTGGAATCGGGCCCTTACGGTGGAATCGGGGCCTTGTCCAAAAGCAATCACAGGTGTGCATTTGAATGAGCTCGGAAAAGCTTACAAGTTCAACCTGCACATGCTCATTTTGGAAGCTTGACTGCATTCATCAGGATGATATTTGACAGTTGGAAAACTGTGTGTCTTGAGCTTACTGGCTTATTCTCAAGCACTTATGCAGTGGTCCTGCTTGATAAACACACAAGAGATGAAAATTAGTGTATGCAATGCAAACCTGGACCCCAAACCCTTTTCATTTTTATAGTTACTATTCTTGTTTTTCTTTTTGTGGTTTATATTAGGTCTAAAACAGTCTCTACATTGCCACAGCTGTTATAGTATGTTTGCTGTCTTGACACTAGCAATATGACTCATATCAATTAGCCCATATCATGGCCCAGCTTTTCTTTTTCTTTTTTTTCCATTTGTCTGAATTGTTGAAATGTTTAAGAGGAAATTAAGCTAATTATAGAGTGATTCAAATTCTGTTAGTCTGTTAAATCAAGGCTCAATAGAGGCTAGAATTATATATTTAGCTGTTCTTCTGTAATTGATCAGTTTCTCACTATTTTTACTGGAAATGAAGCGACTGCCTACTGTTTATAACCAACAAACTGGAATTACCAGCAGCTGTTGAAGCGGGGTACATAACCTATACCACCATAGAAGAAACATAATACATCATGTAACATTTTAATGAATAAGAACAACAACAACAATAATGATAATAGATTTGCCGGTTCATGCTTGCTCCTATGAGTTGCCTTGCTGTAGGTTTGCTCATGGTAGCAAAGGTACCGCATACATACATACATACATGCGTATGTATCACTGTACCTCACATCACCGTGCCAGTGCAGGGGGTGGGGAATGAGCTGAGGAGCAGGAAGGGTGGGGGGGGGGGGGACCTGAGCGGGTGGACACACACACACACACACACACACACACACACACACACACGCACACGCACTGAACATTCCTCACATAGCAGGACCTGCTCGCTCTGTGCACTGTCGCTGCACCGGCACCGCTGTGCTGAGAAGGAAAGGGGACAATGGCTGGGCTTTATTACGTACAGCGGACCTGAGGCTTTGCAGGTAAGGCTCACTGAGAAGTGTGTTTACCTGGCAGCAGGAACAGCCTTTTTACTACTTGCGTCTGATAGTGGAACAGGTCTGCTTTTCCACAAACTTAAAAAAAAATGTTTTATTTTATATTTCACAGACTTTGATAAGATCAACGTTAGAAAGTGCAGTGCTGAACAGTAGCCTATAAGGAGGTGTGTGGAGGTAACTGTTCCAAACTTGTGGGTGCATTAAAAATTAATGGCAAGCGTATTTTGTTATTGGTCGCTAACAAAAACTTGATTGCTTTTAACGGAGCACCTTTGAACGCTCTTGAGTTCTTTTGTCCTGTTTTCCCACGGGTTTTTGTGCTCACTGAATTAAGTAGGTGTGTTTGCAGTTTGATTTACAAGGTGTGTGGGGTTGATACGAGCTCTGTGTTTGTGGCTCCAGTGCAGAGTGCTGTGGTGTGCGCGCTAAGAGGTTTCTCTCACTCGATTCGGGTAGTTGGAGAAAGGGGGTCTTCCCTGCCCCAGGTATATGCAGGTTCCGTCCCAAAGTGCCCCTGCGTGTCCCCCCGCACACCTCTCTATGCCTGCTCTGCAGCTTGTCTCCGGGGGGTTTGTTCCGGATACTTCTTTAGCCAGTAGAGTAACAGCAACAGGTGGTCTAGTTAGCCTGGGAGCTGGAGCTGGAGCTTTCGCAGGAACGCCACTGAGCCGCAGTTTGTGTTGATATTGGTGTGCGCTCCTGCTGTGATCTCCCCATTCATTGTGCTGGTGACTGATGGCCTCAACAACTCAATACATTTACTCATTAATACACTTAACACTCAAAGTCAATACACTTACTCATTAATAGCTACACTTAATACTCAAAGTCAATACATTTACTCGGTATAGCACATTTTTACAATTTGTTTTCCATGCTTCTAAATGCCTGGCTCATTTCTCTGTCTGTCTGTTTTTCTCTCTCTCCATCTCCCTCTCTCTCTCTCCCTCTCCCTCACTCTCTCCCTTTGTCCATCTCACTTTCTCTTTATGCAGTTTTGCTCCAATTGCACCCTGGGCAGAATGAAGTGGAGTGCCTTTTTTTAGCCTGTGGACCAATACCAACTTGCTTTGAGAAGTATAGGAAAGAACACTGCTGTGTAGCTGAAGGTGAAGTAATGTGATGTTAATCCACAGTGGGACATTGTGATAACTCTCCCTCCTGCCCTTAAGGAAGCTCACCAACAGCTTGCCAAATGTTGCTACAGAAAAGTAGCATGTTGTGAGAATGATTAATTATATATAATTATAAATCAAATGTCTGATTGTTTCCCATTACCACAGAGGTTCTGCAGTGTCTGATTATATGAGGCTTCTTTGCAGTGTTTTGTTTGTTGGTTTTAAAAAATATATATAATTAACCATTCATCAAATTGTTTGTTTACATCAAAGTTGTGGCATGTCACATCAAATGACTGAGAAATATAGTAATACAAATCGCTGAGTGCATCAATAAAAAAAATCTATGCCGATGAATTGGTTTCGGGAACCTGAGGGTCCAGATGTTCCTCCTGTTGTATTTTTGAGGTATTTCAAAAGCAGACAAACACTCTGCTCTGTTTGTTACCATAGCGATGGAATCAGATTGGGGTTAGTGAAACTCCACAGCCAAAAAGAGAATGTGCATTTCATTTGTAGATTGTTAGTTGCATTTTGATTAATTATTGCCGCAGAATTCATTAACCTTTAGAGGTGACTTCAATCCTCAAGAGTAGGTTTCTTAAGGTAGTATTAGCAACTGTGACTGAAGTGTTTCTCTTGCACACTCTGTCAACTTGGCTACCAAGTGTTAGGAGGGAAGTGAATATTCATAGGCACACATTTCTATCTTTCCTTTCTATCCCTGTGTCTGGCTGGTGAGTACAGTCTCCCATTTTTAAGTCATGAGAAGAGGCCAAATTCTGCTTGTTAGCTAACATTGTTTGGGGTTGACTGCCTTGAAGAGTTCCTGCTGGCCTGGTATTGCCTGGCCAAGTTTAGTTTGTTTTGTGTTTGTTTTCAACTCTGAAGACTCCTCCATAGAGGGAAGCTGGAGCTGGCTGCTCATGGAGGAAGCAAATGCTAGAGCTGGCTCTGGTGTGAACTGCACCGACCACTCTATCTCCAGCTAGCTTCTTTCTTCTCTGCTTTGTTTCCACCTACTTGCCTACATTAGACGTACAAACACTCTTTGTTCGGTTTTACTACACACACTTTGTTTGATATTAGGTTAGACAGCAGTGAAGTATACAGCTCTTGTAACACCAAGTGACTCTGTAAAGGTACTTGGCAGTTGTGCAAACTGGGCACTGTAGCCTGGCCATTGCTGGCTGAAGCCTGGGTCATGTGACTAACCCTCTATGTGATGATGCAGGCATGGGAAGCGGCCGTCCCCATTCTGCTAAGGGCAAGTTTACGATGGCCGGGGGTTTCCGGCCCGTGGCGAGGTGGATAACCACTGGCTGATGGGCGGGTATATCAGGGCAGAGTACACTTTTCAGCTGCAGGGCTCGCTAGTAGAACACAGCGCTGCCTCGAGAGGCAAAGCAGTGGATCTTGGGAAAAAACGTTCCTTCAGCTTACATGTCGCATGCTTTAACTCCTGCACGCAGCCGTGAGAAATGCAGGGCTGCTGAATGCGCGGGTGCAGTACGGTGGGGTGCGGTGCAGAGCCGCGCAGCGCTGCGCTGGTGGCCTGTAGAGTACGAAACTAAAAAGCAGCTGGCAAAAAGCGCTTCAGAGGACGGGCGCGCCAGGCAGCGCTCTCCTCAAGCACCAAATTAGGACGGAGCTATTCCAAAATTTGAGAGAACGGTAAAACTGTGGGACGGAGTAGCGGCTCCTCTGAGATTCGTTGGAGATAATTTTGTAAGTAAGTAAATGCACTGATTGTGAAAGGAAGGAGCATGCTCGCTGCCGCTCTGTGCATCAGTCAGAGCCGGTGGGGGGGGGGGGGGGGAGGCGCACGGATCCCATGCTGTTCCCCCCCCACAGGCCTCTCCCATAGCTGATTAGCGCAGTAATTACTGATTCACACCGAGGACGGCAATCAGAAGCGCTTCCTTTGACTTGCACAGCATCCCCGCCCCCCCCCTGTCACTCGGGACATGTTCCAGTTCCCGTCCCCGCAGATGGAAATTTACGCCACAGAGCAAGGCAATAGGTAAAAAAAGTAGAACGTATAGAGGCTGTTAAATAAGCTGCGTCAGATTAAATCAATGCACATTTTCCATTCCTTTGAGATCGGTTACATAACGTCATATATATATAATGAGCTGAATGCTGTCAACTTGATATGCAACAGTTGTAGGCTGGCTATTATGCTTAGTATGAGGACATCTGCTTTCGTTGCTTGTTTTATTTTCGGTCGTCGATCAAAGACTGAAATGATAGAATCTGAAGTTTGTTTCACAAAATGTTCTTTTGTTCATCTTGCTCTTTTTGTTCATCAGGCCAGGAGCCTCCCTGGGTGAACAAAATGTCTCTCAGTTGAATTCTTAATCAGATGTCTTGTAATAGTCTGCTTCATCCACCAGAAAGGGGCCGGATATTCATTTTTGACGAGTGGATTGCACACTGTTTGTTAATAACTTGGGTGACAGATCTTGGGGAAATTAATTTATTACTTTGATTGGATCAATTAAATCTGAGAGTGCTGGGGAAGGTTGTTCTGAATTGCAAACCAGCAGAAGCATGGCCTTCTGGGAATGGGTTTAACACCTCTTCCTTGTGCATCAAACCCTGTTCTCTTGTATCTGAGGGTGGCCGTGTTGAACGGCATAAACTCATAACCAACAGCAGCGTTCAGTGCCAATGCAGGAGCATGGGGAAGGACTGAATTCACAATTTGTGCACGCATACATTTTCCCAAGACTCAAACCATAAAAAAAACAAGGCCCCTCAGGGTCCACTAGCATGGGATACAAACAAGCACAAGGGAAATGTAGTCCCTATCTGCAGGACTAAAGCCCTGAAAACTACAGTTTAACAAAACTACAGAAGTCCTCGCCTTTTAAAGAGGCTTTTCACACAGCCAGGGATCAGAGGCCCCTCGGTAACATGTGTTTAATGAAAGCTGCGAGAACTCCACCTTAGCCCCTCCCACTGCGCGACCTGATTGGTGGGCTGTCGGACGGAAACTGTGGCGGTGTTGTTCTCGTGTTCTAATGAACTGGGGTGTGAAAGGAGGAAATGAGTGAGAGGCGGGAGATGAAGTGGTGTGATACCGGGGTCATTTAATAAAGAGGCTGCAGCTTGCGCTCCTCGGAAGATGCTGCCAGTCTGGTTCTGCCCGCAGCCACCGCCTGGCCCCTCAGCTAATTTAATAGCCAGTGAGAGCATAGGCTACAAGCAAACAAACAGCAGTAAAGGCACGGTGGTCCTCGCGTCGGGTCATTATCTCCGCGTTCGAGGCGGAGCCGCTGTGCTTCGCGTGTCAGGCAGCGCGCTGCAAAGGGATATTTACAGGAACTCAATCCCATTTCTGTAGATGGTGATGTTGGACACTGTGGCTGTGAAGTGGTGTTTGGAACTCACTCCTTTAGGGGGCTGCCTTCTAAACAGAAAGGCTTATTATGTCTCTGTGTTGATTGCACGCTCAATAGTTTTTAAGAAGAAGGCTTGTATCATCTTCATCTTTGTTCATTTCCCGTCTCTAATTATATGTATCAATCAAGGGAATAATCAGATTTGGAGTGCTAATCCAAAGATCAGAATGCACACATCTTTAAAGCAATTTTAAGGGGCCTTTTATTATGAGCTGCAGTATCTAATGTCTAACTGAACTAGCTACAATAGCTGTCCCACAGTCCACTGATGCAAAGAAAAAAACCCAGCTGGGCATGACCATTTTCTTTAAAGTAATAAATAATAAATGGCTGAATATTTTTCTTGAGGACTGATCTCAAAGACGAGACTGATTTGAAATTGGACGAGCAACAGAGTAAACGACTTTGAAAGAGCGGTATTGGGGAGTTCCAAAGCGGTGGTAGTATTCCGGCGCATGCATTCTCATGACGCGTGATGAAGCGATGAAGCTGTTGAAAGTGGAGGCCGGAGAGAGATTAGAAACCAAACACTGCATAATTCATCTCTGGCTCCGACTGCCCTCCCGAGCTGCACTCGGCAGCCTGTAGCTCAGAGGTCCTATCCAGGGCTCTAGGCAGTGCTATGGATAGTGCCAGGATGACAGGGCCGCAGGAATGGTTGCTCTTGCAAAGATGGCATCTTTATCCTGTCACTGGACCTTATTTTACATCTTAAAATGCTGCATTTTAATGGCAGTTTCGAGCTTCTTTTTATGTCATTTACTCCTGATGCGCTGTATATCGAACGACATCGTAGAACTGAGATAAAGGTGAGCATATTACTGCTTCCTGCCTTTCATCTATTTCTCTCGGTTGAACTGGGTGTAGAATTGGGAAACTCGTGCCCTGGGCCGACCCCTGTTCTCATTGGCCGGTTGGAGTAAAGACGCGCTGCATTCTGTGTCTGCGCTCTCCTCGTTTTATCAGCTGGGGGATTTTGAGGTTTGGGGTCACATGCCACCCCCTGCCCTGCCCTGCCATGCCATGCAGGGCTCTTGGACCCTCAGGCTAAGGGGTTGTGAGGACCACTGTGTGATTCTGGCCTTAATGCGCTTAATGTGTTTTTGAGTGAAACCCAATGTTCTCAATTATAGCACTCAGATAAGAGTCCTGCTGTGGAGCACATAATGTTCCAGTGCGGCCCTGTCGCCTGAAAGCCCGACTGTGACCTGGCCTGAACCCAAGCTGCTCCTGAAAACCCATCGTTATCACGGCCGTTTGTTGGGCGGGCAGTGAAACAACGGTGTGCTGCTGTGATTCATTCACCACGCTTATGCTTTCAGGCCATATTTTATTTATTCTCATTTCATCGCAGCAAAATAAAGCAGTGACTGTGTGACATGACACTATTTGCCACCCCACCCCCTGTCCCCACTCTCTGCCGTCCAGGGTTTGTGGTTTTCGAGACAAATATCGACCTTCACTGTGCAACTTTACCAGGAGAAGTGTTCTGCTGTTATTCACCACCCAAAAGCGTAACTGACCTCGTGACTCTCTTCTGCAAGCCAGCTCCATCACTACACCAAAATAATAATAAATATGAATATAAAGAAATATAAATTATTTTTTTGTTAGGAACTTCACTTAATAAGAATCATCAATAAAATCTATTCAGTATGATGCTTAAAGGGGCAGAGGGCATCCTTATTACGGGTGCTTTTGGCCAATGGGCTTGCTGGATATTCATTACAAAGGCAGAATTTTCTATAATCCGTGCATCAGGCAGGATAATGGACGGTAAACCATTTCTGCTGGTCGTGTCCCCCTTTGGTTTTAATTGGCAAATTTGTTGTCAGTCATAAACCCCTATAACAGTGGGTAAACGGCACCATGAAAGGCTGTTGAAAAGGCTTGAAGAGGATGCAATCACCCTGGAAAAAAACAAACACAGCCGTGCTCCATCTTCACAAGCAGGGCATAAGGCAAGCTAGACGCCTCATTAAAAATGAAACATTTCAAGCCGAACTAAAGAAATGGCTTTGTTAATATCAGTTAAAGCGACGTCAACGCTGTCAGACATAATCAAATAGATAATGGGAAGTGCTGTTTGACTCAATGTCTGTTTAGTTAAATTGTGTAATGAGTGGCTCCCCTTCAGTAATCATCTCTGTTTCCCTCACATTTTATAGCAGATGTATATTAAATGTTTAACATAGGGGATATTCAGACTTCCCTTGCCCTAGGCTCTTTCCGCCTCATAGATCAAACATCAAGCGTCGACTTGACTGGAATTTACATAACAAAGTTAAAGTAACTGACAAATAATAATGTTTATTCTAAATTCCCAGTCTCACAGGCTGTTTAAAATATTGTTATTCCCACGGGTTAAAGACATGCATAGGAAATGGTCAGGTGGTTCTTACATGTAATAATGGTATTCACATCTTTAGGGATTCACACCAGTCTCTGGAACCTACCCCCAACAAAACTTAATAGGTTTGCTGTGTCTGCTTAGAAGACACTCTTAACATTTTACACGCTGGCCGTATTGTTTGGCAGGATATTTTACTGAATCGGCTGAGCAAAAGCGCACTTCAGCTCTAGGGGTATGATGACAGTGCCCCACTGCCAGTTGAACATGCAACCTTCTGGTTTTGAGCCAAGCTACATTGCTGTACTACTTGCCTGTGCTTATTATTAAATTTTTAATCATGTGAAGGTCACTTTGAACCTTGTGAATTGTTTTGATACGTGTGCTGATATTCCCAGTGTGTGATATAAAAAAAATAAAATAAAATAAACATTCGCTAAATTTCACATGTGTACGGCTGGCAGATGTAGTGGTGCAGGAAGGTATCTCCCCCAACACCCCCCCACCCCCCACCCCACCGTGGTCACAGGGGGGACAGTGTGTCTTTGTTGCTTCATCATCTCTCCATATTTCAAATGAATACATTTTCTAGCATTATTATTATTTTGTACTGAGAATGTGCTTTAGAAATAGACCCAGGGTAAAAGATCGTGGTCATCAGTTTTCTTGGAGGAATGAACATTGTCGGAATGTCATTACGGAATTGACACAGCTCAGTGATTAATGCATTTGCTTATAGTAAAAGGGGGGGGGAAATCATTTTTTCTGCTAATGGTATTGTCATCGATCCGTAAAAAACATTATTTCAAAGCCTCTGCTCTTTGTTTTTGTATCAGTTTTATGACAGATGTTGGTGGAGAATTATATAGTTTATACAGCATGGTTAAATTGTTATGGCACTGAGTTGGACATGTTTGTTTGCCCCACATGAAATGGGGCTTCATGGACTCAATCCAGTCTACTGGAGTCCTCCTGGGTCTGCTATTTTTTGTCACAGCCTATCTTTCAATGAAGGTTTTTGAATACGTGGTTAAGTTCTGCCTTCAACATTTAACACAATATGGGTTTGCCTTGCTACCATTTGCTTTCTGTTGAACTCGTGATAATCCTCAGTGTTAGTTGGGACAATTGTTGCTCATTGCATTCAGAGATATTTTGTACACAATTTGACCGTAGAGGGTGCACAGAAAAAATGACAATTAAAAGGTTGCAGTTATGGTTGGAAGAAAAACCAGAATACACACTGGAACTCCTACACTCAAATGGTATTGGTTTTGAGGAAAGGACTAAAATGATCCCGTATTTCATAGATCACTGACTGTTTTTCTTTACAGAAATGATGCTTTATGGAATATTAAGGATGCCTAACTGCTAGCAATGTGGAACACATGGTTACTACACCCTGTTATGTTTAGTGACACGGCCTGTCTGTGTTTCCATTTCAGCAAGATTAATATTTAATGTAACCCAAATCGTTCAGTGCTGCAGCAAGCGTCACTCTGAATAAACGCCGCCTCAGGTTATTGAAGATGACGTGACCACAGTGACAAAGTGGTCATATGTAGCTCCTTATGAGATTTATTTTCAATCACCGTGGGGTCGATTGACTTGAAATAATCGGGTTATATTCACACACATATCATTTGTTAGTTTAACGTGAGCGACAGTGAGCATGTATGGGACAAGAGTGTGGCTTACATACACAGCAGTGAATTACAATGTGATGTATGACTAGAGACAGTGCAGTAGGTTTAACTAAGTTTGACCTCAGCGGTCTGTTAAATATATATTAGGAGCTGGAGCAGGGGGATTTATAATGTGTGCACATGTGCATGCGATCTAATAACGTGTGTACATGTGCACGCAATCTAATGTGTCTCCACTAATGCCTATGAAAGTGATATTGTACACATGCTATGCTTTGTGACACAGACTTTAGAAATGCCATGCCATAAAAATTCAGCTTTGGGGGCGAGAAAACCAGGTTTACTTATTTTTTCTTCCTGACACATGATCCGGGACTTCTGACCATGACTGATTGCCGGTCAGAGACAGCTGATCTGACCGTACTGAATTATACTACAAGTCATTAATCATTATGCTCCATACATGCGGGTGACAAATTAAAGGAAAAGCCCCTGCAGTGAGGGGGTCCGGTGGCTCTGTTATGCTGCGGAGGGCATTTTCCCGGCATGGTTTTGGTCCGCTCCCAACACCTTACGAAGACACTCTGTTTGTTTTTCCTTTAATTTGTCACCCGTCTGTATATATTTACATATACATTTAGTTGTCATATTTCTTGTGATGTACAAATACATTTTCACAGCATACTGTATTCCATGAAAGTTGTGTATTCCATACTGTGAATCCCTTCACGTGTATGCAGCACAGTACAACTGGGCCCCCACGGAAAATTACCCCCGTGTTTCTGCTGGAGCGTCTTAGTGTCAGATACTATGTGATGGGACGGATTATCACACATTCGGGAAGCTGCAACAATGACATCACTCTGGCATCACTGTAAAGGCATTGGGTGGACTCGTTTTGACCATGTCGGGCTATCCCGCATCACGCGGTTTTCTGAAAAACTATAGCAAAACACTCGGCCGTCCGGTCACGGTCGGGAGGCCTCCCACTCGCAAAACGAGTCCACCTATTGTTACCTCAGGCAGCTGCAGGAGCGATGTCACCCTGACATCACTGCAAAAGGGGCGGTGCTATCTGAAGCAGTTGCAGCAGCAGCAGCATCACTGTGATGTCACTGCTAAGTGCATCGTTATTTCCATGCAGAGCCCATTGCATTAGCGACGTGTCTAATGGCTGCCAGAACCCCATTGGTGCGCAGCAAGAGCTTAGCTGCAACATCGTGCTGCGCGCCGTCCGAATCGCCTTCGCCAGCCGCTTTGCAGTCTGGTATCGTTCGAGCCAAAAAAAGAAGAAAAAAAAAGCAGGCAGTTCTCCTTATACCGCAGCCAAGGAAACCAACTGCCAGTGAGCTAGGAGTGTGACCCGAGGTATGAAAGCCAGACTAATGAAAGCTATCAATTACCAGGAGCTTTGCCAAGAGGCTCTCTCATAGTTTATAACTATGGAAATGGAGAAGAGGGGACATTTTTAAATGAGATTTCTAAGGCAATGCATCAGGATGATGTAAAAGGGCTTACTCCGGTGATTCCAGGAGAGAAATGTCTATTTGGCACTGTGCTGTTTTGCATCTGGTGGACTTGCACTATTAGTATAATTGGGTGCATTTTTTCCTGCCTGCATCCATATGTAATGAAGATGTAGGCATGGAATCATGGAAGGATTTTCCATAACTCCAGTCTCTTTGAAAAATACCTGTTAAAAGGGACAGGAAAAAAAATAATGTGGAATGCTTTAACCCTGGGAAGCGTGTTCAATTCCCACATGGTTAAGACTTTTACTGTGAATGTGGAAATTCTGTAATAAGCAATTGCACATAAGCCAGTGCAATACATTTTGAGGCTGGTGATTCCATTATGTAAAGTGAGAAATCGTGGAAGGAAGAGCCGTCGACATGCAATGTCATGTTTATTAAATTCACACACGTTTATTACGAAACCTAAAGTAGGCTTGCGCTGCATGCAGATGTTTTAGAAATTAAGCATCATTTTTTGGTCACTGTAGGGTTAAGTATTGGAGGACTTGCGAGGAAAAAGGCTGAACTATCAGTAATCTGCCATTGCCACACTTCCTGCAAAACAACACGAAGGGTCAAACTCAATTCACCCAGACAGGAAGTGAGCCTCTGCCCCCAGAAAGGCTGGATTTAGAAAACATGGACAGGGAAAGGCAGGGATTGGCTCTGTGTGGCGGTGAGGCCGTGCTTCTCGGAGGCTGTATCTAGCAGCCCCCTCTGCACGGCGGGTGTGACGTTTCAGCACATGCTAACGATGCGTAAACTCCTCTGCGCTGAACCCGGACCTGTCGAGGGAGCTCGGTCTCGCAGAACTCCCCTGCGCCAAAGCCGCTACTCCTTTTGCTTTCAAACATCCGCGCTTAATTACACCAATTAAGCCAGTTAATTAAAAATCTTAAACCGTGCCTAGGTATTTTTTAGTATAGCATGAGTGCTGAATTTTCAAAGTTGCTTATGTAACGGATAATGACAGTTTGTAAAAGATGTGCTGTATTAGATTTTCTGTTTGTGCAGTAGGCTAACGCGCTTCAATGGCTTGTCAGAAGACTGTACTCAGTGATTGTATACATTTTTGTTGCTCTCCTTGGCAGCATTAGGGTAAACCTCGTTTCTGTGCAATTATAAGGCATGCAAATAGGCCTATATGAGAAAAGTAATTATGTGAAGGGCAAAGAAGGGGAAAGAATGCATACAATCTTCTAATGAAGCTTAAGTTCATTTGAGCTTGATGTATGAATGTAATGCAAATGAAATTAATTACTTTTGGCTTTCAATATATCTTCAGTGAGGTAGTGTTAGTTTTAATTGCCCGACGTTGGATGCGATCGAAAGATTTATTTTGTTGAATGAAGAAACCAACATGTACTAGTGTTAGACACTGCATTGTGCCTGTAGTAGGCACTAGATAAATGTGTCCAACAACTATTTTAAGGAGCCACCTTGGGTCAACGCCCACAGCAACTGACAGTTTAAGGGGTCTTGAGATAAGCAAGTTTGTGAACCCCTAGAACAGACAAGCCCAGTTAATTGTGTTTGTGCAGGGCGATGCGTGAGGAATAAAACGCACAGATTAAACTGTCCTTTCCCTCTCTGATTGACACGCTGTTTGCCGCATGGTAACGAAGCGCCGGGCGTGACTTTTAGCGTGGTTTAGAGCCCTCGCTGAGGAGAAGCGCAGAGACAATGGCCTCTTCCTCAGACGACACACCTCTTCCTCTTCCTCGCCATTTGGATTTGCGCGGAAGGCGAGAGTGAGCACATTTCCCCTGCCGGCCCGTTTCCTCTCTCCTTCAGCACTGTGCAGGGCCCGAAGGTTTCCTGAACCCCTCACAGAGGAGTGGAGAGCAGAACGAGACCACACCACACACCACCACAGCCCCAATTACCAGGGTGAGAACCAGCCATACCGGTAAACCAGCTGCGTCCTCTCTTTTAAGCTTTTCATATTTCTGGGTTATGAATTCATGCCAGTCTAATGCTGAAGATGTATATATATATTTTTTCTTTCATGGTTTGTTACACTCAGATTATTAGGAAAGACAGATCAGATGGGAATACTGATTTTACTTTTAATTTGAGGGTTATTTTTGTCCTGCCTGTGAAATCATGTGAAGGATTAACTTTTATGGAAGTTTGCACCCGTATGGTAGAGTTCCTTTCAGCTCCTTGTTTGATGGGAGAGGAAAATGAGACTATATCAGGAAGCATGTCCTGTACATCACGGCTCGTCTCTAAGCTAATGTCCCTTTTAGGTGCTGTGAAGCTGAGTGATATGCAACGTGTTGTTTGTTTGCATGTGCTGTGATGCATCTCTTAAAATCATCCACGGGCGGGAAACATTGTGCAAGAGTAAATAGGGAGTGGCTGTATTAAGGGCTTGTTTTTTATGTTTATATCCTTTGGAGGTCATACTGAAATATGATTGAGCGCACAGCGCAGTGTGCTCTCATATCTGCTTTTCTTTCTGCTTCTGGATTTCACATCTGATTTATAGACGGTGCTCTTTGAGTTTTTGTTGTTTTTTCCAACTGTACTTTTTGTCTGATGGAAAGGTACATTCTATAGATGTGCTCAAGTGTAGAGGAAATGAACGGAGCTACTCGCTCTGTTGAGTAAACCCGCTGCGTTGGTCCTGATGGCTCCTCGAAGGCAGGGTCCATACCATCGCTGTGATTTCAGTCACTTCATGCAGGCTCCATAAGCACTTCATGCAGGCTCCATAAGCACTTCATGCAGGCTCCATAAGCAGTGGACACTTTGTTTCTGTGAACGGACGCACACTCCCCATTTTCTGAATTTTTCTGCGAGGTCTTTGATTTGTGCCACACTAGATACGTACGTATACGAGACCACAGTATCAGTACGGCCTGTTTATTTAAGCTTTTTAATCCACTGCATGTTCACACCATTAAGTAGGTCATGTTTGGTTTCTACCAGGTGACCAAATAAGTGATTAAACTATGCTTGTCCCATAGTTTAGTCCCGTTTGTGTTTGTGTGTGTGTGTGTGTGTGTGTGTGTGTGTGTGTGTGCCTCCAAGCGTTTTATTTTTTAATGTATTTAAGATTCTCTGCTCAATACATAGCCAACACCAGTGTCAAAAATTAATCAGATGCTAGAACCCTCAGACATCAGTGTTCCCTATGTCTGAACTGGCTATATGTATTTCAGTAGTGAACTCCTGCCGTCCTTGACCCACCTGTTGTCATGGCAATGCGCAATGCTTCCACTTGCGCTGGGCATTGGCCCGCAGGGTGGAGTGACTGTGAGCATCCGTGCCGTACTCTGCAGTGTGGCGTGTTCGCCGAGGCAGGTTCTGCTCTCTCAGGGTTAAATAACGGCCCGGCTGCTCAAGGCCAACCCGCCCCTCTCCAACCCAAACAGGACAGCGCGCTGGGAGCTGGCCAGAGGTGCCTCCTGTTTTCATCTCTCAGTAAACATTCATCACTGGACAGTCAGGAAAAACAACTACACTGTATACTTTAAAAAAACAAAACATGGGTGTTCCTTAATGGCAGATTTTGTTGGGAATGGTGGAGGATACAAAAAGCAAAGAGGGGAAGCGTTGACTTGTATGGGACTGAAATGGCTGGGGAGAGGAGCAGAGTTACAAGAGATGGAAAACTGTCATCTTCGCTAACGCACATTAAGATGTTAGCGGTTCTGAGGATTTAAAGGTCATAGATCTATTCTATAGGTAATTAAAAGTGCATTGAACAGAACCAGTCATTTCTTATTAAGGATGTATAGAGTATTTTTTTGCGATGCAGTGGGCATTGGGACAAAGAGAGAACGGTATGACGGTGCATTGGGATGTAATATAGGCTATGGTGCACGCTGCGCCAGCTAACGGCACAGGGCCAGTTCCAAGGGTCATGCTGTAGAGACTCTAATAAATGCTGTTCTGTGCTGAGCCAACTCTGCAGGCTTAATGTGCAAAGTGGGATTTGTTCCCCACGCAGAAACAAACACCTTTTTTTAAAGTATTAATGACAAAGAATTAAAGGATAAATGTCTATATTTAAACCGTTTAATTAACAATGGGGTTTGTGTAACGGGCCAAGAACTGCCAAATGCTGCCTCACGTGAACGCCTCACTTGGAAAGCGTGAATGGGCCAATCTGGGGATGCTGAGATCGGCTTGCGTAGCACATTTACTCCTCTTTGTTTTCGGCAGGACTTTTTTTTTCAACGTTCTCAGGATATCAGTGTCCTGGAGGAATGGGGGAGGAGGCTGGTGCATGACTCCCTATGGCTCCAGTAACACTGCAGGACTCCTCATAGAAAGCAATGCTGTGCGCTAGTAGGAAAAAAATAACAAATATAACTTCAGTTTCGACACAGAGTCAAAGTGGCTTTCTGCCTTTGTATCTATAACCAAACAAAAAGAAATCTCTTGTGTGGAGATTATTCAGAGGTATAATAACGGGCTGAACAGTCCAGGGGATAATGAGCTGAGTATCACTGCCCTCCAGTCCTCTTTGTGCGCTAGTTTCATTACTTTCTCTATTTCAAAGCATTTGTTATTTGACCAATGGCAGATCTCTCCACATTTCACACGCTCAACTGCCCTTTTGTTGTAATTGGCTCAAACCAGGATCATGTCTTTTTGTGTGAAATTATATATCGGAGCATGTGCCTTTTGTGTGAAATGACATCTTGCAGCTGGATTGATGCTCAAATGTTTTCGGCTCTTGAGAGAAAGTGAAAGAATTCATTTTTCATTTTTCTGAACTCAGAGCTGTCTGAGAGGAAGATCCCACTCTCCAAGACAAGTCATGGGGCAACACGCACATATGCGCACGCGCACGCACACACACACAAACTCATGCACACACAGACACACACACACACACACACACACACACACGCAATCTTGCCATTCAGGCAGTTTTTTTTGGGCAGTTATGTTTGCAATTTCTGTCATGCATCAGTGTCATATACTTAGGGTTTATAGGCAAAGTGTTGTTTTTAATAGGCAAGACATTACATTCCTTTTTTTTTTTTAGAGGCCTGGTTGAGATTGTAGTGATGTTGAGCACAGCCAGTCAGGAAGAGATTCACGAGAGGCTATTGGAGTGGAGAGTCTTGATGCATCTGTACCAGTGACCAATGCCTTTGTACAGTTGTACCGTTTGTTCAGCTGTTGATTAGAAGGGAATGAGTCTCCACTGCTAATTCATTCTTTATAAACAAGGAAAACTTACCTTAAAATAAGTGTGTTTTGTGTTTGTGTGTATGTGTGCGTGTTTGTGTTACTTGTATTTGTAATCATGCGTATATATGCACCAGACCAGTGTGGACAAAATGATCAGTCAAACTGCCCATTGACATCATATGATGAAGCACAGATCTGCTCCTCTGGAATCCCTAAATTCCTCCCAACAAACACAATTTTTCAGCCTGTGCTGATTCCCTATTTTTAAGTGGCTCCAGATTCTATACTGTGGTTGTTTCTCCTGCCAGTCAAATGTCTACTTTACATTACATTACAGGCATTTAGCAGACGCTCTTATCCAGAGCGACTTACACAACTTTTTAGCATTTTTTACATATTATCCATTTATACAGCTGGATACATACTGAAGCGATTCAGGTTAAGTACCTTGCTCAAGGGTACAACGGCAGTGTCCTACCTGTGAATCGAACCTGCAACCTTTCAGTTACAAGGCCAGTTCTTTAAACATTATACTATACTGTCTACTACTCATAACGGCATTGTATTAATTGAGCTATTACCTGGAGTTTAAATAGTGTAACTCCTTGATAGTTCTCTCCAGCACTTCTATGTTACCTTGATTAAACGGTGGCATACATAATTTAGTGAGTTGGAGTTATGCAATCCAGCTCAGTTGCTATAGAGACGGAGCTGGGCACTCTTGGCCTTCTCGCACACAGTGTCATTGCACTGGCTGCGTACAGACACAGGTGCATGTGACACACAGGTAGAGTGCAGGTGCACGTGACTGGCAGTTCTACTGCGGCTTTGGGCCGCGGTGAGGCCCTGTTGCTCCTTTGTAACTGGCTCTAGCCGCTCTGATTCAGGCAGGCTGACAGTGACAGGCCTCTGCAGCGGTGGGAAATTAATGGGCCTTCCCAGGGTGCATTTCGGCGGAGCAGTGACGTGAAGAGGTTTGGTTTCCAGGAAGCTGTACTGGTATCAGAAAGACATAAGCTGTCCCCAAGATTTCCGATTTTCCGAGTCGCAGTGGCGTTGTGACACCAGACTGGGAGTAATGATGTGATTTAATGGAGGACACAGAAAACAGCCTCCACAGGAGGGAGCCTTAACCACCATCTTGTTTTGGTCAAATTTAAACTAAAGAGCCACAGATTTAAAACATAGTACACATAGATTTTGAATAGAGGGCGACCGAAGTGCTTCTATCATGAAATACACCCCAAGGAAAGAGTTTATTTGGACAATAAACATTATATATCAATCTTGTGAGGCAATCCTGTACTTAATTGCTCCATTAATTTTGTAAAACTTTGTTAAAAGGTTTGTTGTTTTATTTATTTCCTTAAACTGAAATGACTAATCACGTTTTAAAGTCCCATTGCTGGAAAAATCCTCCATCGATTCAGGAGGATACAGACCAGTGGTGGCTTCTTTTCACAGCTGCTGTTGTGGGGGGACTGCACTGTGGGGGGCAAGACCGACCGCAGCTCTCATATTGATCTGAGGAGGCGCTGTTGTGCCATGCGCTGGTGATTGTTCAGTTAGCGGGGTAATCACCAGCGCATGGCACAACAGCGCCTCCTCAGATCAATATGAGAGCTGCGGTCGGTCTTGCCCCCCACAGTGCAGTCCCCCCACTGCCTCAATGCGTGGCCACAGTCAACCGTCACACCCTCATGACATACGCAGGTTGAATGACGATTACTGAGGAAGCCACATTCTGAAGAATATCTAAAGATGCCTTTGAATTGACACTGCTGTAAACTTCACATCCAGGACTCCCCGCCCCTCCAGCAGCTCATGGCTTGCCACAAACACCAGGAGTGTCTTTCACTCCCATCTCCTCACAGCCATCAGTCTCCCTTCTGAGGGCGCAGGCTGGCAGTAGCTGTTTGTAATGTGGGCCTGTGGAAGAGTCAGAGTAGCATCTTTCCACAGGTGAGCCTATGGTGCTAGTGCGTGTGGCTCCTGTTTCTATGTTTAATGAATGTGGCATTTTACCATTACTGTGTTTTTATTTTTTGTAAAAAAAAAAGTTTGATTTCAATTATCTGGTGCACTTATCTCAACACGTTTGCATGCCAGAGATTATTTGTATGGCTTAAGATTGTTGGCCTGAACATTGATATTTCATCAGTTTCTAAATGTGTCTGGGTTTATGTGTCACACAGTGGTAATAATGGTTTATTTCCAAAGGTTAGCACCAGTTTGCGTCGATTCCATTCTGTTCAGCTCAATTTCGCCTGAGAACAGCTTTGAGTCCAGAGCAAATATCAGCACTGGTACACAAGTTTGTGCCTATCGGCTTTTCTTAATCCCCTATTATGTTTCTGTCTTGTTACAAATATCACCATGTGGACAACAGTGGCAATTTTATCTCTTTAATTCAATCAGCCCTAAACCCTTTGCTTGCAGGAAGCCTGGTAATGTTTTCTGACACTGATAATCCAACAGAAATCTCCCTGCCCTGCCCCCCCCCCCCAGAAATTGAAAGAAATATTTCCTATACTTTTTAATCCAGTTCAATTAAATTCAATTATGTTTGCATAGTTCTTATTACAGAGAACTGTCACAAAGATGCTTTACTGAGAAACTACTCCCACAGACTTATCACGACAATGAATCCAAGCGTTATATGTCCGTAAATACAATGTTCAAAAGGTAGGCTTATATATCAGGGATAATTAGCATGGGCTGTAAACAATAAAATAAAATAAAAAAAATTTTTTTTAAAAGACCAAAGAGGCCTGACACATAATTTGTGGCGTAAAGTTGGGTGCAGTCTGTCACCATAGCAACCATGCGGAATGAAGCACTGGTATTATAGCGTCCCGCTGTAGGCTGGCATGTGAATAGGGCTCCACAATGGGGTGACCTTGGGGATGTCCTTGCCCACCGTCGCGGCAGAGCCCCCAGAGTTTGTCTGGTGAATGGACACGCGCAGCATTTCCGCGCAGTTTAGACGATTAACAACGCGAAGACGTGTCACCGCAGTCCGAGACGTCTTTGTCCCTCTGACCTCATTTACATAAGAGCATAACACCACGTAATGATGAGGACAGGTCATTTAGTGTTTCCAGGCTCACCATTAACCTACACTCTAGAGCGGGGGTTCCCAAACTGTGGGTCGCGACCCCAAGTGGGGTCGCCTGATTTGAGGATGGGGTCGTCTGAAATTTTTATTGCATTCTTTTTCTGAAAATAAGAATAGAAAGTTTTTTTTGTTTTCTTCAAAATATGTGAATGTACTACATGTCCAACATTTCAACAACCCAAATATAACGATGTAATTGTTACTTCATACATTTCAACCAATAACAGAATGCATCTACTCTGTGATTTATGTCATTTTCAACACCCAGCATGGGTGTTGGGGTCACGGACATTTGTGAGCATTAATTAGGGGTCGCATCAGAAAAAAGTTTGGGAATCCCTGCTCTAGAGAGTATCCAGCACTCTGTCAAGCCTTAGTCAAGCCTCTGTGCTTGTTATCCATCCTTTATCTCTGAATCCCCTAAATGTTCTGTATGTTGGATATGCTCCTAGGCATAGTTATCTGGTAAAACTCTCAACAAAGTAACATTTATTGTGCCCCTTTCCATCTTTGATTAGTGTATACATTTTTTGTAACTATATAAATTAACAGATTTCTGTCCAAATGTACTGTGCAAAATAGTAATATAACTCCATGTGTAATCTTTTATCTAGGGGTATTCTTTATTGATATCATATTAAAACACCTGGAACAAATATCCCTTTGGGCATATTGCAAAAATAAAGTAAATTTATCAAATAACATATAAAATAAAAAGAGAACAGAAAAACCTTTTTGCTGGTCCAGGGAGCATGATATTCCAGTCTGTTAATATATTGAATAAGACTCCTAGAAGCAATATTTTTGGATGAACAACATGGAGGCTACTGTGCATATTGATCAGGATAACTGATTTGTGTAAAGGTGAAATGGTGTCTCTTTCTTGTTAGAGCATTGATCCTCTGCGTTTCCACTAGAGGAAAGCCCAGGACAGAGAGAGCATGTGGAGGGTTAATGGAGACCAGCTTGTCAGCGGCTTTAGGCAGCCTCTTGTGGGATTTTCAAAAGCACTGTGCCTCTGTAGTGCTGGGCTCTGTTATCAGAGATAACATGAAATCGGTTCCTGGCACCATCCTATCAGTATGGCCACGCCTACGCTGGAGTCTGCTTCCCCCTCAATTCACAACCTGCACTGTCAGAGAAAATGTAAAAATGGTACCAATGGGGTACAATGCTTGTCACTGTGGCAGTACCCTGAAAGGTACATTGTACCATTGTACCCTTTTAGATAAGTAATGTAAGGTACAAATATGACCCAGTGAGGGAACATTGCCTGAACTTGTACCTTCGACAATGAAAATGGACCCCATACCGTAGGTCTTTTTCTGTCAGTGTGTCGATGCTTAGATTCACAGGATTGTTGAAGTGCTTATGTATCGTTATTTGTTGGCCTACATTTTACATTCACAGTCAGTCCTGACTGAATCAACGGATCTCTTTTGAGTAGGATACATTCTGGGCTTTTTCTACTGTTTTAAACTGTATTTAAGGTTTGAATTGGACCCCTATAATTACAAAGAATACTTAGAATGCAGAACCTTGGGACATATACATATGGATGAGTAAAAAATAAATCCATGAGCCCTGTCTGATTTGACATGTTTGGAACAGTCAGAGATAAGTGCGTGCGTGCGTGCGTGCATGCGTGCGTGCAAGTGAGACATGCTGAGGATGTCCTCCCCACTGTGAGCCTCTTCCCAGCCCAGCAGTCCAGTAGGAAACAGTGATATATAGGCAGTACTTTGCACACCTGTCCTGTTCTGGCTGCTATTGACTGACAAACAAGGCTCATTGATTTTCCCCTCCAGTTGATACATTGCCTCTGCCTGTGCTCTGTGGATTCTGCCTACAGTTTCCAAATGTCAGGTTCGGGCAAACATTCCCTAAGATGCTTACTATGTAAATATCACCTCTTGACTAAATGTCATTAATTTGATATATTGCATTCTCCTTTAACAGCTTCACTTTGACAGTTTGTGCAGACGCGTGATTGGTTGCTCTGATGTATGACATAATAGCGCTCATAATGAGAGAAGCAGTTAGCCCTGTCATCTCCAGGTTGTTTTGGAAAGATTTCTGCACTTTGGATTCTAAAGAGCACCTTGGGTTATTACTCCAAAATAAATCAGAATTATACCCTCTAAAAAAAAATTGTTAAATTATACCCTCTTAAAAAATATATAAATAGCATCTAATTGGAATGTGAAATTAATTAGAAAGTTTCTGGGATATTTAAGTATTTGGCAGCTGAATGGCAGGGAAACCTGAGTGTTTAGTTTAGACACAGAACCCTGAGCACACCCTACACCTCTGGCCCTGACTGATAAATGCTGAGGGCTCGTGTGTTTCACTCTGTAGCGTGATACTCTGCGGGATGCGTGCTGCCGCCGATGGATTTACCGTTTCCCTCCCTGCTCCCTCTCCATCACCCATCCGTTTTATTCCCCGGCACATTACTGGGTGCGCGCGCGTCCCTGGGCTCGACGTGATTGGACTGCGTGCATTTCCTGCCGTCTCTCTGATAAGACCAGGCACGTCTCTCCGTGTGAATGCAGAGCCGGGTGCTGTTTACACAGTGGTGGTGGGAGGGGCAACAGCCCACAAGCTTATCTGAGGTTAGCATTACCGCACGTCAGCACACTGTGGCTACGCTTTCACATGAAAAATTCTCACAGGGCAGTCTTATCGCAACAGGAAAACTTACACAGACCATTGCAAACTCTCAATGGTATAGTGCTAAATATGGATACAGTTCTGTAAAAAAATATTTGAATATGGCAGTTGAACTTCACGGCTCACCTCCAGGGATTGGCTACTTCAGTTCGCCCTCTATTATCCTGCCTGATGCACGGATTATAGAACATTCTGCCTTTGTAATGAATATCCAGCGAGCCCATTGGCTAATAAGGATGCCCTCTGCCCCTATAAGCATCATACTGAATAGATTTTATTGATTGATATCGTTTTGGTGTAGTGATGGAGCTGGCTTGCAGACCAGGGTGAAGAAATGCCCCTAATGAATCCTTAATGAGGTGATGCACTGTAGGGGAGAAACAAAGGCCTCCGGAATAAATGCTGTTTTTAAATTCCCGTTCCACCGTTAAATGTTGGCCGTGTTCAGAAATGAAATGCGTGTTTAAAGCCACGCAGCTTTTTGTCACAGGCGCTATTCTTGGTGCTGTACCAACAGGTGCTGACATAAAAGGGAATGGCCATGAACAGTTAGGCTTTTGGGTGTGAGAACTCCTTACAAACCGTGGGCGACGCCTCATCCTTACCTCAATTACCTCAACGTCCATCCACTCTACCTGTACCAACGGCGTTTCTCATTTCCTGAATAGTGCCTCTGTATGTATGTAATAACGCAACGAGGGCGAAAATGATCTTTGACACTGCGATGGAATAAAATGTGCTGTAGAATTACCGTGACTGTGTAAGAATTAGAAAGCCAGATTCAGGAAAACTGATTTCTTGGGCACACCAAACACACGCTGTGTAGACTGCCTTTCACAAGCGGTGTGTGTGATGAAAGATAAATGAGTGTTCTGGACAGAGGTCTTATCTTCCAGGAGCTGAAGGCGTGTCCGTTGTAGGTTTGGAATATCTTGTGGGCATTGTCCACGTGCGTCGGTGTGTGTGTGTGTGTGTGTGTGTGTGTGTGTGTGTGCGCGTGCGAAAGAACAAAGTCATACAGTATGTCAACTGTGGTACATAGCCACGTCTGTGCAACACATGCACCTTTCTACGTGTCATTTAACAGCTCAGTCAGACATAATTACAGGCTAATTAATGGTAAAGAATAATTTGTCTGTGAGGCTTGATTAATGGCAGACATAAACCGGTGCCTGTACACTAAGATTCGGCTCGCGTCTTATTATGAATTCAAAGTGTTCCTGTCACTCAAGTGTCTCATAATGAAAATGTAGCGGTGACGCGAGGCGGGAGCCATCTCAGCGAGCGTCACGCGGCTCTGAACCTCACGCGCTCCGGAGCGCGCAGACGGGACCAGCCTGGGACCAGATCAAAGGTGAACATCGTGTCCCGCAGAGAGGCAGGAGACAAACGCTTGTTAAAACCGCTCCCCCATCCAGGGGCCCGAGATCAAAGCTGGCATCCATTCATGTGGCAACGTGAGGATTTGGCCTCTGCTGTAAAGCCTTGCTGTGTGTACGGCCCCCGTCAGCCTTTCAGTCCTATCCAATGGGCTGTTCCACTTGTCTGATGTTGGGCACAATTTAAGTTATTTAATTCAGTTTATCTTTTATTCTCTCTCTTTCTCTGTCTCTTTCTCTTTCTCTCGCAAACTCGCGCTCTCTTTTTCTCTTGCATGCTTGCGTGTGTGCATGCGTGCGTGTATATTCAAAACACCCAAAACTGTGTCCTTTCTAACCATGGGAAACATATCCAAGCATCCCTAAGGTGTTTCCTGTCTGGCTCTGATAGGGAGGCAGTTGTGTGTGAGCTCACATCTTCTCTTCATTCCCGTAAGGGAGATGGAGGCAGGGGGGAGGTGATGGCCAGGCAGACAGTGAGGAGTGAGGTGTGAGCTTTGCTGGGGTCGTCCTGTGTAACCTGGGCTTCAGATCTCTGTTAGTACGTTATGAGACATGTTACCTCACGTAAGCCCACTCCACTGATCACAGCATGTCCAAGAGAATTTGTCACTCTGGGCAAAAAAGACATAAACTCTGATGACTTTCTGTCCACAGTGATCAAAAACAACGTAGTCTTGCAAGACACTAAAAACCAGTAGCTATGTGATATAATTTATAATGTAAAAATGATACATTTTTTGGGTATTCAGAAATGTTGAATTAAAAGTTATATGTGCATTTAGCTGGAGAAAGAAAAATCTGAGAAGCCTCTGCAAACTGGGTTTCACTTTCATTTGTGATAAGAGTCACTGGCCACTGCTGCCCACACCTACACACCACCAGGACCCCCAGGTCAGGGACAGGGTCAGGATCTCCGCCCGTTCGGTGACTCCTCCCTGTGCCCCGGAATGAGCCTTTTTACGGGCTCGCTGTTTGCGTTTCTTCCCCTGGCCGGCCCGGGAAGTGCGAGGCTCCCATTTACTTATCCTCCTTCCTCCTGAATTCCTTTCTCCCCCTTGTGGGTCTGCCTCGTAGTTTCCATGGCAACCGCTCAAAACGAACCGCTCTCAGGTTTCTGAGAGTGGATGCGCTCGCCGCTTAAATGTGCCGTTCTTTTTGTCACTCCCAGAAATGCACAGGGGGTAGGCAACATCTCCGTGGTTACGGCCAGGCCCTTGTTGTCCACTGGCTATTGATGTACGGCATGCTCGTGCAAGGTAAGTGAGATGGGGAGCATTCCTGTCTTTTAATTGGACGGGTCGACGCTGGGCGCTTTACGGAGTTTTCACTTTTAGATCAGTCGCGTGGACGCGCGCGTTCTTCTGCGCTTTTTCATGCCGCCAATTAAAAAGCGGTTCAGACATTGGGAAGCCTGGGATTGGCCAGGTTGCACGCAGTTTACCGCGAGTGCACGCCGCTCGCATCCGTGGGAAGATGGGCCGGCTGTAGTAGGTTGACAGCATGTTTCTCTGTGCCCAGGTCTGCACTGGGGAAACGCCTGCATTCTGTGAGAGTTGAGACGCGTGCAGGCATTTGATTAGTTCTGCCTGGGCCGGAGACAGTGTTTGCTTGGACACACTCTGTTGTAATTAACATCAGGGAGGGACTCTAAAGGAATCTCACAGCCGGCGAAAAAGTTTCTAGCGAAAGCAGTTCTTCCTGGCTGAGGAGACACAGCTGTTTGGGGTGGTGGGTGGGCGGAATTACATAGTAACTGTGATGTCAGAGGAGTGAGATGGACGGCTTTCGCCGATGGCAGGACAACAGGAGTGTGCCGTTATTTGGGGGCCAAGCCGAGGAGGGCCGTGGTTGTGCCTGAAGGCTACCGCAGTGGGGATGGGGTAGCTGTGCTGGGAGCAGGTGTGCTGGGGGCAGCTGTGCTGGGGGTAGCTGTGCTGGGGCTGGCTCATGCCATGTTTGTACCGCTGTCTCCTGATCAGCAGTCCCCAAGAGAAATGTCTCACAACACATTATGCTAATCAGTACAGATGTTTATTTGATGTGGGTTCAGAATGTTTGTCGCGGTGGCCCCTACTTGGGTTTTGCATAATAATGAAGCAGCGAAACCACAGAGGGAATTCATGACAAGAAAGGAGGGCAGATAATTGGATGTGTGTGTGTGTGTGTGTGTGTGTGTGTGTGTGTGTGTGTGTGTGTGTGTGTGTGTCTGTCTGTCTGTCTGTCTGTCTGTCTGTCTGTCTGCAGTAGTCTCTTGTCTTCAGGAGACAGTTCCAATCACAGCAAGTCCAGGTACAGGGTGTTGGCTGAGAGGATGGGTGGGGTGGTTATAATGTATGAGCTGAGCTCATATAGCACCACAGAGCTGCATGTAAGGAGGAACCTTCTTATGGTTTGACTCACGTTTATTGCAACAATGGGAGACTGGCCGTGCAGGTTAAATTCTTCAATCTGACTTGAACACATTAGTGCAGCCTCCTCATTGATATTGGTAGTAGCATCAGTATGTCTGCCCTCCACTTTAAACCATTTAATAAGATGATAAGGCCAGCTGTTCATGTTTAGATTTTGGAGTGGGTGCCACCTGATAAAAGAGCTTTGCCAAAGCTTTGATACGTCTGTAATCGTGCCCAGGGCAGCCATAATTTAAAAACACCAGTCAGAGAAGATAGACTCAATGGTTTGATTATTTTATGGGTCAATTGTAGCTTGTAACTCGCAAATGAGCCGTATTTTTGAAGTCTTGTAATTACAGGAATTGCTTGTGGCGTGATAATCAACTTGATAGTTGATTGCTCAAGCTTAAAGCTCGTCTTTCAATGTGCACTAATGGTCGTAATCAACCATCATCACCACATAATTCTGTTGTGTTGAAGAAACAGATCACCCATGTTTTGGTCCTTGTGCCCTGCCAATCATTGACGGCTTAGAGTTGTGTGGAGTCCATGGATTTTTATTTCTACACTTTAAATTTTCCACTCGACACAAGAAGTGGATCTCAGAGCTGGCACACATGGCCGTGTAAGTGCTGATCTGTGAGGTACTCAGGGAGGGACTCTCTCTAGAACATAATCAGCGCATCAATAACTGCCAGCGACTCCATCTACTCCAGTGATGTGAAACAAAAGGCCGCACTTAAGGATCCGAAGCCCCGGATTGGCTGGTGTTAAAAAGGCCGTTCCCTGTCCAAGCTCCCTCCGCTGTCTGTAGGTCGTTACCAGTGATTCTCCCTGCAGACCTTTCAGTTTCTGTTTAAACTCAACCAACACACCTTGGGAAATGAATAGGGTAAATAGCAGGTCGTTCATCTGGAGTTCATTTGCCAAGGCTTCATCTGCAGTCTTTGGTAAAGGTATAAGAAAGGCCATGCAGGCTCCAGAGAGTATTACTGTATGTCTCACGGCTGTAGCCCCCCCTGTACTCCCATCATCTGTTGATGTCACCGGCCTCCGCCATTCCTCCAACCTTCCACGCTGTGGAGCCGTTCGCCATGGCCCCCCGATACAGCCAATTTCAAAACGGGCCTGAGAGGGGCTGTCCAAAAAAGGCGGGGAGCGACACGACGCCCCTCCTCCTTGCCAGCAGTCTGTGAATGAGCTTGTGGCAGGATGGGTAGAGGGGTACGGTGCCAGTGAAAAGGTGGCAGCTGCACAGCTCCCTCCCTGGCATGGGCCTGTCCCAAAGGGTAGAGAACACAGGGGACCCCTAACCACAGGCGCACGCCGCTCCACCAGGGCCCTTCCCCTCCAATTAGTCACAATGCAGGGAGAAATAAATACCTGCTGAAGGATGCCTACTAGGTGATGCATTTAAAATATGGAATGTCCCGTTTGCTAATTGCATGCAATTAATCATCGGGGTATGCCATCATTTACCAGGTTAATTATCCTTTTAGCACTTTATAAATGTAATATCCATGGAGAAACTCCAGGGTAATTAATCTCAACTAATGTGTTAATAAGATGCCTTGGGCGAGTGTTGTGCAAAATAGGTTTGATAACTCTGTAAGGTAACTCTGTTTGCTTGCCTAATAGAATTCTCTGGGCAGTTCATTAATTATATGGTCTTTCTGTTTCTTTTCAGGAGCAAGAAGAGAAGTACTGCAAAATTTCTAATCCTTCCGCACTTCCCAATAAGGTATGGAGATTAGTATTAGTGTTTATTTAATTCAGTTGACAATGCACATTTCTCAAAAAAATAATGCAAGTGTAGCTTAAGGAGGAGGAAATTGGTGGTTTTAAAATGTTTCTGCTTGTAAACAAAAGTTATTATGTGTGTGTGTGTGTGTGTGTGTGTGTGTGTGTGTGTGTATTTGAATTCTTATTCTTATTTTATGATTCTCATGCTCATCCCCAAAATGCGAGCTGTCCTGCATACTCTTGGCACCGTTCTCTCCCCTCTCGGCTCTGGCCCCCACCCAATGGGCTTCCTCGGAATTCCCCATCTTATTGTTCCATTGCCCCTCCGCCTCGCTTGTGATGAAAAACAGGAAGCCTTCTCTCCTGTGCGTCCCTGTTATTTAAGCGCATGAATGCTTTCCATGAGTCACATACGTTTGTATTACAAATAGCCCAGGGCTGGTATAGGCTTTGCATCATTGGGTACTATCCTCTGTGCGGGTCACTAGCAACATGTTTCTGAGCAGTCCAGTGAATTATGCTCGGCGTTATACAAGGCAGCTTGTCCACATACGTTACGTGGCTCAATAAGGTGCCATTTTAACTGTCTGGGCACAGTCAACACACTGCCAGCAACGAACGGTAACCCACTATTTGCGCTTCGCAGCTGTGCTAAGTTTGGGTTTTATACCCAGAGCATCTTGACGGACATTGTGAGGCTCCCAACATCCTGCTCAGTGTTATTGCTGGGCTGGGTTATTTTTTGGCTGTTAACATTTGCTTTTAGCTTTAGCACTCCAGCGGTTCTACATGCCAATAGCTTTGATGCACATGTATAGGGCGTTTATATAAAGTATATACCAGTGGCGGCTCCTGAGCTGAAAATTGAGGAAGCAGAAAACTTCCCTTTAAACTGATTATTGGTCCTAATTTCTTTTTTCAATCATTTTCCTTGATTAACAAGTGTGCCAATGATCTGAGTAACCCATTTGCAGGTGAAGACACAGCTTCATTCTTCACATCATGTTCGGGAGATTAAACGGAAAAGTACACATTACGAAAAAGCACAACCTGCAATAAAAATAATCTAACAAAAGCTGAGCTTTAAGATCGTTTAATTTCCATGAATATTTTCGGAATTAGAGTGCGGAGAATGAAGAGCACATGTATCCACAATTATAATGTTGATTAAAATGTGCCCAATTTTGCGATGCACGTTAAAATAATTTCATTACTTGCCTAATAGCCTAATTGAGGAGAACTGGCTACATTTGATGGCAAAGAGCAATTTGTGAATTAAATGCTTATGTAGCCTATTGTTAATCAAGGAAACTGATTGAAAAATGATTGAGACCAATAATCAGTTTAAGGGGAAGTTTTCTGCCTCCTCAATTTTCAGCTCAGGAGCCGCCACTGGTATATACTCATATGTATATAAAACCAAAGGGCAGCAGCCATGTGCTCCTGTGATTCAGTCATGTGAGAAGTTGGCACTCATTTCTGTTTCCCGTTTACCTCTGAACAGCAGACGTGCTGTATGTGGCTGGAGGAGCACAGGCGCCTCTTCGTTTGAGGCGCCAGAGCCGGTGTTAACAATCTTACGCGTATGCTACGCTACCTTTTCTCTGGGGTGGTTCTTCTGTCAGACTGTCAGTACAGGCACCTGCGCAACAACGGGCAGATGCTCTCCACCTGTCACTTTTTTTATTCCTGGCTCAGAGTAGCTGTCCCAGCTCCAGTGTCTGTCTGCTGGACTGGGCATGTGAGAAACAACACGTGGGCCTGCTGAATACTACCTTAAATATAATCCCGTCTTCTTTCAAGAATTGGCTTTTATTGCAGTTGCGCTGGTTATACTTCAGTTTCATTAAATAATCTGATGGCTGAATTGAGTTGAAAACCTGTTTAATTCTCTGTTAGTTTACTCATTTTCGCTCATGCTTAATTCCAGAGTGACTTACAATGAATGAATGCGAGCATAACTTAGTGCCAGACATTCCTAGACCAGTGAGTGTATGTACACTGTATGCCTATATGTATGTATGTGTATACTTGTGTATAAACTGTTTTTAGTTTTCATTTAACATGTATATTGCTTGAGCTTGGCATTATTTTCTGGCATGGTACTGTGGTCACACCAGCCTCTACAGGTCGATTAGCATATTACAATGTGTCAAACATTTGACGAATCAAACTGTTCCTGCACGTTCTTTGTAAAATATGTCCCATTGAAGGCGGCGTGAGGGGGAGGGTGGGTATTTCCCAATAACAAGCCTGAGGTGAGTGGTGTTTGATCGGCTATAGCGAGAGAAACCTGCGGAAGAGATCGCTCAAAAGAGCAAAGTCTGTTTCCCTGCCTTCCACGCGCCTTTATTCTGCTTCTTGTGACTGAATTGAAAGCGTTGAAAAGTTTTTCTTGTTAATTGAAATAAGTGGCTAAATGAAAGCTAAGCTAAGCCCTGCCATTAAACTCACTGCTGAAACCAGGCTTTAGGCTGAGATTAGTAATATTCTGCAAGAGGAAAATCTCCTTAGCAAAGCAAAGCTGATGCAGTGAGTGTGAGATTTGGTGTGTCACTCAAATGGAGATGCTTTTTAAACTCTTCATTTTTCACTTTTGGGAAAGGACCCAGGTGTGTGCACTGGGGAATGGTAGACTCACACACACAAATGCAAAATCTTTTGCCTAATTTTCGAAGATTATAATCACTTGGGGCCAGATTAGAGGTGAGATAAACACGCGCAAATGGGACTTACTCCCGAAATTCCGCGTAGCTTAAGCTATTTGTGATTGAGACATTTGACTTATCCGCTGTTTTAAGCGTCTCTCCAGTATATACACGTCATTACGCGCTCGGGGTAGAGATTTGATGAAAATGAGGCTTGTCTGAAAGGTACGCTATTTTTCACTTAATCATTTTTTCTGCGCAACTTTCTTCGGAAAAAATGGTGGTCTATGTCTAGCGCCACCAATAGGTGATTATGAAAAATACAGCATTTTTCACAAAAATGGATATTAGAATGAGTGCATGTTCTTTGAAAAAAATATTGGTTTTATTTTCCTTTGCCTAGCCTACTTACAATTATCAAAGAGCTGTCATAAAAATAAAAATATGTAAAAGTAGGCTATGATTGACTGTATGCTCTATAATATCAGACCAATATTAGATGGATTTATTGATAGACAGTGTTTGGATCATAATCGCTTTGTCAGAGAGACGATTTTGTAGCCTACTTGTGTGAACACAGCTGCTCCAAAATTATTAGGAAGCACAAAGTAACTCCCCGCAGTGTAGATCTACCAGTGCTCCCGGTTAAAATCTCTCTCCTTCCTGGCCACATCCTTCCAGCATGTGACAGATGCACTCAAAAAATTAATCTTTATTATATACTATAACGTCTCTGCATTTGAATGGATCTCTATGGGAATTGGGGGGTGGGACTAGATTTAGCTGGAACAGTATGGAATACATGATTGGTAAAATGGCTGTAAGTCATCAAGGGTCTGAGGTATCAAACAAGCCTCAAACCATCACTCTGCTGCCAGATATGCAGTAGATATGGATGGATCACTTTAAGGGTTGTTTCTCCTGACAAATGTTCCTATTGAACTCTATGGAAAAATAAGTCAGGAGAAGAAACCCTTCAAGTTATCCATCCATATCTACTGTATTTCTGGCAGCGGGGTGATGCTTTAATGCTTGTTTGATATGTCACACCCTTGATGACTTAGAGCCATTTAGCCAACCATGTGTTCCATACGGTTCCAGTGCAATTTACAGCTAAATCAGTCCCACCCAACAATTTCCATAGAGATCCATTCAAATGCAGAGACGTTATAGTATCGCTTATAAGAGTACCAGAAAATAAGATATCAAGAGTCTTGATGTTGTTGGGTCACAGACATCAAAAAGTAATGGCATGCAAAGGATATGTTACCAAATATTAAAAATTTAAAGGCACAGTCAACTTAGTGTATGTAAACTTCTGACCCACTGGAATTGTGATATAGTGAATTAAAAGTGAAATAATCTGTCTGTAAACAATTGTTGGAAAAATTACTTGTGTCATGCACAAAGTAGATGTCCTAACTGACTTGCCAACACTATAGTTTGCCAACATAAAATCTGTGGAGTGGTTAAAAATGAGTTTTAATGACTTCAACCTAAGTGTATGTAAACTTCCGACTTCAACTGTATATGTGACTTCAACTCGTTAAGTGGAAGACGTCGCATCTAGGCTATTATGTTACCGTACATTACTTTATTAGGTTGGCGAAATCGTAAAAAAAAAAATATATATATATTTTTAAAGTAAATCCAGCGATTTATATGTTTACTTATAATATTGTGTGCAACCACTGTCCAGCGATTATTTTTTTGATTGTGTGATGGGTATATCCCAGTCCTCAATAGAAGCTGTGATCATTTTACCAATGCGATATATTAATACGTTTACTGCATGCCTATACCCCATCACACAAAAGCAACTACGATGCGAAAAGGCAGGATTTTCCAAAAGGCAAATGTGGTTATTAAAGGCACTGTCACTGACACGTTGAAAACGCATAACCCCAAAAAAAATTTTTTAGTAGATACCTTGCAACCGGGGGGGCAGGTACAAGAAACAGGTTATTATGAATATCATGCCCTGTACCACCCACATTTTGAGATAAGCACCTGTGCCACACAAGTTAGAATATGGCGTAAGTCAGCTCGCGTTAAATCCGCGCAGGAGAGCGCATGGCTCAAGTTGGCCATCTCTGAATCCGGCCCTTATGTCTCACATATCATTAGCATGTCAGTAATTGATTTGGGGCACATAAAAAATAAAGACTCCTTTTCATGTTTTATTTGTTCATAGTTTGGACCTTTTGACCGCTTTTGAAGGGATACAGCAGCCGAACCTGCAGGGACATTATATGGAGAAAAATCGTTTTGTTTTAGACCAAACTCTGACACACTCACAGTACGACATGCACAAGTGCCAGCATTTACAAGCAGATTTCATCCTGGGTACTCATTTTGAGCACTGTTTAATTGGCATCTGCTTTGCTAGAAAGACGCACGCAGCTTGTAAGACGCATACGGCAAATCCATTCCAGAAGTGACAAAATGCTGAGCGGATTTTGCTGATTGCGTCTTTTACAGATGAGCTACGCTGGCACCTATGGCCGGCTAACATAAGCGCAGGGGAGATGCTCACATCTAACTTTGAAAGGACAGATGGAGAAGCCAGCCTATCAGCCGCTTTTATTTAAAATGACAGTCACCAATGGGAGTCACTGTCAGAACGGAGACAGAATTGAGGACAGTAACTGAAACGCTGGAGTTGCTCTGGCTTCTGTGCTGTTGCATCTCATTATGAAGTGAGACTGATGGATATTGCAACGTTATTGTTCTCATACGGGCGTACTTACTCATTGAGACTGTAAATGTCATTTTGAATAACTACTGTCGATTATTATTCCTGCGGTGCAAACGACTGTGAAGCAAAAAGCACAACGTTACATTTTTCATCTCCCTTTCATCCTCAGATATTTATCTGAATCGGATGTTTATCACCTTTTGGCGATTTACATGGTTTAATTGTTTCGTTTTGTTTTTACCATCTACAGAAGAATGTGTAAACCTACCGTGATGTTTTATCTGGACTCCGATGTCATTGGACAATGTCATGTTTCCCTCTGAATGTGGTAAATGAGATAATTTAAGGGGAACATCACCATGCGTGGAATAAAGGTGTGCTCTTACTCCAGTCTTAAAGCACCTCTAATATAGATTTAAATGGCCCTGCAGTCACACAATAATAATATTGTTCAACTGGGTAAAATACCAAGTAGAATATTAATCCATTTAAAACCATTGCAGAAACAATGGGGCAATAATGGGCCATGCTCATTCTATGATTGCGGACTTGCACGCAGAACCTGGGTTTATGCTAATGTTTGTGTGTGAGTCCGGCATCACAAGTGCCTGGACCCCACCCGTAATACTGCTAATGCTAAGGGCCGAAACATACCGTACGCGAACGTGGACGCTTCGAGCTACGCAAACAGTTTTTCTTTTTTCTTGCCATGACATTTGTGAAAAACTAACCAGAGCGGTGCAGTGAACGGTAAAAAACGGTAAACAACTTTCTTGTTCGATCTGTGCTTTCCTCTGCTTTGTCTTTCACAAATGTCACGGCAAGAGAAAAACTGTTGGCGTAGCGTCCACGTTCGCGTATTTGCGTAAGGTGTGTTTCGGCCCTAATGCAGAGCCTGAAAACAAAATGGAGGACAGCAGTTGGAACAGGGGTCTTCATAACTGCCTGCTTGATCTTAACAGGGACGCCGAGAGCCACAAATTAAGCTACCCATAACGAATGAAGACCGCAAGGTTAGCTCAATTCTGATGCCTAGTGTTGAGCGTGGTGTTTTGGTCCACAGAGGTCGCCTTTATTTAATCAAACAGATGAGCTGCCAGATGAGATCTCCGGCAACACCTGCAAGACTATGCCTCACTCTAATTGGCAAAATAAACGAGCATATGGCTGTTGCCATTGACAGTTTATCATGGGAATGGGGGATGTCTGTTACATTACTGGTGACAGTTTGGACTTCTCCTTTGATCCTGGCAATGGAAGTGTTGTGTGTTGAGCTCCGCCAGGAACGGGTACAGAATGAACTCTGGTGCTTCCTGTCTCTCATCGCAGCTCATATGCTGATATTCTCAGCTCCTCAAGAAGCTGTCCGATTCCCCGGAGCCTGTTTGGCTGCTGTCGCTGGTAACGCTCGTTTAAAAAACTGGCCACTTCCTGTTTGAAACAATGAGCTGGAGTGAGGATGTAGGACAGTGGTCCCCAACCCTGTTCTTGGAGATCGACCAGGTTTTCACTCCAACCCTAACAAAGCACACCTCATTCAACGGCTAGAGATCTTGTTGAGCTGCTAATTAGTAGAATCAGGTGTGCTAAATTAGGGTTGTAATGAAAACCTACAGGACGGCGGATCTGCAGGAACAGGGTTGAGGACCACTGATGCTGGAAATGTGCAGGTGCACCTCCACACCACGCCTCTGCCCCAGTCTGTCCGCTCCCAGGACCCACAGCTGGTGATATAATGGTACCAAACATGGGGGCGCTTTCAGGCTTTTTGTGGAACCCATGAAGGAATCTGGTCTGAAGTGGACTAGCCCAAAGCAGAATCTATTGTCCTCCCCTGTTGAAAAAACTGTACAAACACTTTTGTTGGGGGGGGGGGTGGGGTTTCTATATTTAGGCTTGCTCTGTTTTTTTTCTTTTTCTTTTTTGAAACTGCGGCACTGTTTTCACAGCCATCATTCGCCTCCCCCTCCCCGTCTCCGTTTCCAAACTCTCATTAATGAAATTTAGATTCTAACCGTAGTGCTCTGATGTTGTGTGAGACACCATGCTGTTAGTGTATGCTGTGAATAATTCATGCACTGGCAGATTTAAAAAAAACAAAAAAAACAATGTAACGAATAAAGAGTGAATGGAAAAATATAGCAGAGCTCTCACTTTTTACTTCAGCAGTAACCAGAAATCAACCCTCACAGGACATCATTTAGCCAGGCAGCAACAGTGCAGGAGAAATGTACTGGACAGGAGACCTGCATGTGGAATACTTATATTAACCTCCCTCAAAGCGCTTTCCAGGCTTGCTTATGCTTGGCACAGTAATGCCTGTGTGGGTTACCTGTGCTTGGCACAGTAATGGCTTTGTGGGTTACCTGTGCTTGGCACAGTGATGGCTGTGTGGGTTACCTGCGCTTGGCACAGTGATGGCTGTGTGGGTTACCTGTGCTTGGCACAGTAATGACTGTGTGGGTTACCTGTGCTTGGCACAGTGATGGCTGTGTGGGTTACCTGTGCTTGGCACAGTAATGCCTGTTTGGGTTACCTGTGCTTGGCACAGTAATACCTGTGTGCGTTACCTGTGCTTGGCACAGTAATACCTGTGTGCGTTACCTGTGCTTGGCACAGTAATGCCTGTGTGCGTTACCTGTGCTTGGCACAGTAATACCTGTGTGCGTTACCTGTGCTTGGCACAGTAATGCCTGTTTGGGTTACCTGTGCTTGGCACAGTAATGCCTGTTTGGGTTACCTGTGCTTGGCACAGTAATGCCTGTTTGGGTTACCTGTGCTTGGCACAGTAATACCTGTGTGCGTTACCTGTGCTTGGCACAGTAATGCCTGTGTGCGTTACCTGTGCTTGGCACAGTAATGCCTGTGTGCGTTACCTGTGCTTGGCACAGTAATACCTGTGTGCGTTACCTGTGCTTGGCACAGTAATGCCTGTTTGGGTTACCTGTGCTTGGCACAGTAATGCCTGTTTGGGTTACCTGTGCTTGGCACAGTAATACCTGTGTGCGTTACCTGTGCTTGGCACAGTAATACCTGTGTGTGTTACCTGTGCTTGGCACAGTAATGGCTGTGTGGGTTACCTGTGCTTGGCACAGTAATACCTGTGTGGGTTACCTGTGCTTGGCACAGTAATACCTGTGTGGGTTACCTGTACTTGGCACAGTAATACCTGTGTGCGTTACCTGTGTAGAATTAATCCCTTCAGCAGCCCCCTGGGCCCAGGTTAAGCCCCCACCGATTACCCCTCCGAGTTAGCGTTAGCCCACAGCTTTATTTATAGCTTGTGCCATGCGTAAGAACAGATGGCCAGCCGTGATCCTATTAGCTGTGTTAACCTGGGAGGCTTTCTTCTGTTTTCCCAAGACTCTTTTGCACTTTCCCGACATTCTCTGGCCCGAGGAGGTATGTGCATTACTGTGTCTTTGCCAATTCTTGCTGAGTGAGTGTTGAGTGTGTGCGTGCTGGCTTAGCTGTAGTCACTGTGATGGGTTGGTGATATCACGGGGGAAGGGGGTATGTTGGTACGTTGGTATATAGGTCATGTGTACACCTTGACAGTATAAGAGCTATATAATTACATCCGGCCTGGACTCATTGCTTGCAGAGTTAGCTTCAGGGAGACAGCTAGTCCGTGTCTGATGCTTCATCTGTCTGTTTTTTTTAAAATTGCGTTTAGGAATCTGCTGTAGACCATGTGTCAAATGTGGAGCCAGGCATTGTTGTCAATTTTGCTTTGAAGTCACCGACACATAGCACGTGGGATGCACTGGTTTAGGATAAACAGGTTAAACTCTTTAGATGGCCTCTCTTTCCGACATGATAGCTGTAATCTCACATGTAAGCTCAGTCCGCGATGGAATGTCTATCCCACATGCCCCAACACAATACCTAGCATGTAGCATCCATGTTGCTTGCCTTCTCAGCAGGAGACCAACAAGAAATATTGGTCATATTTATACTTACCTTTAAAGTCTACAAGTGATTCCATTAAGGATGGGTGTGTATATTAGTGTAAGTGTTGGTTTGAACACTATGGTGCAGTGTACCTATTGCTGTCATTTTATGCCCCTGTTTTGAAGCCAAGTAAAAATCCAAATCCTTGAATGATCTGGAAATATGCAGATCAGTGTTGATAATATATGCTGTATAATCCGGTATCTGAGACTTTATGCAAGAGGAACGATAACCTTTTAACATTGCCTAACTTTGTATGTGCATATATAAGCTTTACTTTTTCTTTTGTTGAAAGATAATGACATCCTGGTTTGGTTGAAAAGATAAAGTGTGTAATATTTAAAGCTTGCCACTTTTCTCCTAATGATAATATAGTCTTTTCACGCAATGCCCTTCATACCATACAAATTGGTACAGCCATACAGAATGGGAAACACAGTATTTTTAAGTGTGAGCCATTTCATTGGCGCTCCAGTCAGATAGAAGCGTATTCAGAGCCAGCCATCACTGATTAAAAGTGGCTCTCAGTATCATTCAGTTTTATTACTTTAATACATTTCACATAATTGCATGGCATTTAGATTAAATAATTATCCCAAAGGCACTTTTATAATGAAAGCATGAAATGTGTCAAAAAGCCATTCCATTTATAAGACTTTTTCAGAGTAGCTCCCTTCCTGGCCCTAAAACTGGGGTTTTCGCTGTCCGTTTTGGCAGATAAACTGTCAGCGAGACGCTTCTCTGGCAGAGAGGCTGTTGAGCAGCTGGAGACAGGGCTTCCACAGGTACAGGATTGTGTAGAACGACGCTGCCATTGCAGAGTGATGTGTAGGTTCACCCTAGAAATGATCAGTCTTAGCGTGGTTTAAAATGTAACAAAAAAAAAAAAAAAAACTGAAACTCTGGTCACTTTAGTTTCCATCAGCACATTTTCTGGTAACACTTTACAATAAGGACAAACTTATTAATTAATTAATGCAGTTAATTAATACATGCATTAATCAACAGTTCATGTGTTTATTAAGATTCATGAATGTTAACTAAGATCAACAAATACATTAATAAATGGTTAATAAAGATTATAGTTATTTATTCATTATTTTTAGCCATTGTTTTATTTATTTTACTTTACTCTCTACTTCTGTAACTGTGTATTTGTCTTTTGTGGTAAAGTTTCTTTGGGTGTCCTGACAAGCTCTTATTATTATTATTATTATTATTATTATGTGAAATACTAGGTATATAATGAAGTCCCCACCAATTTCCTTAAATGGTAATGTCTTTGTTAATGTTTATAAAGGGTGAATATCTTAAAATGAATATACACCTATACGTAAGGTGGATAGTTTATCATGATGGATGTGAATGATTTGTAAGTGTAATCTTGACTCCCGTCCCCTCCAAAAACACCATAATGCCCCCGCTGTCCAAATGTACACAGCCTATAAACCCATAGCCTGAACGTAATATCGCAACTCTTTTGTTTCAAGTTGTTTGTGGGTTTATTGGGTGTATGACAGACTTGTTACGATAATCCATATTAACCATTTATTAATGTATTTATAAACCTTAATAAACACATTAACTGTTAGTTGATGTTTACTACTGTATTCATTAATTAAATTAGTGTACCCTTATTGTAAAGTGCTACCCAGTTTATTTTGTCTATTGCATTGAACCCCTACCCTCACACTAATCTCAGGTCTACACTGGTGGGAGACCCCGTCACTGTGGGTGCAAAAGGAAATCTGGACATGGTTGGGTTATTTGGCTATGGTCACCTCATGATTGCCTCTGCGTTTTGCGGTGGGATTTTGGAGGCAGCCATGATTGTGCCGTTCTTCCTTCATCCGATCATCTTGTGTATCTATAGCCACGGGAGGTGTGCTCATTTGTCAGACACCTCACTTGTTAGAGCTGATTAATATATATATATTCTAAAGGTTATTGGCTTGTGATTAATTGCCACAGCATGACTGCCATTCACACCGCACTCCTCAGCTGGGAATTGATTTATAACCAGTCAGAGTGAAGGCTGCGTGTCTTAAATCCCCTGCTGACTGGGTATTTCATTGACAGTTTGGTCAAAAACAATAGCAAAAAAATAATTGCATCCTTGGCAGACGAATCTTCTCCTTCTCTTCCTAAGGTGGACCTGTGACTGAAGGGAAGTGATCGATTTTAATTAAGGCTCTCCCTCTCTGAAATCGCAATATCAAACAAAGGAATTAGGCCTTTTTATGGAGTAATGGCTTGAACGTAGACCCCACTCCTGGGGCGGGATTAGCTCACCTGCATTAATTCAGTTACATTAGCTCGGTTTTGCTGAGCTAATTCTGACTCATGAGTCCCTACTCGACCTCAGACTCGAGAGAATGATCTGATTGGGTAGAAAGAAGTGGTTTACTCTGTCAGACTGTCACTCATTGTGTTTTCCTGAGAATCTCGGCTGGGCGTGTTCATCTCAGTTCAGAGATGTTGATGAATGAAGCTTTCAGCTTGTCACCATATTCCTTCATTAGTCTCAGGCAGACGTGTAATTTCTGTTGTGATGCGTTGTAGTCATGCAAATGATGCCACAGGGGAAGAAGTGCTTTTTGAAAGGAGGCCCAGTCCCAGTCTGCTAGACATCAGCCCTATTAGGCTATATCAGGGGAGGGCAACTCTGGTCCCGGAGTGCCGGTGCCGTTTCTGGTTTTTGTTCCATCAGAGCTTGAATCGTGTTCAGTGTTTGACGGATGATTAAAAGTCTTGAGCCTGAATATTCTGAACGATGAAAGGCTGAGTGCCTCCAGCACATGGTTACCTGCATTCATTACACCTGATTAATTAAAATAAATCCAGTTATGTACGTAAAGGTTTGGATGGAGCAAAAACGAGGACCGGGGCCTCTCTGGCTCTCCGGGATCGGGGTTGCCTACCCCTGGGCTATATAGTATATGAAAAAGAGAAGGTTACAAAGGGGGGCACGCTGCATGTCTGCCTGACAATCATGTTCAAAGTGGAAATTCCACTGACATTTTGCTTTATTTCCATGGTGACGCCTCACATTCTTTAGGCTAACCAGATAATTGTCGTCTGATAATTGTTTCTTATGTCCTCTCTTAATTAGAGGAGATTGCGTTTGGTAACAGGGCATTGAGTTACAGTACAGCACATCAATTGACCTCAGTGTTGTCCGACATCATGCCCATTACTGAATATTCAGAAGATGCTTCAACTTGGACTGCTTTGGTTTTAATGGGAGACATGTTATGAATATGGAGCTGAGTATCTGGTGGATGTATAGAATCAGTGACACCATCAACATATATCCAGCTTGTGATTTGAGGAGCATGTTGCAGAGAATGGAGCTTCCTCGATAGGGGGTACAAACTGCCCTTGGTATGACGTATGAAGATACTGACTCAAATAACCATACCAATGTAATGCTTCTCTGAATGAGCTTAAATACCTTTACCTTGAATTAATACACAGCCTTGCTACCTTTAAGAAACTCTAATGTAGGCCTATACTTATTTCTATATGTGTCCTGCATGTGGGTTGTCAATGGGCATTCAAGAGTGATTAAAAGTAATGTTTTTAACCTGGATATGGTGGATGTGGATGTGGAATAGCTTCCTTCCATTCTATCTTTCTTCTGCTGTTAATTGAATTGGAAATTGGTGTAACTCCAAACTTTTCCAGTGAATGAACCCTTTGCCCTTTGGTTTAAGTGAGCCAGGCACACGGGCTTATTCAGGCAGGCTGGGTTCTATTCCGAGGAGAATCGCCATGCAAAAGTAATTAACATGAATTTTGCATTTGTCCTTAAATCTTTTCTTAATCACATTAAACTCTGAGCCCAATTAAGGGAAGAGGCTGGTATGAATTAGTGAAACAGAGCTTGACGTAAGTTGATTCTCCCTAACGGTGGTGACAGCAGCGATTCGGGCTGTAATCATGGCCCCCCCCCCCACCCCCAACCCCAACCCCCAACCCAGGTCCCCAAAGGAGAGGTGCCCCTCCCTCTAGACTCAAAACGAGCTAACTGAATGTTTCCTCCGAAACCGAGAGACATCTGGGTATCCCTTAGTTTCTTTCCTGTGTATATACAGAACTGGGCAAACAAGCCTTCCTCCTGTGTACTTATTATTTGGGGCTGACTTTGTAAGGCTGGGTGCTGATGGGAGATGAAGTCCGGAGCAGGTGGAACCAGCGCTGTCTGTTGGCATAAACACAGTTGTTTAGGGGACACAAACATCCCTGGGCCACACAATTAAAGTTTAAGTCTTGGGTCTTGCTTAGGGCCTCCAAAACCCTAGGGCAGGCCCAGGGTGGGACCCTGGAACCACACACCGGTGTTATGCATTCTTCCACCGTCTGGAATCGCTAAGGTGGGATGGATGAAGGACAGCGATGAGACACAGACCTACGCCGCAATAGCGAGTGCTGCCATTTGCTTCCACATGAGTCCTGATCATTGTGTAATGACTGTTTTCTCAGTCTCGGCCACCGGGCTCTCAGATTTAGATAAATAGCAGTAATTATGGAGCCATCATGGGCTTCTGCTCCTGAATGAATTATTAATTTCTTGTGCCATAACCAGCTGTTATTTCCCAGTGCATCTGATGTAGAAATATGGCCATGACATCATTATACAGAACTCTAAATTACAACCTCCAGAGTTTCTTCTGTTTCTTGTGAGCAGCACCCAATTAGAACTTCTCAGCACAACCTGCTTTCTTTGAGGAGGTGTGCATTATTATTGTGCATTCTGAGAGGCAATAATTACGTGGCTAATTATTTTTGTTGGGCTGTCTCTTGTTCAACATACCTGTGTATTTCAACAAACTGGTTAAATGCTAATTTTGAAATCTGGGAACGGAATAGCGGAAATAAACGGAATTTATGGCTCTCAGTATACTCACTTTTACTTTTACAGTTCTATGAATCATTCTGCCTCGTGGAAGACGGCAACAGCATGCTTTAAGTTTGAATATAGTGTATATGCTTTGTGTACACAACATTGAGTTTGGAAATACAGTGAGCACCGCTTAGTGACAGTGACACATTTTTTGTTATGTTGGTTCTGTTTTCATCCATATAGGAAGCCATGGCATGCAAAGGATATGCGACCAAATATTAAAAATGATTACTTTATTCTACATGATGTTTAACTGTCCAATATTTTTTGATGCCTGAAAATGGGGGGGACTATGTACTAAAGGTTCTATGATTTCTAAAGGGTTCATTCGATATGGATGAAAATACCCTCAAATTAAAGCTGACAGTCTGCACTTCAACCTCATTGTCATGGTATCCTTTCAAACTCGAAGTGCTAGAGTACAGAACCAAAATAACAAAAAATGTGTCACTGTCCAATGAATAATGGTGCTCGCTGTATATGAAAATATATATAAAAAAATTGAACTGAAGATATGAGCTCATTCTTTAGTCTATTATTCAAAGTTGAAGACAAAGACAAATTGTGAGTGGAGTCACGCTGGGTAAATAACCTTGCCTGTGCATTCAAAATCCCCTGAATATATTCCCAGTGCTTCGCCGTGTGTGTGTGTATGTGTGTGTGTGTGTGTGTGTGTGTATGTGTGTGTGTGTGTGTGCTTTCCAAAAATGGACTGTTAGCAGTTGCCACCCAGAAGAATGGCAAAGACGGACAGGTGATTAACTCGTAGAAGGAAAAGAACAACATGATAAGAGGCAGTTTGAGAGGCGCTGAAAGAATCTGTAATGAGTCCGGAGATCAGAGGCTCTACTGCATAATGCTGCCTGATCAGAGTGCTGCAGTACCAATGGGAACAGCAATACAGCTGTCACACTCCACACAGTCAGGCCCCACTCAATCCCTCTGCAGAGATGGGGCCCACTCAGTCCCTCTGCAGAGATGGGCCCCACTCAGTCCCTCTGCAGAGATGGGCCCCACTCAATCCCTCTGCAGAGATGGGCCCCACTCAATCCCTCTGCAGAGATGGGCCCCACTCAATCCCTCTGCAGAGATGGGCCCCGCTCAATCCCTCTGCAGAGATGGGCCCCACTCAATCCCTCTGCAGAGATGGGCCCCGCTCAATCCCTCTGCAGAGATGGGACCGACTCAATCCCTCTGCAGAGATGGGCCCCACTCAATTCCTCTGCAGAGATGGGCCCCACTCAATCCCTCTGCAGAGATATGCTCCATGTGCTCTATACTCCGTAAATCAGAATCTGATGCTACTCAAATCTACGTTTATTTGACGGTTTATGTATTGCAGTGTCAGTGCTTCTTTAATATACTGTTCTGTGTGGTGGATAATTTACTTTATATGGAGTGCATGGCTATTTCCCTGTATGATTTATACTACATTGGAAAAGAGCTGTTTTGAGTGGCCATTTTGAAGAGAAGATGAGTGAGGAGACGTATGTCATATATGCACCTTTAGATGGATTGCAGCTTGTTGAACTGTTATACATTTGCTTTCACAGTATAGTATGTAGGGTACAGGCAAACACAAACACCTCACACACCAAGACATGCATGCAGGCATATTTGGTGCTTTTTGTACTGAAAAACTGACAATGAGTAATTGCAATAAAATGATGAAATGGCATTTCCAGCAATAATTTCTTTAACTTGAGTTAGTCAGCAGTCTTTAATGAGCAGGACAGAAGGCACATTGGCCTGCTTTTCCTGGAACCTGCGGGGCTGAAATTGTTCAGGGACATCCCTCCCATTGTCAGGGACAAAAAATAAAAATAAAATGCCGAATAGCACATTTACATTTAATTCCAGCACCTTTGTTTTGTGCTGAACGTGTGCTTGTGTTCACCCCATCCCCCTGGACTAATCCCAGATCAGCCTCTTACAGGCTTCCACTTGCCTCTGTTGATCTACAATAAGAATTTGTTGTGGGGGGGGCTTGTTCCTCGTTAAAATTGGTCTGAGTGAGTGAGTGAGTGAGTGAGTGAGTGAGTGAGTGAGTGAGTGAGTGAGTGAGTGAGTGAGTGAGTGAGTGAGTGAGTGAGTGAGTGAGTGAGTGAGTGAGTGAAGTGAGTGAGTGAGTGAAGTGAGTGAGTGAGTGAGTGAGTGAGTGAGTGAGTGAAGTGAGTGAGTGAGTGAGTGAGTGAGTGAGTGAGTGAGTGAGTGAGTGAGTGAAGTGAGTGAAGTGAGTGAGTGAGTGAGTGAGTGAGTGAGTGAGTGAGTGAGTGAGTGAGTGAGTGAGTGAGTGAGTGAGTGAGTGAGTGAAGTGAGTGAGTGAGTGAGTGAGTGAGTGAGTGAGTGAGTGAGTGAAGTGAGTGAGTGAGTGAGTGAGTGCAGATAAGATGGGTGTCTTGTTGCTGTATGAGGGTTTATATGGCAAAGACGGACAGGCTGTTAGAAGCAGCAGCCCCCCCACCCCCTCCTTATGAAACGTTTGCTGGTTTATGGTAACGGTAGCTACATTTAACACACAGGTAGATAGAGTTTTCAGTATAGGGTGTATTACATTGTTTAAATTTAAGATACCATTAGGTTTGGAAGTGCAGGGTAATTATAAAGTGTTTTCCTGATAATCATCATCTTTGAGGAATTTAACGATGCGCTAATCAGGTCACGCTGATTCTTTTCAACAAGATAGTTTGCTTTTTGAAGAAAACTGATAATTTTCTCGTCTTGTTCTTTTGAAGTGTTCCAGCTCACTGCTGTCTGTCTCATTTATACAATGCTAGATCTCACTTGAGGGATATTTCTTTGAACTCTCCTAAATAGTCACAGGAAGTGCCATCTCGGTTTCATAAAATGACGACCATTATTCTCCAGTGAAAATGTGAGGATTTCTGAAACTGTCTGATGCTCTGCTGTCAGAGCTAAGCTGATTGTTAGTTTGTTCATTTTCTTGCCTGTTGTTGAGCCAGACTGTAACTGGTCAAAACAACCTGAACTACAATTAGTATCTGACACCTGAATCTTTATAATGTGGAGTATCTTTCCACATTAACGACACATACTGTAAGGCAAGTGTCTGACGAGAGAGAGATTACCTTTATAATTATAATTTAAGCTTCATTTGTGCACAAAACATTTGGGCATTTCCTAATTGCATTTTTTATTTCCTGTGTTTTTTTAATGTGTGTGTCAGTCATTTGAAATGTTGAGCAGCTTCTATTGGAACTTTAAAACAAAACCTCCCAATGCCAGAGCTCATTAACGTAAGAAATCTGCTGAAGTCACCAAAGCCACTGTCCCGTGTAAAATGCTTTTCTTTGCCTTCCTCATGTTCGACTCTTTTATCCGGTTTTGCTTTGTTTTTGTTTTTCGTTTTCTAACGATGATTCTGTAATCAAAAGCAGACAGGAACCACATGGCGTCATTCTCCTAATATCTCCCTGTGGCTGAAAGAGGAGGCTGGCGTGCTCGTTTCTCTCTGGGCCATCTCTAGCTGGTAATAGTGCTGTATTAGGTCATTACTCCTCTCCCTAAGATAAAGGAGGCCTCTGTCTGTAGGCCTGCAGGGTGTTGATTGTTATGGCTGTTGCAGAGGTGCGATGGGGTGCAGTTATTGTTCTCCACAGGGCACAGGGCTGTGTTTGGGGAGCTGGAGGGGTGTGTGTGTGTGTGTGTGTGTGGGTGGGTGGGTGGAGCGCTGGGGCTCGGGGAGGTGAGCAGCGCATATTTAAAGAGGAGCAAAATCAACCGCTTCAGCAGGGGCTGCACTCCCATGCTCCAGCTAGAGCTTTGTTTGTTTGTTTGTTTGTTTTTTTAACAAATGTTTTTTTAAATTTCTCCCTTTTTTTTGTTTTTTAATGTCTTCCAATTTCGGAAGTTTCAGTCGTAGCCGTGAGCGAGTCTCAGCTCTGTAAAGTCTTCCGTCAGTTGTGGTGGCCCGGCTGGCCGAAGGTCCGTTCATTGCAGTTCTGGTGCAGCTGGAGCAGGCAGACTGTGAGCCACATCACTGCACTGAGAGCCAGTGCTTTACCTGGGCCCTCCACCTGATGGCCCCGGGGCCATTTTGAATGACACTGCATTGGGTTGCATATTCCATACGTGCTCCATGTCGGTTCTTGCCCAATGGGTAATAGCTGTCCGGACTGCGATTCTTTTAATTCAGACCCTGGTGCAGTAATGTTTTTAATGTTGGATCTCCAAAAGTATTAGGATAGGTTGGTAACATACGCCAGAGAATAATCTTTCTGTGAATCAGAAAGAGGAGACTGGGTCTGTGATTCAAACAGATGTCACCGATAGACAGGCCTAATCCCTTTGGCAACGAGTGAACCGTCAGCCGAGCTCCAGCATGATTCATCTCGTTCAGCCCGCAAAACAAACGTTGCACCTCCTGTATTCAGTTCAGAGAGAAAGAGAATGGGGGGGAAAAAGGCAGAGTCCATTAGCATCCAGAGTCATCCGTTAGCATCCAGAGTCATCCATTAGCATCCGGAGTCATCCATTAGCATCCAGAGTCATCCATTAGCATCCCATGCATTTTCGCCCCCTTGATGATTTTCGCCCCCACAGCTAATTATGCTGTGAATGGCAGTGAGTCACCCTGTGCAGCGGTGCACTGAGACCCCCACTTCTCCCCTCATGACGGCATATTCAGCTGTTTCAGCTGAACGGCGCTCTGCTCAAGGTAATCTTGATCTTATCCTTCATGCACTTTCTTTTATTGTTTTTCCATCTTAGTTTTTTCCTTGGAGACTACAGCAAGTGATGTGGACTGCATCACAGAAAAATCTCCCAGTCCTAGCCTTTTTTTTTTTGGTAAAGCCATTTACATTTTCTGTTGTATTTGTTATAGACTTTAGTAGTAGAAGAGGTTCCAAACTGTTGCCTTTTTTGTCCTCAGTCGTTTACATCTGTAACAGTCCATCGATCTGTACATTTTAAAGTTTAATCCATGTTGATTTTTTAATTGTCTGCATCAATCTGGGCGTTCCCCCTTCAATAAAAGAAACAAAATGGTCTCACGTAACTGAATCAGAGAAAAATGTCCCAGGCCATGTGAATGTCCTCCCTTCCCCTCTTGGCTGTTTTTGCGGGCGTGACTATGGGTGTTGTGTGTAAAACACTGTGGTGGTGATCCCATAGACGGCGTCCAAACGGGTGGCTTAATGATGAAGATTGAGGACTCATTGCTTCTCTGGTCTCAATTAATTTGTTGAACGACACGCGAATCGAGCTGCAGTTCATGTTAAAAAAAACGCAGTCATGCTAACCTCCACCCAGCCGCAGCAGCTGGGCCGTCCCCGTCCTGCTTCAGCACTCTTAGTGAATCCAGCCTGAAAACGCAGTGACAGAAGACTCTCTCTCTCTCTCTCTGTCAGCGCCTTTTCCCCAGTCTCCACAGCTGTGCTTTTAACACACATTAATTGGGGCTGTGTGACAGTGTGATGACAACTGAAAAATAAAAGTAATTATGCAGCCTTTTAACATGCATCACACGTGCACCTAAATGTAAAAAAAGTAAAATAGACTTACAGTGGAGCCAGACACAATGCCTCGTGAGCTGCTGTTCCATGCCCGCAAGCTGTATATTACATCAAACTGACTGGTAGAAACCTGGTGAGACTTCTTGCATCAGTTGAGGACAGATATATTACATTTACCTACAGAGCCCTCACTCATGAATCCTGCCAGATGAAGAGCAGACATAACCAGTCTGGAACAGTGGGCTTGCCTTTTTAAAAAAAAATTTCTGTACGTTAATTGTTGCTTCTGTTCATTTTTAAATTGCGAAGACTTTTAATAACCCATGACAGTCTTCAATCTTGTAATATGAAGTTCTTTGAGTCTTAATAAACACGGTTATCAAACATTACACATGATAAAACATAGAATTTATGGACAATATACTCTATTCCCATAAGTTGCAATGTTCTTGAGCATTGCTGAATATTTTACGCGCTGGCTCCATCTCTCAGTGCTAATTCGGTCCCAGACAGTGTGCTCCCTGCAGGAAGGGTAATGTGTTAATGGGATCCTCTGCCAACAGGTATACTGACACTAATCAGTGACCATCCTGCTTCTGGCACACATTGCATCAGCACCCCCCCCCGTCAGTACCCTCCAGTCTCCTGGCCGCCCCCTTTCCGCTCCCTGTGCAAAAATGCTGTGAGGTGCCATAGCCTGGGTTTATTTTGCCCCCCCCCCCCCCCCCAAAAAGAAACATGCACAGAGAAGATAAAATGAGACTCTTTGGCTGTGAGCCAAATCTCTTCCCGCTCCCATACAATCTGGTGAAAAAGTGCAATAGAGATGTTTTGTAAATTCTAATTAATGGCTGGTTGCAGACAGCACTGTAGCGGTTCTTTTCCGTGGTTTGATGTCTGAGCCTTTATTATTTATTTAATTTGAATATTTCCAGGGAAAGCAATATGAGGGAAAAGTGGCTTGCAGAAAATGACTGTGCAGGTTGATGTCAGTGTCAGACGCTGTAAAACTAAGGATACATCACAGACCGAAGAGGGAGGTATTGATTAAATCATATCATTGAACTGTCAGCAGGTAAGATGTGCTGCTTTACTGGGTTGTGGACCAAATGCTTTTACTTTCCTCCCCCGCTGGTCAAAATGGATTACGGACAAACATGTGAGCATGACTTACGGCACTGGATCTTTATTTCAACTTGTTTCCGAATTCCTTCGGCCATGGCGATGGCGAACTGTAATGTTGAAGGCAACTGACATTGAGAAGCCGACATTAATCTGAATAAGATTCTCACAAACCGTCACGCGCTTCATCTGTAAATTCGTTCACATGATATGCAGTAGTAATTGGGGTAGGTGGCATCTGGCTGTCAGTTGGCTCTTTGAACGAGGCGGCTTCATTTCACACAAATAGTACTCACCGCTCCACTAGCCAGCTTGCCAGATAACTTCTCGATTGTATGATTCACAGAACGGAAACTCGTAAACTCTCTTACACTCTGTAGACAAAGTGATAATTGCAACTGACCGTGTTAACGGGTTAACATTTTGACCTGTAGGTCTTCATCAGTTCTGTGAATCTGAGGGTTAACCAAAAAAATGAAGCCTTTGACATAAATGTTAACAGGGGATGGGGATGCGTCGATGGGAAATGTTAATGCTTTGCTTATATACTGCCTGGCCAAAAAAAAAGTCGCAGTTGCACCAGTCATGCATAGTGCCCACTGTACAAGCCTCTGGAGGCAGTGTTATGATCTGGGGTTGCTTCAATTGGTCAGGTCTAGGCTCAGCAACGTTATGCAGCAATAAAATGAAGTCAGCTGAGTACCTGAATGTACTGAATGACCAGATTATCCCATCAATGGGCATATTCCAGGACGACAATGCCAAGATTCATCGGGCTCAAATTGTGAAAGAGTGGGTCAGGGAGCATGAGGAATCATTTTCACACATGAATTGGCCACCAGAGTCCTGACCTTAACCCCATTGAAAGTCTTTGGGATGTGCTGGAGAAGACTTCACGGAGTGGTTTGACCCTCCCGTCGTCAATACAAGATCTCGGCCAAAAATGAATGCAAGTCTGGACGTAAATAAATGTTGTGACGTTGCATAAGGTTGTCGAAACAATGCCACGACGAATGCGCGCCATAATCAAAGCTAAAGGCGGGCCAACAAAATATTAGAGTGCGACTTTTTTTTTGACCGGGCAGTGTATTATGTTCTACAGTTATACAGCTATATATAATTCAGCATCAATGCGCAACATCGTGTCATAAAATGTTAAAATGTTGTGTTAGAGAGCCTCCCCGCCCCAAACGTCCAGAGCCTCCCCGCCCCAAACGTCCAGAGCCTCCCCGCCCCAAACGTCCAGAGCCTCCCCCGCCCCAAACGTCCAGAGCCTCCCCGCCCCAAACGTCCAGAGCCTCCCCGCCCCAAACGTCCAGAGCTCCCCCGCCCCAAACGTCCAGAGCCCCCCCGCCCCAAACGTCCAAAACCCCCCCCCGCCCCAAACGTCCAGAGCCTCCCCGCCCCAAACGTCCAGAGCCTCCCCGTTATCGTCGGTATCTCTCCATTATCCTCATTGTGGCTGCTGTTGCATACAGAAAAGCAGGATTTCTTGCATTTGAATTCTTGCCTGGAGTTTTGAGCGCATGCAATTTCCTGCCTGGATACACCGCTGCTCCAGTTTATGAATGTGACAGCCGTGGTTTGGGTTGATTTATGGAAGAGTAACATCGTGAGGCCTTTCTGTGGGTTATGAATGATGCTGTGTGACTGCTCAAACTAACTTTTTGGACGGGTTTGCTGTTTGGTAAAAATAACAAAGGCAAAGTAAGCATCATCACCGCCGTTATGCTTGTGCTTTACCCAAGTAGTTTTAAGAATATTTTGGAATTGTAAGGAGGCAGGATGTTCAAAAGTTCTACCCTTGAATGGAATATATTATTTTACATTCAGTCACAGGAACCTCACTCCTGGCCAAAAGGTTGTGTGCTGATTCAAATGCTGATTGCATCCTTGCGTGAGCGTACCTGTGAAGTGCCTGGGTCATCATTAAACAGTGCAAACGTATCATGTGCAGGGTCCTGGCCAAGGACAAGGCTGTTGACATTGTTGATCTGTGTTGGCTGCTCTTGATGAGGTGAAGCATGATGAGGTGAACGCCCTTCCAGTGTAACATGTCATGCTCAGCAGCAATTAGAGTGCACTGGCATGTTAGCACGTTAGCGCCCTTCCCGCTGGCTATGCTGTGCTTTTTCCTGCAGCACTCTGAGGATTTGTGCTGCATAATTCACCCGCTCAGCGGCCACTCATTCCCCAGGGCACCTTAAACTCAGGCCCTTAATACAGTTTGGTGTTTACAGAAGCAGTCCATGTCCAGTAACTGAAGTGCCCTGTCTGGAACTAGATCCTGGAACCTCCCAGGACTATAGAACTGAGTGTCAGGGGGTGGGGGTGGGTGGGGGAGCCTATAGGATTTGTGGTCATGTGACCCAGCCTCATCCATTCTGAAGCTCAGCCAGTCAGCTCTGTGGCCATTCTGGACTCCTGAAGGGCGGCTGTCCTTAGTACATTTTCCACCAAATCAGTCTCTGAATTATGTATTGATTGATGTGTTTGGATCCAAGCCTAATTTGGTCTGAGCCTGGGTTTTCCCACAAGGGGAATCAATAAGAACGTTTCTCCGGGTAGCCGACCTGCTTCATACGAGCGGGCTCAGGTTCATTTGCTTTTAATGATTCATTTGAGTTAAGCGACTCCGGCACGGACTTGATCGATACACTGTTTAGTGATACTTAAGGACCTGCATTTGAAATGAACCAACAATAAAACATTTTAGCACAGGGGTGGAAAAAGTCCAGACGGTACAGTGACAATTTCATTGTTTAAGGAAATTTGCAAGAAGTAAAAATGAAAGCGCATTAAACTTTTTGATGCAGTTTATTCTGAATCCTAATGCAGTGATGTGCTGAACCCATAGTCCCTGCTTTATCAATAACCCTACCTTTTTAACACAGAATGCCCTCTACATTTAAAAAAATGTGTGTGTATATATATATATATATATATATGTATATTGCAATATGTATATTGCTGAATTGCTGTATTTACAACAAAATTTAAAAAGTTGTAAGTATTAGCTTGGAATATTTGATAAATTTTTTATTCCCACTAGGAAATGCTCTTTGTGTAGCGTAGTGTACAAAAATAAAAACTGCCTGATTGATGTAACCAATCAGTAATAAAAAAAAAAGTCATTTCTGCCTATTGTGGAAATATTATTGATGTTCAACAATAATAGTCATAAACATAGCTTTGTGCCAATGCGTTTGACATTTATAGTGACTATAATGTATAGAGACTGTCATGCTGTATGAACAGTAATGGTAAGCCTGGCCTAACAGCTTACAAAGCGGCGTTTGAACAGGGCCGTTATATAGAACGCACGCTGCTGGACTCCTTTAAAAACTATCAGCGAGGATTCGAGCGCCATTTTGCCCGGTTTGACAGTTGCCGTAGACAGAGTGGTGTTCTGAACGGCGATGAGGGCTGTATTTTTAGCTGCCAGCTTTGCATTAATGATTTGCGGCCCGCTCCAGCGGAGGCTGGCCGCAGCCGGCGTTTGCCCAGAACGCCGGGGCTCCGAATGGTTTATTTCGGCTCCTCTGCCATGATAAACAAGTGGACACATAAATTGAGAAGTGTGTGTAGATTGCGCAGGGTGTGCGCGTTTGAATCTGGAGATGGAAGCTGCTCCGCTAAAGTTGGAGAGGCGGGGGGCGGGGGCCGTGGGGGGGGGTGGACAGCGTTACAGTAAGGCATATTTTTGAAAACGCAGTAAAATTAACGAGTCCCCTCATTTGTCGTATGTACAGCGGTAGGCATCACTCCACATCCAGGCACTTGTCTTAGAGTAGGCTAGACCATCAAAGATGCTTAATTATGGCCTCTGGACCCCTTCCTGAGTCCCCTGCTGTGGTGCTGTATGTGCCCAACATGGCAACCCACAGCATCCCACACAGATCATGTGAAACATACCTCCATTTAGTTTGACAGCTATATACTCAATCCTTTTTCACTGTCGAGCAAAGTCCAGTATGGGGTGCCGTTCTTACCATTCTTAAATAAAACGCAAAACTTTTGTAGTACTTAATTAACCAAGTAAATGATTAGATGAGGTGCAGAATACATTTTACAGTGAATACGAGCTGGAGTGTTTGTTACTTAGTTACCGTTTCAGCTTCATCCTTCAAAATCCCTTTGAATGTGACTGGTCCCTCTGCACTCAGCTTCAGGTTAGCAACATGCTAATGCTGACCAGCCTCCTCAAGGGGCTTTTACTGAATCCGGCAGTGGGAAGTACTCTTCACTGAGGTAAACTTTTGTGGGTGAAAGCGTGTAAAATATTTGCCTTCAGGTTGATTTATATTTCCACCAAAAAAGACCGATTACACTTACAAATGGGTCTCATATATTTGTGCTCATCACAGACATGTTTTGTACCATCCTCCAAGGGACGGAATGATGAATACAAGGGGGAAAAAACTTAATGAAAGTTCATAAAAATGGCAAATAAAGCACTATTAAATGTGCTATTTTAGTGTCACATACAGCCCCCCCCCCCCCTCCCCCCTGTTTGATTTGTTAAATACTGTTCTTCCCCAGACGCCGCCATGGAAACAGGAGTCCTACCACTGGCTTTGTTTTAAAAACACAGATTTATTCTGAAAGATTTTTTAAAATTTTTAATCTTACTGTAGAAACTATTTCTAATCAAGGTGAAGTGTCAATTAAATTGTTTATTTGTGGATATGGACGTACTGTTTCCACAGTAATGACCATGTCAGTGACCATGGGCCAGAATGTTGCCGGCTGAATCATTATAAACGAAAAATCATCCACTGTTTTAATCACAGGTCCCATACCTAATTATCATAAGTTAACTCAAAGAACTCTTTTAAGAACACACATCATTGAACATACACTACTCACAAAAAGTTAGGGATATTTGGCTTTCGGGTGAAATTTATGGAAAATGTAAGTTCACGCTACAGTGATATTATATGTATCATGAAAGTAGGGCATTTAAGTAGAAGCATGCAATGGTGATTTCCTCATCTCAAACAATTTATTGAAACAAAAGCCAACAACAGTGGTGGGTATACCAAACAAAAATGTCAATGTCTCAATAACTTGTCAAGTGCCCTTGAGCATCAATTACAGCTTGACAACGACGTCTCATGCTGTTCACAAGTCGACTTATTGTCTGCTGAGGCATGGCATCCCACTCTTCTTGAAGGGCGGCCCTCAGGTCATTGAGGTTCTGGGGTACAGAGTTACGAGCCTCTACACGGTGAGTCAGCTGATCCCATAGGTTTTCTATGGGATTCAGGTCTGGAGAAAGTGCAGGCCACTCCATTTGAGGTACCCCAGTCTCCAGCAGCCTTTCCCTAATGATGCGACCTCGATGAGCTGGAGCATTGTTGTCCATGAAGATGAAATTAGGCCTGTGTTGTTCATGCAGGGGCACAATGACTGGATTAATGATGTTATTCAGGTAGTATGGGCTTGTCACTGTACCATTCACAAAGTGTAGGGCAGTTCTGTATTGACTAGACACACCTGCCCACACTGTAACACCGCCACCACCAAAGGGTCGTCTGGTGACAACAGTGGCTGATGCATAGCGCTCTCCTTGACGTCTCCAACATCGTTGGCGGCCATCATTTCTGCTCAACGTGAATCGACTTTCATCAGAGAACAGCACTGAGGCCCACTGGTCCCTCGTCCAGCGTAAATGCTCCCTGGCCATGCAAGACGATGACGCCTGTGCCTGGTGGTGTGGTCAGGTACCCTTGCAGGTCGTCTAGCACGCAGACCACGCTGATGTAAACGGTTTCGAATGGTCTGACGTGACACTTGAGTGCCTCTCACCTCCCTTAAATGTGCCTGGAGTTGAGTGGCATTCATCATCCGGTTCCGCAGGGCACTGTTCACAATGAAGCGGTCATCAGTGTGGGATGTGGCCAAAGGACGTCCACTTCTATGCCTTTCTGTGACTCTTCCTGTCTCTCTGTATCTCTGTTGCAACCTGCTGATGACACTCTGTGACAATCTAAGCTCAGTGGCCACTTCCCTCTGAGAACATCCTGTTTGAAGCCTCGCAATGGCGAGGTACTGTTGATCAATTGTTAGGTGTCGTCTTGGTCTCATGATGTCAAAATGTGAACAGCATGATGAAGAGGACTGTTTAAATACCAATTCTAATTGAACCAGGAAATTTATTGGTCGATTCATGGATCAAACACCTGTTGTGAATTTTGCCGTTCAGCTCCTTGACATGTGCATTCAAAAGTTTATAGAAGGTCAAATTAATTTTCACCTGTAAAGGTTATAGTGCATTTTAGGTTCATCCTGAAATTTCACCCGAAAGCCGAATATCCCTAACTTTTTGTGAGTAGTGTATATCAAATTGGAACTTGAGAATTTTGTTTCCTTTTTCTCAGTAAGTGCTGTAGGTGAAATTTAACACCTAGCCAAAACACTTTACCACAGTGAATAATGAAGATGATCAATCCAATTGAGGATATGACTGTCCGGTTAGACATTTTCCCCTTGTTTTACTTCCAACTACCCTTCTTGCCTTGAGGGTTGAATGTAAATGCCTCTGTCTGCCTTCTGTCTGCACAGCTGCTGGGTGTACTCAAGGGGGCGCTAGTGTGCCTGCTCTCTGTCCTGCTCCCCCCTGGGGTGCTGCTGGGGGCTGTGGCCTGACCCGGTTCCTCAGTGCTTCTGTGCATTAGCAGCCCAAGCGTGGCAGTGCTCTCTGTCCCCCTGCTCTGGCCCTGTTAGTGCGGTTTCAGGCTGCTTTCTGGGGGTAGAGCGGGAGCCCAAACCCCCCATTCAGCTGTAAGCCAAGGAGCTGCTCCGTCTGGCTGCACGCTTGCATAGGGAGTTCAGTCCCTGCCTATGACCCTAATCGCCCGTCATAGCAGCTCCTCGGGTTCAGCCATTGCAGAACTGGCCTTGGGGTTTCGGGGACCCTAAAAAAAGACTGTTGTTGTGTCCCCAAACTCTTCCAAAAAAATTCTTGAATTGTGTGGCCCAGGGATGGTTGTGAACGCCTGCATCGTGTTTATGCCAGCAGCCGGCTCTGAGCCATTCAAGCGACGACTGGACTCGGGCCCTGGACCAAACTCCTGAGCCAATCGTCTCGTTAGGGGAGAAACGGCCTGTGGAATAGCATAGATTGAGGGGTGCCCATAAAAAATAAACATGAATAAGTAAATAAGCAGGTATCAGAAGGTTGGTTGTCCGTCATGTGTGCAGCGTTGCTGGGGTGAGTGGGAGAGCATCACTCAGCTACTGAAACGGCACCTGCGTTTGCCAAGCGGTACGGAGCAGAAATATCTGCTGGAAATCTTGCTGTGGTCAGCTGGCTACTGATACAATGAATCACAGAGAGCTCCACAAGCACTTCGGCCTGCTGCTTCAGTTCATACACCTCAGACTAACATAGTACACCTAATGGTGCAAAATGAATGTTCTTGGGAGCGGGTGATGGGATTCTATATACTTATTCCCCCAGATAAGTGGCTTCAAAAAGAGAGGGTGTGGTGACCAGACACTGTGCACAAATTGATGTGTGCATGCTACCAGTACCATTTTACCCAAGTGCATGAGCACACGTATGAGGTTTAATGTGTTAGTGTTAAGTGTGAAGTCACAGTCCTGAAACCGGACCATTTAAAAATGAAATTTTTCCCAATGAGTAAATCCATGCATGTGCCCACTGGGCCACTCATAGGCATGCTTGGTGATGGCACAGTCTCATGGTTCAGCCTGTAGCCACGCGACTCCTTCAGCATGGAATCACATTTATTTATTCGTTTGGAGAGGCCTTAGGCCTTTAGGGCTCCCGGCAGCCCTGGAGGTATTCATGCACATGTAATTACACGGGCAGGGACGTGTTTGAAACTGGCCATTTGTTCGGTGGAGAGCCGGTCGTGTGGATAACCGTTTTCCTTCCACACTGTTACAGTGAGCTTTAGCTGACACTACACCTGGTATGCACTCAGAGGGCCTGAGTTGTAGAGGCTGATGTAATACCTATAATATCTCTCTCTCTCTTTCTCTCTCTCTCTTTCTCTCTCTCTCTTCTCTCTCTCTCTCTCTCTCTCTCTCTCTCTCTCTTCTCTCTCTCTCTCACGCACACACACACACACACACAGGAATGTGTTAATTATTGTGAGATTTATTTGAAGACTGTACAAAATGATTGCTCAGTGTTTCCTTGCTTTTATGCTTTTGGCCCATATGGAGAAACTGGACCGCTTGCCTGATTTGAAGGCATGGCTGTTCAGTTTTAAATGAGGAACGTCCCCTGGGAGGATTGCAGTTGTGTACTGGTACGATTGCTTAATTTATACCGAATTGTAAGAGGAATGTTTATAGGGAACAGGTTTTCTGTTCATTAACTTAATACCTTCTCTACCAAGTCAATCAATAGAACAGCTTGGCCTTTGCATTTAATAGGGATGGTTAAAGCCCATTGCTATTCTTAGCGTCCTTTTGTGTAACACTGTGGTTATGGACATAACCCTGCTTACATGCTGTATTAACAGAAATGGATATAACCCTCATTACATACTGTAAAATTAGAGGTGGATATAACGATACTTTTCATACTGTGAGCACAGAAATGGATATAACCCTCGGTAAAATAGAAATATGGAGATAACCATCTCATTTTTATCATTGCAATATTTTTACAGCATGCTCCTCAGCTCTGTTCAGAGGGAGGAGGTACAATTCAGACATTTTCATGCTACATGTTGAGATGTGATTTACATGCCTGTTTGCTGCAGTACGGTCAGATATCAGAGTGATGACACAGGGCAGGAATGAGAACATGGGGGAGAGCAGAGTTAAGAGGCAATGGCAGAGTTACAGAGCGCATGAGCTGCGGAGATCTGGCCCTGTCAGGCCTCTCTGAGCAGCTGGCATTTAATATGCGCATTTGGCATATCCCATAATTCCACACTTCCTCGTAGTGTATGCGGGCATGAATTATTCAGTTTGTTTGGTGAGGTGCGGTGTGGTGCGGCTTTGGCTCGGGCCGAGTACAGGCCCTTAGGGGAGGGTGTGATTACCATTCCGGCTGCTGCAGCTGGGGGGCAGGGATCCGGTGACGGCACTGTGAGGGGGAAACGTTGGGAAAGGCCGTCACCCTTCAAGGACCATGTCAGCTGGTCACTAGGGGTCCGTCTCAACGGGCTTAACACCAAATAACAGCAGGCGTGTGTGTGTGTGTGTACCTGAGTGTGTGGTTTGGGTAAGTATGAGTGTCTGTGCTTGCATGCATAAGTTTAGCATAAAGGGTGTACGGCGTGCGTGCATTTGTGTGTGTGGACTTGCGTCTGTGCTTGCGGCCCTCCAAATCCAGCAAGCCGTTTACATTTGCAAGGTAATCACACCTGTGGTCTTTACTGCCTCTGCTTCATTGAGGGTTCATAGCCGCTGCTGATCTTGCCTCTAATCTCAATGATGTAACACAGATGAAATTCATTCCTGCCATCAAGAGTGCTCAAAAGCATTCCACAGTCAATGAGTTTGTGCTTGCGTCTGCTCTATCACATCACTAAACTCTTTCTAAAGACCCAGGGCCTTGTGGACACCACTGTCACAAAAGTTACAAGCCTATTGCCTGTTTATCCTCCCCGGCTTTTTGTACTTCCTTATTAAATAGTGCCTTTTAGTCCTGCCTGCTAACTAGTGTTTAGCTGCAGTTTTAGCTCATACACTTTGGAAGATTCACTTTTCTGTGGTGTGAAAAGAATGATAATGACATCAGCATTTTTAAAAAAAAAAGAGTTCAATTATTGGATTTTTCCATTCATGCAATATAATGAGCTGTTTGATCTAGTGAGATCTTTCTCATAATGTAAAACACCATGTAATAATGATTAGTAATAAGTAGGTAACTTGATAAATTATTTTTTTTTTTTTACAAAATGTGGACATGCTGGGATGCAGCAGAAGAGGCATATAAGAGGCACAGTCAGACTTCACAGGGGGTATTCACAGACTTCACAGGGGTATTCACAGATGTCCCGCGCCCCACGTAGTGACACTGAGCCACCCGCCACACTGCCTGGAGTCCCCAAAGCGCCTCATGGATTAGTACACAACACTGTTCAATAAGCAGCCGCCTTCTCCTTTCCTCAACAAAGCGCTGATTGACTAGCAGAGAGTTGAGTGCAATTTAACAGCAGGAAGGCATGCTTACTTTTAACCAGAGTTCTCACAAGTCCCAGGCTGTGTCCGAGTCAACGCCATTCTATACTATTGAGTATGCTAGTTAGTACACTGGATGAGAAAGCTGTTAAGTAGGCGGAATGTTCTCTAAATGTAGTGTACTTAAAATCCCCGGATGATATACCCATTTCCATGTTTTCGCTGGAAATAGTATGGAGGATATTTTTCTCATGCTGCATGTCACTAAACAGTATGCAGTAAGCAGTACACAGCATGCTAGTACACAGGATGCAGTAGATAGGGCTCTGATTCGGGGACAGTTCCTGGGTGAGCCAAGTGAAGGATTGTACCAAATAGAGGAGGTTCCTGGGACGTGACGAGACACAAACATCCCACCAGCTAAGATCCCTCCCTCTCTGGTCAATGCTACAAGCAATTATGTGTTGCTCTGTAGTGCTGCATCTCACAGCTGAATATGGTACCGTCTACATTTCGGATCAGACCAGTGTTTATGATGCCTGTGTGTTGGTAAAAATTCTGACCTGCCTGTCAATAAGCCGACTTGCACCCTGGTGGTGCTGGCAGGCAGTTAGAGTCCAGACTACACAATCTATAGTGTACGACCCTTTTTGTAATTCAGCGTACACTCCACACTTCAACAAGAATCATAGCAATCTGATAAAGACTATTACAAGGGCTAAACCAGCCATGTACTAGGCTTTCCACTGAAATTAATCTATCACCAATTAAATTTGTCCGCACTGTGATTCGTTTTAAACAGTAAATAACAGGTTTAAGAAACGAAAGATAACAGGGCAACGACAGGAACGTGCAATGAGAAGGTGCAATAGCGACTATCTTCATGCAAATGCATTTATTTAAAAAAATTTTTATCTCTTCCTTGACTCAATTTCCCAAATGTGAAATTTATGGCGCAAGATCTAGGCAGCCTCAGAATTGTGTTGAAAGATTTTAGTTTCACCCAAAAATTTTAATTTCATGGTTTTGTCCACCTTTCTCCCAATTTATACACCGATCAGCCACAACATTAAAACCCACTGACAGGTGAAGTGAATATCATTGATTATCTCTTTGTTATATAGGTTCTGGACTCCAGCACTTTGAGTTTGAAAGGATACAATTGACAATGACAATGAAGTTGAAGTTGCAGACTGTCAGCTTTAATTTGAGGGTATTTTTATCCATATCGGATGAACCGTTTAGAAATGATAGAACCTTTTGTACACCCCCCCCCCCCCATTTTTGCACATTGCACTTCAACCTCATTGTGATTGTATCTTTCAAACTCAAAGTGCTGGAATACAGAACCTATATAACAAAGAGATAATCAATGTTATTCACTTCACCTGTCAGTGGTTTTAATGTTGTGGGCTGATCAGTGTAATAAATTGGGAGAAAGGTGGACAAAACCATGAAATTAAAATTTTTGGGTGAAGCTAGCCTTTAAGAAACAGAAAAGGAGAAATTTTTGTCTGCACCGAGGTGCAGAGATACAAGAGCATGAAGGTTAACACCCGTCAGCCTGAAACAACAGTGCCGTGGTGCTTTTTTTATTTGTGCAGGAAGAGCTGTCCATCACATCTGCTGTTCGCCGTCTCCCTGGGGCTCCAAAGACCACAGGGCGCAGTAATGTAAGGAGGAAATCGTACCCCCTTTAAAAACCCTCCTCACTTCCTTACCTGCGTCTCCCGATCATATCCGTGGTGAATGTGGTTTTTAGAGGGTCTCAGTGCAGCGTACAGCAGGTGGAATGACACCTTGGCTTCATCCACTGATTTCAGTTAACCCAATAAACTATGTACGGCTGGCTGGTTATCATTCTAATTCTGATTTGCTTCCGGTGTGGCCTCTGGGCATTCTTACAGTTATCCTGTATTGGGAAAGTCTGAGATGAGGCTTACTGGATGTATAAAACGATAAAGGTTTTTGAAAGTAAGCACTTGAGGACACTCAGGACAGAAACATGTTGAATGTCCGGTAGCGAGCACATTCACCCACCCAGTGACTCTTACAAGAGCTGATGTTAAGAAAGCCAGCACTTTTGCCTTATGTTGGCTCTCCCATAGAACCACCACCACAGGTGTCTTTTATATGCTGATAATGTTACTGCAAACCTAGGCTGCTCCAGCAGAATCGTCCCATTGCTGAGAGCCATCGGGGCTGAGAGAGCCGCAGTATGCCTTTACCCCACTGATCACGGTGTTTGCTCACGTGCGCGCCAGTCAATGTCCCCGTCAGCTTTCAGGATGTCAAAGTCCAGGTTGTTTAAATATTTTTCAAACAGTGAGTAAAATTACAGTTATGTTAACATATACAGTATATTTGCACACAACCTCAGAAATGATGGTGCATTTTTGTTGTTTTTTTTTTTTTTGTTTTTTTTTGTTTTTAGATTTAATTTACAATAGATTTATTTATGGTGATTTAGATCTCTCATTTTGGCGTGTGTGCATTTTCTAATGGAAGGGAAGGATGGAAGCACATTATTCTGTTTTGGCTTGATCTAATTCCTACATGGACATAAAACTCTTGATTTATCCCTGCAGACATTTAAAATAATTCATTTAAAAAAATAAAATAATAAATGAGCCTCTTCCAAATTAAAATGAAAAACATTCATTCTGAACAGGAATTTTCCATATCTTGAGTTGTGGCACACTGTTGGTTTACTTGTAAAATTCAATTACATTTTTAAAAAAATATGTAATTTCATATTTCCCCCTAATACCTTATTTCCATCCTGATTTCAGCAGTGATGTTTCAGTTTTTTTTCATTCTTGAGTCATTTTTGTAAAATTCTGTGCAATACATGTAATATTCCCTAACATTTCACTCAGTTTCCCGCTCTTTTATTGCAGTAGATGACACACATCTTTCTCCATGCTGTCCTCTCTTATCTCCTACATTTCATCCTCCTCACCCTCAGCACTCCTCTCCTCATGTCCCCTTCATCAAAACCACACTAATATTTCCCCTTGTTCCCCCCTCCTAATTTCTTCTATATGTTTTGCTACCCCCTCTCCCCCTCCCCTCTCCCCCTCTCTCTCTCTCACTCCCCTCCCCTCCCAGCACAGTGATGTGAGAACTCAGAAGTGCGCGCAGGCAATCCCCTCTCACAGAGCATGCCTCTGAGTCCGGCAGCCCGCAAACATGAGCCATCCGACCAGCAGCAGCAGCAGCAGCACTGCGCTACCAACGGCAACCAGGGGGACTCGGACAGCTCCAGAGAAGACGGCGTGTACGACACCATCCGGCCCGCCAGGGAGAAGCCCCCCGCCGTGCCCATGGAGGAACCCCGGAGCAACGCCGTTGTCATCCGCATTGGGATCCCGGACCTGCAGCAAACCGTGAGTGATCCCGCTCTCCCCTCTCTCTCTCTCTCTCTCTCTCTCTCTCTCTGTCTGTCTCTCGCCCTCTCTCTCTGTCTCTCGCTCTCTCTCTCTGTCTCTCGCTCTCTCTCTCTGTCTGTCTCTCGCCCTCTCTCTCTGTCTCTCGCTCTCTCTCTCTGTCTCTCTCTCTCTCTCTCTGTCTCTCGCTCTCTCTTTCTGTCTTCTGCTCTCTCTCTCTGTCTCTCTCTCTCTGTCTCTTGCTCGCTCTCTCTGTCTCTCGCTTTCTCTCTCTGTCTCTCACTCTGTCTCTCTCTCGCTCTCTGTCTCTCTCCCTCTCTGTCTCTCTCTCTCTCTCTCTCTCAGTCTCTCTCTCTCAGCATGCCGGTGATTCTCGGCTCTTCGTTAGCGTAGCCGCAGCTGACTCTGACAGCTGAAAGGTGGCTGTGGCACTCATTGAGGGAGCTGAAGAATAGAAACAAAGAGTGTGAGAGAGGGTGGGTTAAGCAGGAGACCGGAGCGCAGTGATTTAAGGACAGTTCATTTGGAGGCTGTTCTTCAGTGCCTGAGTGCCTTCCTCACTTGGGCTGGAGCTGGAGCTGGTGGGGGGGGGGGGGGGGTGTTTGGCTAGGAGCTGAGGGCTGTGTGTGGGGGTCGTGACAGTGTGTGTGTGTGTGTGTGTGAGGTGGGGGTGGGCTGCTACCTGTCTGGCGGGAGACTAAGTTGCTGTGGGTCTGACTGCATTAGCACGCCGCGGAAGCTCTGGTGAATTGATAGATTGCTCTGAGCACGCTCAAACTTCAGCCCCTCCACTCTGATGTCTGCAGAATCTCATCCAGGTGTTTCTGAGGAGTGCTCACCTGCCCTGACTCCAGATGCTCATGGCTCTTGAGTGTGAGCCAGCTCCCTCCTGGAGACAAACCCCATTCAACTCCTGTCCTACTAACGGGAGGCTTTTACTCTTTCTGTGGGAGACAACAGAATGTCTGAGTATTAAGAGAGGCTGTTTGTTGATGACTTTTTTTTTTTTTTTTTAATGGTATATCCAGATGACTGCCGTAATCTTGCCAGGTGAGAAATCCCCAGGCAATAAGACCTGGCCTGGGAATGATTTAGCCCAGTTCAGTTCAATGTGGATGAGAGCGGAGTACAAATACATTATTAGCAGCTTTGATATGTATGATGTCGCTGGCTTTCTTTTCAAACTGTATTCATTCACTCCTTCATCATGTCCCATGGTGGCTTTGCAGCTCTGCTTTAATGCTTTTTTTTTTTGCAGTCTTTAATGAGCGTGTTGCTGAAGGCTGTTGGAAAGCCCTTGAGAGATAAACGTTGCTGCCACTCTCCGCTACTCAGCTCTGTGACCATGGGTCTGTTCACATAACATTGTGCTCGAACATTTGGCTTTTTTTTTTTTTACGACGCTGACGGCATCCTGATCTCACCCTTTTTCAAATGTGCCGTTTGTGATGCGTTTATCTCCACGAAGGCTGGGATGGCTTGGAGGAAGTTTGACAGTGTCAAAAAAAAACGAAAAAAAAAACACAGCAGCTACTTCATTGTGCTCAGACAAAAAAGAAAAAAAAAAGTCAACTGCCAACCTCCCCAGATACAAGCCGGTTTGCCGTTAATGGACGTATGTGAAGAATGAGCGAGAGAGCCACTGTTTACGCTGCAGGGAGAACAGGGAAAGTGTGCAGAAGAAATGTTTGGTTATATTGTGAAAAGGATGTGCTCGTTCTGAGAGAACTGTGATGCTGTGATGTATTTCTTCAGTGGCCCCTTCCAAAAAAAGATTTCTGTGGACCAACTGGCTTGCCGTATGGATGGAATCGCACGGAATGTCAGGGGCACCTTAGAAATGCAGTCTGGGAGGGATGATGCTGGACGGATCATGTTCAAGTGTGCGGATAGGCCCAAGGTCTGACCTGGAATCCGGACAAGTTCATCTGCGACTGGCAGCCCCACAGAGCAATGATGCATGATTGGCCACACCATTGGGCCAGGGAGGGAAGGATCTTATTGGTGGGATGTTTGTGTCTCATTGTGTACCAGCAGCCCCCTCTGGCAACCTGGACACCTGCAGGTTTGTTCTCGCACAGGCTGCTCGTGACGGGTCCTCCTCCTCTGACTCTCTGTCTGCTCCTGCTTACCCGGCGGACTGTGGAGTGAGAAATGACGGCTCTCATCCGGCGTTTCGGACGGGAGCTCGTCTGACTCTGCGGCCCGTTAAACTGACAGGAGGAGACTGCAGCAAGGAGCACGAGCGCACGTTTTAAAGAAAGGGGGGAGGGGGCAAGGCATTCATGGTCCAGAATCCGCTCTCTTGTCTCCTGTGTTCCGGGCTCCTTTTTGTAAATGAGCCATAATGGCGTCTAGTTGCGCTGCCGCGGCCCTCAGGATCCGGGTTAAAGCCCTGTTGTGTTTCTTTTGTGTTTTTCCGTTGCCCTCCGGGGTACCGAGGCTCCCCCCTTTATTCTGCCTAGGCGGCTGGTGACACAAAAACTCTCTGACTAATTACCTATATTGGCAGTCAGCTTTCATTAATCACGCTCGGGACGGCTGCAGTGAAGGCACCCAGCATAGCTCTTCACCCTACAGCACCCAGCATAGCTCCTCACCCTGCAGCACCCAGCATAGCTCCTCACCCTGCAGCACCCAGCATAGCTCCTCACCCTACAGCACCCAGCATAGCTCCTCACCCTGCAGCACCCAGCATAGCTCTTCACCCTACAGCACCCAGCATAGCTCCTCACCCTACAGCACCCAGCATAGCTCCTCACCCTGCAGCACCCAGCATAGCTCCTCACCCTGCAGCACCCAGCATAGCTCCTCACCCTGCAGCACCCAGCATAGCTCCTCACCCTGCAGCACCCAGCATAGCTCCTCACCCTGCAGCACCCAGCATAGCTCCTCACCCTGCAGCACCCAGCATAGCTCCTCACCCTGCAGCACCCAGCATAGCTCCTCACCCTACAGCACCCAGCATAGCTCCTCACCCTGCAGCACCCAGCATAGCTCCTCACCCTGCAGCACCCAGCATAGCTCCTCACCCTGCAGCACCCAGCATAGCTCCTCACCCTGCAGCACCCAGCATAGCTCCTCACCCTACAGCACCCAGCATAGCTTCTCACCCTACAGCACCCAGCATAGCTCCTCACCCTGCAGCACCCAGCATAGCTCCTCACCCTGCAGCACCCAGCATAGCTCCTCACCCTACAGCACCCAGCATAGCTCCTCACCCTACAGCACCCAGCATAGCTCCTCACCCTGCAGCACCCAGCATAGCTCCTCACCCTACAGCACCCAGCATAGCTCCTCACCCTGCAGCACCCAGCATAGCTCCTCACCCTGCAGCACCCAGCATAGCTCCTCACCCTACAGCACCCAGCATAGCTCCTCACCCTACATAGCTCCTCACCCTACAGCACCCAGCATAGCTCCTCACCCTACAGCACCCAGCATAGCTCCTCACCCTGCAGCACCCAGCATAGCTCCTCACCCTGCAGCACCCAGCATAGCTCCTCACCCTGCAGCACCCAGCATAGCTCCTCACCCTACAGCACCCACCATAGCTCCTCACCCTGCAGCACCCAGCATAGCTTCTCACCCTACAGCACCCAGCATAGCTCTTCACCCTGCAGCACCCAGCATAGCTCCTCACCCTACAGCACCCAGCATAGCTCTTCACCCTGCAGCACCCAGCATAGCTCCTCACCCTGCAGCACCCAGCATAGCTCCTCACCCTGCAGCACCCAGCATAGCTCCTCACCCTGCAGCACCCAGCATAGCTCCTCACCCGGCATAGCTCCTCACCCAGCATAGCTCCTCACCCTGCAGCACCCAGCATAGCTCCTCACCCGGCATAGCTCCTCACCCAGCATAGCTCCTCACCCTGCAGCACCCAGCATAGCTCATCACCCTACAGCACCCAGCATAGCTCATCACCCTACAGCACCCAGCATAGCTCCTCACCCTGCAGCACCCAGCATAGCTCCTCACCCTACAGCACCCAGCATAGCTCCTCACCCTGCAGCACCCCAGCATAGCTCCTCACCCTGCAGCACCCAGCATAGCGCATCACCCTACAGCACCCAGCATAGCTCATCACCCTACAGCACCCAGCATAGCTCCTCACCCTACAGCACCCAGCATAGCTCCTCACCCTACAGCACCCAGCATAGCTCCTCACCCTACAGCATCAGCATAGCTCCTCACCCTGCAGCACCCAGCATAGCTCCTCACCCTGCAGCACTCAGCATAGCTCCTCACCCTGCAGCACCCAGCATAGCTCCTCACCCTGCAGCACCCAGCATAGCTCCTCACCCTGCAGCACCCAGCATAGCTCTTCACCCTACAGCACCCAGCATAGCTCCTCACCCTACAGCACCAGCATAGCTCCTCACCCTACAGCACCCAGCATAGCTCCTCACCCTGCAGCACCCAGCATAGCTCCTCACCCTATAGCACCCAGCATAGCTCCTCACCCTGCAGCACCCAGCATAGCTCCTCACCCTGCAGCACCCAGCATAGCTCCTCACCCTACAGCACCCAGCATAGCTCCTCACCCTGCAGCACCCAGCATAGCTCCTCACCCTGCAGCACCCAGCATAGCGCATCACCCTACAGCACCCAGCATAGCTCATCACCCTACAGCACCCAGCATAGCTCCTCACCCTACAGCACCCAGCATAGCTCCTCACCCTACAGCACCCAGCATAGCTCCTCACCCTACAGCATCAGCATAGCTCCTCACCCTGCAGCACCCAGCATAGCTCCTCACCCTGCAGCACTCAGCATAGCTCCTCACCCTGCAGCACCCAGCATAGCTCCTCACCCTGCAGCACCCAGCATAGCTCCTCACCCTGCAGCACCCAGCATAGCTCTTCACCCTACAGCACCCAGCATAGCTCCTCACCCTACAGCACCAGCATAGCTCCTCACCCTACAGCACCCAGCATAGCTCCTCACCCTGCAGCACCCAGCATAGCTCCTCACCCTATAGCACCCAGCATAGCTCCTCACCCTGCAGCACCCAGCATAGCTCCTCACCCTGCAGCACCCAGCATAGCTCTTCACCCTACAGCACCCAGCATAGCTCCTCACCCTACAGCACCCAGCATAGCTCCTCACCCTACAGCACCCAGCATAGCTCCTCACCCTGCAGCACCCAGCATAGCTCCTCACCCTGCAGCACCCAGCATAGCTCCTCACCCTCCAGCACCCAGCATAGCTCCTCACCCTACAGCACCCAGCATAGCTCCTCACCCTGCAGCACCCAGCATAGCCCCTCACCCTCCAGCACCCAGCATAGCTCCTCACCCTGCAGCACCCAGCATAGCTCCTCACCCTACAGCACCCAGCATAGCTCCTCACCCTACAGCACCCAGCATAGCTCCTCACCCTGCAGCACCCAGCATAGCTCCTCACCCTGCAGCACCCAGCATAGCTCCTCACCCTGCAGCACCCAGCATAGCTCCTCACCCTACAGCACCCACCATAGCTCCTCACCCTGCAGCACCCAGCATAGCTTCTCACCCTACAGCACCCATCATAGCTCCTCACCCTACAGCACCCAGCATAGCTCCTCACCCTCCAGCACCCAGCATAGCTCCTCACCCTCCAGCACCCAGCATAGCTCCTCACCCTACAGCACCCAGCATAGCTCCTCACCCTACAGCACCCAGCATAGCTCCTCACCCTGCAGCACCCAGCATAGCTCCTCACCCTGCAGCACCCAGCATAGCTCCTCAACCTGCAGCACCCAGCATAGCTCCTCACCCTGCAGCACCCAGCATAGCTCCTCACCCTCCAGCACCCAGCATAGCTCCTCACCCTGCAGCACCCAGCATAGCTCCTCACCCTCCAGCACCCAGCATAGCTGCTCACCCTGCAGCACCCAGCATAGCTCCTCACCCTGCAGCACCCAGCATAGCTCCTCACCCTGCAGCACCCAGCATAGCTCCTCACCCTGCAGCACCCAGCATAGCTCCTCACCCTACAGCACCCAGCATAGCTCCTCACCCTACAGCACCCAGCATAGCTCCTCACCCTACAGCACCAGCATAGCTCCTCACCCTGCAGCACCCAGCATAGCTCCTCACCCTCCAGCACCCAGCATAGCTCCTCACCCTCCAGCACCCAGCATAGCTCCTCACCCTATAGCACCCAGCATAGCTCCTCACCCTGCAGCACCCAGCATAGCTCCTCACCCTCCAGCACCCAGCATAGCTCCTCACCCTATAGCACCCAGCATAGCTCCTCACCCTGCAGCACCCAGCATAGCTCCTCACCCTACAGCACCCAGCATAGCTCCTCACCCTCCAGCACCCAGCATAGCTCCTCACCCACCCACCTCTGCCAAGATCCAGTACAGTACACGCAACAATACGTGCTGATCGCATTGTGTGGATTCACAAGAGTGGAAAGTCCCCCCCAGTTACAGTTCTAACAGCTCTGCAGCTGATTGGCTCTGGCTGTTTCGAAGGCTTGGTTGGGAGGGGGGGGGGGGTATACAAAGGGAGCGTCCGTTTTTATCTAACTGGAATAGATGATATCTTCAATTCTGTGGTCTGTTTGAAAACCCACATCTGAACTGCTGCCAAATGGCTTGCTTATATGCAATAAGACTCTGGCTTTAAAAGTCCTCCAGGACGTTTTTGTTGTAACAGTTTCTCTGCAGTTAGGTGGAATCAAAGACTCACCTTCCCTCAAAATGAACATCAAATGTTCTCATCCTCTGCCAAGTTAGTGTAAGAGCTTTTCTCACCAGATTTTCAATAGCCTTTCTATTACTCTAATGTGGGTTTTTTAAACCCACTAAATATGTGGGTTTAAAAAACAACAACAACAAAAAACATTTTTTGGCTTTATCAATGGCTTTCCGAGCTATGGAACACCATGAGATTCAAATGAGGCGAAAACAAGATGAGCTTAGATCACCATGACAACTCACTCCTGAGGTCAGGTGCAGGTAAGGATGTTTACTGGACAGTTGTCACCAAAGGGCGGGGTGTGTAGTGGCCACGTTCCTGTTATTGAGCGATAGTGGCATCTTCTATGCCAAGCCAAGCTAATGTGTGTCCCCTTGCTCTCATGTTTCATTTATCTGTTCATTTCTTTTAATTTTGGTTGCATTTGTGTGCTTAGCTTGGTGGGGTAATGCAAATGCTGTGAGGGCATAATAGCAGTAGGTGAGCAGCAGGTGAGCAGCAGTTGAGCAGTAGATGTGCTGTAGATGAGCAACAGTTGAGTAGTAGTTGAGCAGCAGTTGACCAGTAGAGCAGCAGTTGAGCAGTAGATGTGCAGTAGATGAGCAACAGTTGAGCAGTAGTTGAGCAGCAGTTGAGCAGCAGGTGAGCAGCAGTTGAGCAGTAGATGTGCAGTAGATGAGGAACAGTTGAGCAGTAGTTGAGCAGCAGCAGAGCAGCAGTTGAGCAGTAGATGAGCAGTAGATGTGCAGTAGATGAGGAACAGTTGAGCAGTAGTTGAGCAGCAGTAGAGCAGCAGTTGAGCAGCAGTTGAGCAGTAGATGAGCAGTAGATAAGGAACAGTTGAGCAGCAGTTGAGCAGCAGTTGAGCAGTAGATGAGCAGTAGATAAGGAACAGTTGAGCAGCAGTTGAGCAGTAGATGAGCAGTAGATGGGTTGCCTCATTTGGCCTTACATCACTGCAGTGGCGCTGCTGCATCATTCCCCCCCTCTGTGCCCCTCGTTACCCCTCTCCTGGTGCACGCTTGCTCTCCAGACCAATAAATAGATTGTTCCTCCCCTCTCCGCCGCACTCCCGCTCAACAGCGCTCTCAGGCAGGCGGCTCACGTTTCCCCATCTCCTATTTTTAGCTCTGGTCCAAACCGGCTCACGACTCACACCCATCTCCCCGTAGCGGCCCGCTTCTGTGCCAATCTGTACCCTACGCCACACCGGGGGGTTTGGGGGCAGGGGGGGGTGTTTTAGGGTGCTGAGCACGCGGCTGGTGGCAGGCCATTAGGAATGCTGCTGGATCGGGCCATTTTAAAGGTGGCTGCCGTATGCAGCACAGTGCGTTTCAGCATCCGCATCTGTGTAAATCACACCTGTACTCTGTGTACCTGCAACAGCACTGATCCACGCCTGTGCAGCTCAGTCCGTTTAACTGTGTGTTTAACTGTGTACCCAAAACAGCTCCCTCAGCACTGCCTCTCTCTCTCTCTCTCTCTCTCTCTCTCTGAATAACTCACATAACCTATGATTGTTCACTGGGGATTGATGCTGATATTAAGCCTGATTGGGCTGGGTCCACAGGGCTTCCCTGCCATTCACAAAGATCAAGCATTGTGTGGCTATGCTTTGGCCACTTCCTGCTTTTCTGCGGCTGCGCTTTGACCACTTCCTGCTTCTCTGCGGCTGTGCTTTGGCCACTTCCTGCTTCTCTGCGGCTGTGCTTTGGCCACTTCCTGCTTTTTTTGCAGCCGTGCTTTAGCCACTTCCTGCTTAAAGAGTAAGTACATTCACTATTTCAGCCTGTGTCCGCCTACTATGCAATTTAGAAAAATTCTTTGTGGGGTGAGTGAGGGAGAGGGAGAGGGGAGGGAGGTGTGTCCATCTTCATTTGCATAAATGCAAATGATTTCATGCAGCGCAGCTACGCCTTGTTCACAAGACTCGGATCAAACTGCCAAATTAAGCATTTATATCAAATATGAATCAAAATTCAGCAATTGCATGGCTGATTTCTCACCACAAATATCTTCAGAAACATATTTTAGTAGACTGTTAAGGTGGAATACGAGCGTTTATGAACATTGTTCCGGTTTGAAAACGTGGAGCCGAGGACCGTAGTGTGTCTAACCAATCAGGTGTCAGCTATTTCCGTTGTGGGCGGCAACAATTTTCCATACGACCTTCAAAGAGGTACTCTGACATCACGATTGGGTCGGGCCAGAGAGGGCATACCGAAAGAAAACATTAGAGGACAGCACCAAGATACTTTTCTACCAGTTTCTTATGACAACTGTTCTTATTTCAGAATGGTTGAAATAATGGAATACATTAATGGTTCATTATACATTAGGCATACAAACACGTTTACAGTTAAGAAAACGTGATCTAGAGTGTGCTTACCCTTTAACACAACACTTAACACAACACTGTTAAACACAACACTTAACTTAACCTGCTTAACACAACACTGTTACAAACAATGTCACAACACCACAACACTGCTTAAAGCATTGCAAAGTTTTCTTCTCACCGGGGAGTTTTTACCTCACTTGCTGTTTTGGCGGTTTAGGCCGGGTTTTTGCCCAATTTTCCTTCTGTTTCTTGTACAGCCTCTTTGTGACAGTTATCTGTAAAAAGCCCTGTACAAATAAAATTGAATTGAATTGAACATGGACTGAGATGACTCAACAAAGGACTTCAGTGAAATGTGACGTGGTACAGAAATTTTATTATTATTATTATTATACCTTATTGTTTTATTAGGGCCAGCCAGCTGGAAGCAGTGACTTCCCTCAGCTATTGACCTGACATTAAACTTTCTGAGTTTGCAGAGCGACCAATGGTTTTGTGGGAAGTCCTGTTTCCTGGCATTTCCTGTACTCGTGTGCCCCGGGGAACAGCCAGATGGTGACTCATCTCGTTACTGGAGCCGAATTAAGTGATCTTGCCATCTAAACAACTTAGCTGCTTCTTTCTGTTTTGACTACAATAAGGAGACTCTACAGTCTGTCTTAAGCCTTCATACTTCAGTTTGTATCCCAAAGGTTTTAAAAAAAATCTGAACCTTCTTTCTCAAGGAGTAAATGTGTTTGGTTGAGTCAGGATGTCTCACTATTTTGAAGATGTAGGCTATATTTTGTGCTACGAGACACACTTTACACTAGGGATCAAAATGTATTTCGTACATATGGAAAAATGATGCAAAAGTCATTTGTGAAGATGCAATATTACACCATATGTCCAAGTATAAAATGACTGAGGCGGCAAATGGAACGCACTGAAGTGCTGCATTTGATTTGCACTAGTCTGTCAGGAAGCATAACTAGAAGTAACTTTTAATGCAGTAACATTGGCTTACCCTGTCCCGTTAGTACAGAGCACTCAATAGAACTGCCATGTGGTGCACAGCTCTGTCCTTGCAAAATGAAACCAACACCAGCACTGCTGCTTCTAAGCTTCAGATGTCTCTGCAGGACAAACGCGGGTCTGTGGGTCTGTGTAGTAGCACAGCGGTGACTTCTTCACATGCTCCATTGCGGTTGGCGAGAGGCGATCTTGTAACATGTACTCGCCAGCATTCTTCCTACTTCTGCACGTGGAGGAATACAAGCCGTGTTTGGCACCATCTCTCCATTTATGCCTACATCTTCACCCTGCAGCCTCCTCCTGGTGAGGTGGCCTGTGACTGCAGGTGTGGCTGCAGGTATATGGGTACTCCTTGAGCTCCGCTGTGCTTTCTGCACACCTGCGGGATTTGATATTTTTCTGACGCAATTTCTGGGTGCCGCTGGGTCCACGGTGTTCAGGCGCTTCGTTACGTTTGCTGCGACTGCGATTCGCCGCCTCCGCTGGGACTGCTTCTCGCACTTATCAGCGTGTGTGATAACGACAGCCTCCTTTGGCTTCCCTGATTCCCACAGCTGCGCAGGTTGTGAGCGTGAAAACACACCTGTCCCGTCACAACTCTTCCCGGCATTCCCACCTCCTGATGAGGCAGCGTCTCTATGTTCTCCGCACCCCCGTAGTTCATTCTGGGAGTGTCGCCACACACCACTGCAGCCGCAAACAACCAAAGCAACAAACTACATGAGCAAACACAGCGGATGAGTGCTACTTCTCAGCCCTGTACTTGATGGTTTCAAGTTAAAATAACTATAACAGCCGCTGCGGTGGTACAGCAGTAAAGGCGCTGACTTTCAGTCGGTGCAGTTGTACTCCGAGGATCGGGGTTCGCGCCCCGGTCCTGCCAGATCCGAGCATGGACGGCGCCCTGTGGGGGCGGCAATTGGCGGCTGCTCCCGGGTGGGGGGAGGGACTCGGAGAGAATCGTTGCGCACAGAACGGCCCTGGGCGAGTTGGAATCACGGTCAGGAGCGTGAGGAGTCGCGCCCTGAAGAGGACGTGGCGACCTCCGTCTACTACCGGCTGACGGGGTTGTGTAGCGGCGATTCTCTAGCGGTTGCTACATGGGGGGAATTTAAATAGAATAGGGGTTCAATTGGCCAAATTGGGAGAAAAATCAGAAACAAATTTTTATTAAAATAACTATAACTGGTTCACACAAGGTCTTCAGCTTTAGCCCTGAGTTTTAGAAAGGAATAAGGTCGTGCTGCAAAGCTGTTAGCGGGTCATTCGTAAATAAGGTGATGTGTATACAGTGTATTGTAAAATCTCGTATTAACGAGAATGACAAGATATAAAATTCCTCTTCAACTTGGCAGTGCAATTTAGATGAGGTGAGCACATTTATAGTATCTTATCGAGAGATAACAGGTGAAGTGGGTTATGTCGTATCTGCCTGGTGTTCCTTCCATGCTTTTTGTTGTTTTTTTTTGTTTTTTTTGCCTGTTTAAAAAAAAATTGCGAGATTTGTTCTGTAAGGTTGGTTTCTGAGCAGCGATAAGCAGTTTGGCCTGGCGAAGGTTGCAGCCCGACCTGAGAGGGTAATCGGGTAAGCTGATTTCTGGGGCCTCGCGCATTTGAGGCTCGGCGTGACAGCCTCCGACTGTCATCCCCCTGATGGTGATTGCCGCGAAGGAGAGAGGAGCCGTTGACACTGATGACATTGCGAGGTTTTAAGCGAAGCGTGAATGTTTGCCTCCCTCCGTCAGCCGTCAGCTGTCCGACCCCATCATCATCGGGGCTGCGCTGAGATCAAAGGAGGAGTTGCGGAGTGTACGCGGGAGACGCAGATGCCTCTCTTCCCGCCAATCACAATCACCCGCCATCATTCCGCTTTTACAGGCAGTTAATTCTTAGCGGCAGTTGTATTCATGGGACAGTGTCTGGTTTGTTCCAGATGCTGTGCATCAGAGATCTAATCAGTCATTTTCTCATAATGGACTGGAGCTGCAGTGTTTGTGTTTGACTAATGGAAATTTAAGGCTCCTTTTAGCCCGGTCCTTCTTAGTTCGGTGGCGGGTGTGCTTTAGCTGAGGAGTTGCCGTGCTATAGGATCACGTCACTTAAGGCCGGTGGTACACACACAACTTTTTCACGCGACTTACTTGTGTTAGTAAGTAGCGTGTTGCGCAGGCTTGTGCAACTTTACTGTTACACAAAACATTTGAAATGCAATCAAAGCTACATGTATCAACACTTTTTTTCTGCATGATGGACAACAACAGATTAATGCATTGGGAGGCCAAATTCGTTTTTTAGCTTATCATAATACAAGTACATAACGTAAGGTAGTTCAAAGTGGACGGTTAGCCGTTAACACAAATTAACGTTAACTTTCTCTAAACACTAAATACTTAAAGGGGAATTCCACCAAAAAACAACATTAATTAACAGATCAAGGCGCAACTAATTAAGTCTCTCTTTATGGCTGGCCAAAACAATTTCTGGACTGAGATATCCGCAAGTAAAGACGACATTTTGGTAGAGGTATACGTCATACGTATACTCCCCTTTCTCATTTTTGAAAAACTACAGTGGCATCAAGTGGGCGGTTAAGTTACATTTGGAGATACCTCCATGCCTTGCTATGTGAAAGAGGCGTTGAGCAAACTCACAGGCCGTGTCCGAATCTATTTTTTATGGTTTATGGTCTGAATCAGTGCACTGCCTGCTATTGTGTATGGCAGTTGAGTATACTTTTTAAAAAAAAAGCTGTTAAGTACACGACAATTCTGAAAATTGAGTTCTTAATATCTCTGGATGGTATACTTATTTGCTGATAATAGTATGGAGCATACTTCATGTCACTAAACACTATGCAGTACACAGACAGGACGCAGTAGATAGGGCTCTGATTCGGACACAGCCACAGAGAGAGAGAGAGAGTGGCAGGGAACCTGCTATTATAACTGTAAACAGTATTAGCTTGTGAGCTAGCTGAAAGAGTTCTTGGCTAAGTTACCAATTATTCCAGGACTAGTAGTAATGCCCAGCCCCTCCAGTTGTATTCAGTGGGAGTGGCAACCTGTTGTCTGACACCGCCCATAAACTGTAAGTACTCGGCCATTGTAGTTCACAGTAAAGCTCATTTTAATCAGGAGGAGAGCTACTTTTCTACAAATCAAGCATACCTTTTCGGTGGAATTCCCCTTTAAACTACCTGGAATACACAGGACAATATTTAAATCTAAAGTTCGTTGCTAACTTTCAAAATACTCAACGACTGTGACGCTAAAGGCTACATGGAGGCAGTGCTAATGCCAGCAGGGTTGCCGGTCGTCTACATGAAAGTCAGAGGAGGGAGGTTTGTGTGTGGTACAGATTAACGTTGTGAAATGAGGCCAGAACGGGAGGCGTGGGTGGGTGGCTGGGTGCGTTGGGTGTAATGACTTGTGCAGGCTGAAATGAGCAGCGACATTGGCGTCGACCTTGGCCCGGCTCTCCTGATTGGCCGTGACTGGCGCTCTGGGGCTGATGCCCCCGTCATGCTCCTGCACTGCGCAGCCTATAGAGTCAATCTCTGGCCCAGCACAGGCACGAGCTCCCAAAGCACTTACACATAAGCAAACGGGTGCATCACATGCAGGAGAGCTCATTTATCTTGAAATGATTATTATTATTTTTTTTTAAAAGAACATTATATCAAGTCCATTTTATTGACCTGTAAACTTTAAAGGACTTGTGAAAGTTTGCGAGAGGTGTAAGCAGGGAGATGCTCAGAGAGGAGGCTGACTGGCATCTGAGGCGTTGAATTTGGTCGAGAGGCGGCGGATTTTTTTCAATCAAGCCACGGCATTGTGTTGTGACTGCATTAAAAACCTCCCTGCTAAATATTTGCCTGACAGCTCCACTTTATTGTTCTGTGTGGTGCAGAAAATGCTGGGGTTTCACAGACACTCCAGTGGATAGGAACAAAACAAATGACAAACCTCTTCTCAAGCAGACAGGAACACTTTCAAAATATTTAGCTTTTCACAGAATTTTTACTGATATTGTGGATTGATATTTTTTTTGTGATTGTAGTTTTTTTTTTTTTTCCAGTGTTATCTCAGAACTTGACATCATGTCATGTCAAGGACAATGACATTGACTGTTATTGGTGGGTTCTATATCTATGGGCTCACAGGTCTCTCTACAGGGACTTTACTGATCACAGACCTATTTGGCCAAATGTCCAACGTGGTCTCACGCGGACTCGTCACATAGCGACGCTTCTGCCCAAGCGTCGCTATGTGACGCCAAAGGTAGCCTTTTGCGTCGTATATTGACGCAGCCTTTTGCGTCGTATATTGACGGTTGTGGCCACATAATTTGTCTTTGGTTGTGGCACTTCAATATTATGCTTTTTTATGCTTTTTTTTTCTTCATCTGGTAGAGAGTTACGTGAACTCTTGTGGTCAGGGTCGCCCACTATCTTAACAGTTCGGGCATGAGCCCGAGTTACATGAACTCCTGTGAGGTTATGTTTAGGGGTTGGGGGTGGGGTACGGGAATCACGAACTCAGAAAAATCTACGCACTCACGGCGAAGACTGAGCGGGCATGCTCGCAGTCAGTTATCATGAGCAAAGCCTTCGCCATAGTAGGATTCGTAAATTCGCGACGAGTGCGTCAAATAATGACGCAAAAGGCTTCCTTCTGCGTCTAAAGGATGACGCCGTAGGAGCTGCCCAAGCGTCGCTATGTGACAACTTGGGAGTGAGACCAGGCTGAAATGTCAGTCCCACTTTCACTCTCTGTGACATCACAGCCAATGAGAATTCCGGTATCTGAGTGCTGAACGTCTCCGTAGCAACACATTATTATTATACAGGATATGCAGCCAAAAGTACAAAGTAAAGCATAACGACGTGGAAAATGCCTCATCCTTGAAACATTAAAATGCGGAGCGACTTTGATGCCTTCAATCGGAGCGCTCTAATAAACTTTTCACTGTTGGCAGCTGTCACTCAAGAGGCTGTTGGTGCAGATAAAGAAAGAATCCCTTGGATAGATACTGCTCAGCGCTTTATTTCTTCTGAGTGACGGGGAGAGAGGAGAGAGAGTGAGAGGCAGAAATTAAAGGGAAAGAGCGTAAGGAGAGAAGGAGAGAAAGAGAGTGGAGCACCAGGCTGCCTGGCTGCTGTTTTTAAGCTTGCAGCAGATGAGAGAGCAGAGAAACGGTGGCAGAGATAAAGCTTCACTGAAGAGGTTGCTGATGGAGATCTATAGGCTGCCAAATGAGATCAGCCCCTGCACCGCACACCCTGCTCAGCCAGGCTTGGTTTTCAGCACCGCCGTCCTATCACGGCCCTTTCATTTAGGAGGGGCAGTCCTGCGGCGATGAGCCGATGCGCCGACGCGCCGACGCGTCCCCGCCACCCCTCACAGGGCCGCATTCTCACGACGGACAGCGGCCCGGCGCGTGTTTGAACATTCCTCCATGACGGAGCTCTCTGAAGCGCGTACCGCGGCTGTGCCATCGAGCAGCGGGTTCATTCTTTATTTTTTTTTCCAAAAATGAACGCACATGGTGAACAAGAGGACGCGGTTTTTAAAAAAACATTTTTTTCATTACTGCTGAACTGATTGATTCAAATGTCGTGGCAATGTTCTGTATTGGGAACACTACAGCCTGTACATGAATGACATCGGCACACCACCCCGGGATGTGTGAAGGTACTATTACACTCATCCTACACCGCATAATTACACTTATCAGTCTTGCCTGGCTGTATTAAATATATTTAACGGACAGTACATGCTTGTTTTTAATCCAGATTGTAGCATGCAACAAAATGCGCGGTTGCAGTATTTCCCAGCAGTAATGTACTTGCAATGAATAAGAGATATTTATTGTATATATTTAATGCAGCATTAGCATCCTGTGCTCATTACAGACTCCATTAGCCCTCATTACATGCATCATTTTTCATTAATTAAAAATGTCCGACCTCAGCATTTTCCAATCTGTGCCTTTCCATATTCTTGTCTGGACTCAAGTGCGACTTAATTGAATCTTTTTTTTGTCAATCATCTCTCATTTTAAATTGTACAACCCTGAACATAATCAGTCTTTTTACTGCATTCTTTTGGAAATGCCCCACTGAGTATCGTCCTGGTATACTCCAGGTTTTTGTGCAGTGTTTTAAAAAAAGTAGGGTTGAGGAGCTGAAAGACTCTGACCTTTAGTGAATCCCCCCTGGCGTGAAGGGAAGATGTATCAAAGACGTTTCAATGCTTAAACCTCTCTTTTTGACAGTTCAGGCATTGGTAATACTGTTCACTGTACAGTGGAGTCACACACACACACGCACATACTTGAGGAGCTGTCAGATATACCAACAGAGCTGGTCAAATGGAAGATGCTAAAGTTGTCTTCGTTCTATATCACTTGAAATAAAAAATGATGTTGCCAGGCACAGTGCATTAAAAAAAAAAAAAAAAACATAAATTAATTATAGAAACGGAAGAAAGCCGTCTCAGTTTATAGTGTACTATCTTCAAGGCCCTGTCACCATGGCGATGCTGCACAGCTGCTAACAGTGATGAGTGTGACCCTCTGGAGACACTCATTAGCAATTCACTGTCATCTGTGGTATTAACCCTTTATTAACGTTCCCTAAAGGGAAAATAAAAGTTATTCTATTCTAAGGCATAAGATTGTTGGTAACTGAACACTCTAATGCTGATGTAACAATCACTACTGGTAACTCAAAGCAATGGAGTTCTAGAACACTCACTGAAAATAAAAATAAAAAAACATTTAAAAAAAATAATAAAAAAAACCTACTCTTCAAATGGATAAGTACACTGTACTCATCAACTAATACACTGGTGCATTCAGTTGTGTTCTGCCTCATGAATATTTACTTTCAACATTTTCTACTTTCAACATTAAGCCAAATTTAATATCGACCTTTTCCCTACAGTTTTACAAGGCGAAAACGGCAAACAGTCTTTGTTCATCTTTTAAACATCAAGGGGAACTGAGGGTGTCTGGGGGTATGACAATTGATGAGGTGTTTTTGTCTGATCCACCCGTGATACAGTAATTTCCTGTTGATGGTACTGTGCTGATGTAATGAGTCAGGTGGAACAGGCTTCCTTATTGTGCCCACTGTATCACAGGATATATCCATTTCTGTGTGATCACACTGATTATCTGAAAGAACAAGTCTAGCTTGTGTAAAACTTATTTTCTTACCTGTCTGAACTCAAATAAGTGGCTTGTATTTAAGATGCATATTGTTGCCAGACATGGGATCTGCTTATTGCTGGCTAATGCACGGACAGCCCTGCAGATTGCAGACACGTCCTGTCATTCCTGTGAATTAGCTATGGTGTAAGTCTCATATCAGCCTCGTAATTGCCTCATAGACTTAATACAGCCGTATCATTACCGGTGGTTCTAATGGAAATGTAATTGGTGTATATAGTGCATGTGCTTTTTGTTAGTAATTGAGGGTGGGTTCTTAGATTATGCTCGCATAATGTTCATTTGACTGTGACATATTTTCTTTTTATTTTCACCAATCTTTAATCAGGAAGGTCAGTTCAGAACCAGTCTTAATTTACAATCACGTCTCAGCCCAAGAGGCTTAAAACATAGCAGTGGCCCGTACAGCAAACACAGACATTTTATTTCTAATTTCAAGTTCAGACATAATGTGCACATGCACACAGCCAAAGCACTGTAGGCTACAGAGAGTGCAACACCCTGTACACATGCTGCATTCTTATTGCACCACGCGGGTCAATGATTTAACAAGCAGGTGTACTTCTGCAGTCCTGTAGGTGATGGGCACTGGAGTTAGGGTAAGATATCCACGGTAAGATGGCTGCTCTGGACCATGTTCACTGAGGACACTATTCTCCGCAGGCTGTTTCAGACCCGGCTGGTCCACAAACAAAGACGGATCACTGCACTGTGGTATTTTAAAATGCCTGCATGCTGTATTTGGGGGGTGTGGGGGGGGTTTGGGGGGCAGGCGGATAGATGATAGACAGCCGAGATGCTGTGTGAAATTCTCAATGAGCAAGGGTCGTTCCATATCGATCAAGTCATTGTGACTCTGACTCTCACTTGTGCTGCCTTATCTTTAATATAGAACTTTTTATAGAGTCACCGCCTCCAATGTACAATGGCTGTTCTGGATGTAGATGCATTTATAGCGCTGGCAAATGCTTTACATTACATTGAAGTGCATAGAATGTCCTTAATTACCATTAGCGCTAGCTAGGACCCTGATCACGAATGTTACCCAGGTGACTTGACCACAGATAAATTGTGAATATTTAGAATTATCTTTTTGTGATCAATATTTTATTTATTTTTCTAAAATATGCACAAATAAAAGATATGGAATCACTCATTCAAACAACACAATATTTAGATTTTTTTTTTTAATTCAATGATTCCTTGTAGCTAAATGATTTTTTTATCAGTGTTGCCAACCCCAGATGGTTCAGCAAATGTATTTTTTTTCCAAATTCAGCATCACATTTGGGTGCTTTCATGTGCCGTGCTCCTGCGCATTTTAGCTGACTTATTTAGCACTGTGAAACATCTGGCAGCTTTAAAGAGAAAGCCTGCTCTTAGAATGATCCCTCCAGGATGGTGTAGTTGGAAGAAAAGCATATCCACCTGTTTACCTGTCTAAACTTCCTGCTCCCAACTGATGTTTAGGAGTTGGACTGTTTCCAACTAACATGGACATCATCGTGTTTTTCCTGCCGTTTTTCTCCTGTTTCTCACTTTCCTAACGCAATAAAGTGCATGGCTGTGGCTTGGCCAAACGTGACAGCAACAAGGCCATACATTTTAATCTAATTATAACTTTGAGTGGATCAGAATGCTACAGGTTTGATTCTTGCTGAGGAATTTCTGTTGTAATTCTGAGCTAGGCACAAACTTGTTTTGCCTCGGTGCATTTTCAATTATAAATTTTATTATGTAAAATGTAAGACAGTTAGGTGTAACTGAATGAGGGTGACCACTAAGCAATTCTACACTTCTGTAAGTCTAGTAAGTCTACACCATACATGGTGGGGATATATTATAAATACGGTAAAATAGGTGTAAAAATGACTTCCCGTATCTTTTTGGAAAAGAAATGTATTGCTTGAAAAAAGAAATTTTTATGAACAATTTTACTAGTATTAAATATTGAGCATACAATATACCTCATACCATTGCTGTTTATTTTATACGGCCTTTTTTGGTGTCAAGGGTGTCAATAAATTTGGAGGTCACTACCGTGTACTATAGACTTGCATTATGAAGCACGGGCCTTGTCACACATCATAATGCAAGTATGACCTTTATTACTTTCTTGTCCCATTTCTGAACAGTGCTCGGAGCACAGATTCAAAATGAAAATCACAATAAAGAAATAAATAAACCCACAGCAGGAAGCAAAGTCCCTTAACAATCTACTGATGACAATGAGAGATCCTGGGATGGAGGGAAGCTAATGAGTACACTGCAGTGGAGTCGTCCAGGGAGGCGTGCGGAGGAATACATGACCACAGTGTCACTTTGTGCGAGGGTTTACAAAGCACTTATCATCACAATATACCGCGGTCCCTCTCTGCTGAGTTTTCATTATGCAAACCCGCACGGGGAGCACTTACCTGCTTGGCTGTCCCTGTGAGACAGAATGGAGCGTCGTCTTAAATCACCGCTAATCACTTGTAAAGAGGCAAACAAAATGCGGCATGAAATAAATTTTTGAGAGAGAGAGAGAGAGAGAGAGAGAGAGAGTCAGACAGGGAGGGAGAAGGGAAGATAAGGAGGGAGAGATGGAGATGGAGAGAGAGAAGGAGAGAGGGAAGAAGGTGAATGAAGAGAGTGGCCCAGGAACCTAGTTGGAACCTTTAGCAGGCACTCTAAATGAGGTATGGGCAGCAGTCTTCACATTAATCAAAAATCCACCACTTCTGTGACGTAAACATTTAAACATTTTAGCATACTGCTTTCAGTAGAGAATGAATGCTATATTTATATTTTACAGTGTGCTGCTATGTTGAGCGGCGAAACAAATATCTCAATTTTAGCATTATGGCTGAAATCTCAATGCAGTAAACCTCTGTGTAAAAACTGTGTAGTTATTGTAATGCCTTTTCATTAACATGGGAAAACCTACAAAATTTGTACACTGCCTGGCCAAAAAAAAAGTCGCACACTGTAATATTTCGTTGGACCGCCTTTAGCTTTGATTACGGCGCGCATTCGTTGTGGCATTGTTTCGACAACCCTATGCAACGTCACAACATTTATTTCCGTCCAGAGTTGCATTCATTTTTGGCCGAGATCTTGTATTGACGACGGGAGAGTCGAACCACTCCGTAAAGTCTTCTCCAGCACATCCCAAAGACTTTCAGTGGGGTTAAGGTCAGGACTCTGGTGGCCAATTCATGTGTGAAAATAATTCCTCATGCTCCCTGAACCACTCTTTCACAATTTGAGCCCGATGACTCTTGGCATTGTCGTCCTGGAATATGCCCATTGATGGGATAACCTGGTCATTCAGTACATTCAGGTACTCACCTGACTTCATTTTATTGCTGCATAACGTTGCTGAGCCTAGACCTGACCAATTGAAGCAACCCCAGATTATAACACTGCCTCCAGAGGCTTGTACAGTGGGCACTATGCATGACGGGTGCCACGGCGACTTTTTTTTTGGCCAGGCAGTGTAGAAACCCCTGTAAGGACAACATTACTCTGTTAGACTGTTATTAAAATGCACCTGTGAGTGCTCTGTGAGAGAAAAGCAAGGGAATATGTTGGATGAAACAGAAAGTTTGTGATTTATTTGGTCCTGCAGTGCCCATTGACTTTCTTGGCACGTCCACCTACTTTCCCCGAGGTTCATTTTTAAAAATGCTAATCTTCATTTTCCACTAAATTTCAAGTGACTTTTAAGCACCAAATAGATGTTAGTTTAGATTGGAAACACAATCTATGGATAATTATTTCAAAGACCATCTGTAGGTGGCTTTTGATAAGAGCCAATCGTCCTATTGTGGAAGAGGCTCAGTATTTCTATTTTTTTTGTATCCCCGCTTTTTTAATCATTTATTGCAATAATAAAGGCATTTTAGAAAAGTGGTATAAGGGAAAATTATAAATATTGTAGGCGGCAATTCACAAGAGTGAATAAAGGCACTTTATATACACAAGACAGACATTAACATACCTGTTATACCTGGAGGTTGAAGCTCAGCGAGGCAAAGACGGTGTCGGCGGCCTTCCATCTTAACAACAGGGAGGCTAAACGTGAGCTCCGAATATATATTGGCGGAACACCCCTGCCATGCTGCGCTGAGCCAATCTACCTCGGCGTGACATTGGACAGGTCGCTCACGTTTCGCCGACACCTTGAGTCACTGCGCAAGAAGTTAACATCTCGTGTGGCATTGATGAGGCGACTAGTCGGGTCAGGCTGGGGCGCCGACGCAAGAACATTGCGTACGGCAGCCCTGGCCCTTGTTTACTCGACTAGTGAGTACTGCGCACCGGTATGGTGTCGCAGTGCCCACACCCGCCTCATCGATACGCCCATCAACGAAGCCTTGCGCATCGTGACAGGATGCCTGCGTCCCACTCCCGTGGACAATCTTCCCATTCTTGCAGGCATCCAGCCCGCTGGGCTTCGCCGCGCGGGAGCCACAGCACGTCTCGCGTGCCGGGCCATGGAGCCAAACCATCTGCTCCACGAAAGGCTCGCTGTAATTGCTGAGCCTCCCCGGCGCCTTAAGTCGAGACACCCATTTGTGCCTGCCGCACAGGAATTCCTGCAGCAATGCAGTGATCTTAACATCAGTGCGGCACGGTGGGCGGATTACATCTGGAGCACGGAGTGGGAGGAGAACACCTCTAGACTCCGTGACTTCATCCCAGACGTCGGTTTTCCCCCTATTGGGGTGGACCTGCCTAGACTGGCATGGGTGAGGCTTAACCGCCTCCGGACCGGCGTTGGGCGCTTCCGCTCATCGATGCACAGATGGGGCTTGGCTTCTTGCGCAGCCTGCGAGTGTGGCGCGGAGGAACAAACCGCAGACCATGTCATCCTGGACTGCCCGATTTATCGGGCACCCAATGGGATGCATGGTCTGTCGGTTCTGGATGATGACACGGTGACGTGGCTACTGGAGGTGTGCCCTGAAATATAGTCCGGGTGAACCCCCCCCTAGGCTCGGGGTGGTAAAAGGATAGCCCCTCGGCCCCGAGCCTGGGGATGTGGGACAAAAAAAAAAAGATCCCACCCAAACGAAGAAGAAGAAGAAGAAGAACATACCTGTACTTGCTCAGTCAACCTACCCTGTATAAATAAATGTTAATAAAATGCCATCAGAGAAACATATAACACTGACAGCCACCACAGCTAGACCCTACAAATTGCACTTTTGTTTTTCATAAGAACATTGAGCCTCATTCCCCAATCACTCTACCAACAAATTTGTTCTTAAGACTTTTTAAAAATCCTCTCCTCTTTGCTCCTCCGTTTAGGGATTGACTGATGTTTGCTTTCTGAGCTTCTGTTCTATCCAAGAAAAAATTCCATGTAAGAAAACATTGGCGCATGCCAGAATGTTCATAAAAATGTTTTCAAAAAGTCTTAAGAACAAATCTGTGCGTAGAATGGTTGGTGGGTGAGACCCATTGTCCTTAATCTTTACATCCCTAAAATGCAGAGAATGCTTAAATTTCTTTACAGTGCTCCCCAAAATCCATGGATCCCAATAGTCACAAAACCCAGGCTCACACAGCACATACAAACATGCAAGTGCTCTGATACACATTGGCATATAACGCTCCTAATATGAAATAAGTGGGTTTAGTTTTCCACGCTCTCCATAGCGATTGGCGTTCTCAAACAGCTGGCGGCACCACGGCCCCGAGCCTGCACTCATCACATAAAGGCTACGGGGTGGGCAGTGTCAGCGCTCCGCTTGCATAAAGGGTCACGATCTCAATTCTGCAGAAATTGCTGTAATATCCGGGCCTTGAATTGTTTCCCTGTGGGCCAGGAGAGCGCTGGGGTAGAGTGGCTGAGCCTTGCTGCCTGGACAGAAGGGCCCAAATGAGCCCCTCATTGAGAGTTCTTACGGCTACCTGTGGGATGGAGTCAGAGAGACGCCACTTCATAAAACACAAGGGAGGGAAACTATTAGGAGGTGGGAAAGGGCCTCCATCGCAAATGACAGCCTCCGTGGCCTCTGGATTGGCTCGGTCGACAAAGGCTCACTCGCTACACTGCATGAAAAGAGGACACGGCAGGAAATGTGTCCGTTTTTGGAGATGGTGCACTTTGTAGTGTCCGGCCCGTAAATGTACGTTTTCGTGCAGTGCTACAAGGGCAGACTGAGTCCTATAGTTCCAGTCGTGGCGACACCATTAATACACTATAATGATGAATCTGTCGGGGTGGGGCATCCCTCTACGATTTGATGGTTTGAAGTGGGACAAGGTTGCATTACAGTAGCTCCCCAAAGCTACTTGGCAGCCTACAGGCTGTCGGTTTTGAGTGACACTTCTGCTCTCCTCAGATTGGCTCCTCTTTAGTACTGCGTGTGCTTATAGTGTGTAAAACGTACTCAACAAACTCACTGCACTCTAAAAGTCACTTGCATAAATACAGTGTTTTTGTTTTTTTTGTTTTTATTCCGCACTACCAGAGTAGAGTAAACCCCAGTACTCTGGGCATACTGCTGCTTCCAGTGTGGGGACTAAAAGAAGCCAATGATTGTAGAGATGAATTTTGAGTAATCATTTATGGCACGGTGTCATATCCACTTACTCCCCTGCTCTCTCATGATTGGTCCATGAAGGTGACTGGTTGGAGAGATGGCGTGGCAGTGGGACTCCGCTTGGCCATTGATGCATACCCATCACAAGCAGGAAACAGGAAACAGGAAGCCCACATGGTCCCCCCCTTTCCACTGCACCTGGGAAACGGGTGCGGCCACAGATAGCGGCGTGAAACATCGAGAGCTCTGTCCCAAACTTTATACCCCAACCAACCATGATCAGTACATACTGCTGACCATTCTGTTTAATATTTAGAGTTGTGTGCGATATGCCCAATAATGGTTCCATACTCAAAAATTACACGCCAGAACTGTCGTCAGCACTCCACACAAGGTTTATGTTGTAGGATTTTTAGGTGTGTTACATTTTTCATACTGTGCATAAATGCATATTCTATTTTGAAGGGCATATGAAGGTGTAATCGGCATAGAAGGCAAATGAGAAGGCTGAGCTCAGCTTGTGTGTATTTGTGTGATTTGGAGGTTCTCAGATACCTTGGCTTGTATTATAGTCCCTCCTTAGATATTAACTGCAGTCCAATTAAGTACAAGATCCAAGCACTGTGATAATCAAAGTGTTCACTTAGCTGTTTTGACTTATTAAAATTTCCAGATTTGAAGATTTGCTAGGCAGAGGTTTTATAAGGGGAGGGCCACAGAAAATATATTGGCCCACTAGGCGCGTTGGGTTGTGGTTTGCGATTGGCTTCTACCCTTCTGCAGTCTTGTAACTCTATGGTGCTGTAACTTCCACTAAGTCCATGTAAGTGACGATCATGAACTGGCTCTACTGTTGCAGTGAAAAAAGGATGGGGTTTCTGTGTCTGAAAGTTTGATTATTTCAGGGTGGGATAACAGAGCCGCAAAGAGGAGAGGCCACATCACACACTCACGCACACACACACACTCACACTCACACTCACAGGCTCTCTGTTTTCCCTCAGAATTGTGTTGGAATGTAACAGGGACTCAAGGGAGATCACTCCACATAGATTGCCTGGTGTCACCCCCAAATACACAGGTCACTTTACACCCAGCAAAATGCATTTCTGCCAGTTGATTCAAAAAGCCGGTGTCACCTGAGTTTACGCTTGAGAGAATAAAACGATTTTCCACGGAGCAGATCCTGTTGACTGAAATCATTGGGTCAGAAATCAATAAAGGGACCGCGTGTGACACATATACACATGTGAACTCGCCGACCGTCATTCTTTACACCACGGCTGGGCTCTGGCTGCAGCCATCTTACAGAGCCATTTTAAACGACTTAAAATGGATCCATCAACAATGAAGCACAGCAGTGGTGTCAGAAGCCCCCCACACGCCCCACCTGCCCTACCTTTCTAACTGCCACCTGAGCTTTGCTTTCCCATGAGTTTTATAGTGTCAATTTACCCATCATTTTTAACTGGCCCCGTGCAGCACTGTTGAGTGTTAGCATAGGATACGGGAAAGTGAAGGCTACTGGGTCCTGTATGCAAACAGCTCAGCAAAATGCTTGGAGACAATTCACAACGTAAAACATGCGACACGAAGAAAGGTTTGGCCAGGCAGTGGTTATCTGTCTGTTATGTAGCGTAAGTAATGGATTGGGTGTGTGGCGGTGATATATATGCAAAGCAAACCGCCATTTCTGTATCTGCAGCAATGGAGACCCCTCCATTGCTGCACACCTGCTTTCTGTACTTCACGTCATTTGAATTAAATTCAATCCACAAACGCTGCAATAATAGTCACCTCGCATTGAAGTGGATGAGAAATCATCGGTTTGAAAGGGAATACACAAATTGTGGCATTGCTCATTATGTTATGGGGATGTCAGTATTATCCAGACTCAGCTTCCAATCAGGAGTGCGTATGTCTCCTGGGCTCCCTGAACAGCGGTGCTTAAATCAAGCACTAGAGATGCAGAGAAATGGAACGGCAAATGTTTCAGTAAACCGGAAACTATTCTATATAGCAGGGGTTCCCAAACCGGTCCTGGGGGACCCCTGTGTATGCTGGTTTTCGTTGCAACCACAGTTGCAATCCCAGAATTTTAACAAGCTGTTAATTTTTCTTAATTAGGTGCTTTTCATGTTTGGAGGAATTATTCGCCCTCTTAACACTCATTATGTCAGAAATAGCTATGCATGCCATGTAGAACAAACTCCCCATGTTCACGTTGTGCTTATTGTGCTATATTGCAACAATTACATAAAAAGAGGTTACGAAATAATGTATTTTGACTCAAATTAAAGTGAAGTCAATCAATAGGCTCCTAATTAGGTTGTTGAACACATGTGTTTAACTCAATTTTTTAAAATTGATCTGTTAAATAATTTTCTTATCTTTTTAAAATAATATAGCACAATAAGCACAACGTGAACATGGGGTGTTTATTCTACATGGCATGCATAGCTATTTCTGACATAATGTGTCTTAAGAGGGCGAATAATTCCTCCAAACATGAAAAGCACCTAATTAAGAAAAATTAACAGCTTGTTAAAATTATGAGATTGCAACTGTGGTTGCAACGAAAACCAGCATACACAGGGGTCCCCCAGGACCGGTTTGGGAACCCCTGCTATATAGTGTGACGTTACCAATAATTACATAGCAACTGCAGGAGGTCAATGTGCTTTTTTGGAATGTGTTGGAATGATACTCAGTACAGGTGACATGTTTGACCTGGAGGAGGGTCCCTGCCCCATCTGTTTAAACTGGCCCCGTGGGAAACCTGGACAAACCCTTCAGTTTTCAATGGCTCGCTGTAGGGCTCCTGCTATGGCCTGTCAGCGTGGGACTCAAAAGCAAAGGGGAGTGGCGTAAATGGCGCTCTAATGGAGAATACCGGACGGTCAGAACCCGTCAGGCATGTTTTAAAGAGACAGCCTGTTGATTTTGGAGATTTTTTATGCTATAGGTGAGGCCAGAGATTATGAGACTTGGTTGAGAGGTGATTTGTTACACAGTCGCTCTCCCACCACACCTTCTGTGCCATTGCCATCTCACCTGGGTCTGATGCCACCTTGTCTCTCCTGGAGTAGAGGTTTCTTCTTCAGCTCCCACCGCTGTTCCCTTCCAGTGGGGCTAAACCTGGTGTTTGGAGTTACTGCATGTGTTTCCCCATTCTGAACTTCAGCCCCTCTTTGAGGGAAATGACTTCTGTTCTTTAAACCAGACAAAGCCCTACACAAGTATCGACCACGATCATTATAACGGTGAGGGTCATGTAGTAATTGTAGCTTGAAGGCGAGTTCAAGTAAATGGACGCCAGAGAGATTTATTTTGCCTCCAACCAAAATGCAGAATAAATACAAACTGCTGCTCCAGTTACTGTGTCTACATCATATAAACAAAGACTCAGCCATTAATTACCTACACAAACTGGATAATAGTTTGCTTGGAAGCAGATTCTTTCAGAAGGCGTGTGCTAATCTTTACTTTAGAGATTTGCTTCCTTGAGTTGTTCTAGTTGCTCATTTTAGCCGAGTTTTTGCAAATTACTCAAGTGCGGGATTGCTTGCACATCCAGCTGCTGTCATTTGATACACGAGCGGTGATTTAAACTAAATTAAAATTGAAATTCAGTGTAGCTTGTAATAAACCTACTATTTGTCAAAGGAGGCATTTGCAATAAAAGCCAAAAAAAATCCAAAAATGGAAACTATATTCAGTCTAAACTCATTTCATAGGGAGTTGGGCCACCGTTGTTGGCCAGTATGACTTCTAGTGACAGATACAGCCATCCCTAGTGACTTTTAATGATAAATACAGTCATTTCTAGTGACTTTTAATGACAAATACTGCCATCCCTCGTGACTTTTAATGACGGATACTGCCATCCCTCGTGACTTTTAATGACGGATACTGCCATCCCTTGTGACTTTTAATGGCTAATATAACCATCACTCCTGCTTCCCATGAAGAAAGGTTAGCAGCACTGCTGTTCGCCTTGTTTCTTAAGAGAAATCAATGAGCTCCATCCAGTGTGGGCCTCTCCACATTTCTCTCTGGTCCTCTTTATTGAGACACAGTTATCATTACTGTCTGACCCCAGCCACTTTGGCAGACATATCGCCGCTCTGAGAAACGTCAAAATTTGTGGGGTTTTTTGTTTCCCCCTCTTCCAGTTCTGTGTGGATACACCTACATCTAACAACACATTATTATGTGTAATAATAATTAACTAGATGAATGAATTCTTCAAGGCCCTTAGTGGTCTGAAGTGGAGACAGGGTGGCACGATGTCATAAATGACTTCCCTGTGAATGACTGTGTTAAGTTTAAAGCTGTGTGTGTGTGTGTGTGTGTGAGCGAGTAATAAAGGTTCCCTGTGCGGCTGCAGTGCATTAATTATGGATGTAGTGGCTGTGCGTGATGGGAAACCCATTTGACTGAAGGGCTTGGTGTGAATGCTGGCGTGCCTGGGTCTGTGAAATGCCGCGGCTCGGTGAAATGTTGCCCCGGCGCGCTGCTGGAGTCGCTCACGTGCGCGCAGAACGGGGGTCTGATTGCTGCTCTGGAGGGAGCGAGCGCAGCCCGTGGCTTTGTGAAGGACAGAAATGCCTGGGGACTGTGAGCTATGTGCCCCAGGCTGTTCTGTGCACCTGTATATCCAGGCACAACTCAGCGACAGCACAGCTACAGATTGGCACAGTTACAGCACAGCACAGCTGCAGCAGAGGTACAGCACAGTTACAGTGTACGTACCGCACAGCACAGTACAACATGCTTAGAGCACAGTTATGCACCTACCACACAGTTACGCACAACACCACACACTTACAGCACAGTTACAGCGCTCCTACCACACAGCACAACACCACACACTTACAGCACAGTTACAGCGCACCTACCACACAGCACAACACCACACACTTACAGCACAGTTTCAGCGCACCTACCGCACAGCACACTTACAGCACAGTTACAGCGCACCTACCGCACAACACAACACCACACACTTACAGCACAGTTACAGCGCACCTACCACACAGCACAACACTACACACTTACAGCACAGTTTCAGCGCACCTACCGCACAGCACACTTACAGCACAGTTACAGCGCACCTACCACACAGCACAACACCACACACTTACAGCACAGTTTCAGCGCACCTACCGCACAGCACACTTACAGCACAGTTACAGCGCACCTACCACACAGCACAACACCACACACTTACAGCACAGTTACAGCGCACCTACCACACAGCACAACACCACACACTTACAGCACAGTTACAGCGCACCTACCACACAGCACAACACCACACACTTACAGCACAGTTACAGCGCACCTACCACACAGCACAACACCACACACTTACAGCACAGTTACAGCGCACCTACCGCACAGCACACTTACAGCGCAGTTACAGCGCACCTACCGCACAACACAACACCACACACTTACAGCGCACCTACCGCACAACACAACACCACACACTTACAGCACAGTTACAGCGCACCTAAATATATAAATGCCCCTTCCTGCTGGTTAATGTTCTGTGTGCAACTTGATTAAAAGCAGAGAGAGTATTCTTTACTCAAAGTCAGGACAGCACGACTGTCTGCTTAATGAAACCATGTGAGACAGAGAGAGATGAGGCCTGAAATCTAGTCTATAAATTGTCATTCTGGTCTGGCGACTCCATAAATGAATCTCTCAAGGGTATAATGACAAATGTTCAGGTCCCTTTGCTTTATAGAAAAAAAATAGTTAAAAAAAAGAATTTGGCCATCGGGTTGCAAAGAGGACAAGTTCTTTGATAGCATGAAGCATTTTACACCAGCAGTCCTGCAGGGCAGCTTGCTCACGTCTCCAGAGGCCCACAGTGGTGTAGCTCATCCTCCGCTTGAGAGAAGATATGGAGCGGCACTTTGAGCGTTTGCTATAACCCAGCCCTGTTCCTCCAGATGGAATAAGTGCCTATGCATTTAATTCCAGAGTGTCCTCGCATGGCAGAATCTTGCAGCGTGCTGTATGACACATCTGAGAGTGTTTTACAGGGACAAACAAACACTTCATCTGATAAAGATTTGGAACTTAGAGAACATTGAACCGTGAAACAAAACCACTGACCTTGGTGCTGAAGACAGTTTATCCCAAAAGCTAAAGAGTAAAAATCATACATTTCCCAGTGGGGTTGAGAAAATGCAGTTTTGTGAATGGGCTTGTTACGCAGTAGGCATGGGGATTTATGAATTGGCCAGTATATATAGTGGGGGTATGGTTTTCTGAATGCAACTATTACATAGAAGTGTGGTACTATTTCAGTTATCCAGAATGCAGCCACACAACTGGACAACTACTTTGAAATCTTGGTCCTAGCCTAGAGGACAGTGAATAAAACAGCTCCTCAATGCTTTAATTCTATCTTTAAATCTTACATACCTGCCAGATTGTGTCCCCTCCCTGCATGGCTGCTGGTCCCAGTCACGATGGCTGTTTGTTCTGGCTGCACAATCACAGAATTATCTTCACATGGAGGTCAGAGCGGCAGGCAGAATCGCTGCTTTATTGATGTTACACTTACACTCTGTTCTGGCAGTGATATGAGCCAGGTCTGGCTCTATTGCTCGTATACCTGCTGGATGCACTAATGTCCTCTTTCATTTTGAGTTGCTCTGGATAAAAGCATATGCTAAATTAATTTAATTTATTGTAATGTGATGTAATAATGGGGGTGGGGTTTAATGAAGGGGGCCTGTTAGGTATAGTGTAGGCAGGATTTTATGAATGGGTGGCTTACATCCTAATGACTCTTCTTAAATAGTCTAACATTAGAGGGCTAGATACAGAAGGTCATTTTGTCCCAAAATAACAAGTTCCTATTACTCTACACTTATGAGAAGTCATTGTTGACAGTTATTTTCTTGAAGTAATGACTTGGCATGAGATGCCAAATAATTCACAATTATGAGAAGGTATTATAACATTCTAAGCCATAATTCTGGTGAGAGGATCTCACAGTTACAAGATATTCTTTAAATAATTAGTACTTCACTCATAACGATGAAATATCCTTCCCTGCCGTCTGTTTGTCAAACATCGAGTGATGCAATCTGCTGCTTAGGATAACCTGAAGCAGTGTGCTTGTTCATTGTAATAATCTCCATTTTGTGAAATTAGAACTCTTTCCAAAGAGTTTTCCATTTAATTATTATACATTTGTTGCATAGAACTTCAGCAACATTATGGTCAAATTCAATTTCTGAAAAAGGTAATGGTGCTAATTATGTAATCATTTGCATAATTTATTGTGTCAATCATTTTATTATGTTTCCATCCATTTCTCAAATCTCCATCCTTTTTCAAAGTTTCAAATTAATCCAATGGCTATAATTACACACAGTGAATGGCCTCTAATTGACATTTTGTAATGCAGACTTTATATATTTAATTAAATTGAATTAAACATTTATAGCTTTATTTTGGATTGTTGAAGTAGCTTTTTTTCCCCTCCACAGACTGGATTCTATGTATGCGAGCAAAGCAAGTGAGCTGAGAGTCCAGATTAAATTTATTTACTAAATAGGCCACCTGCAGAGGTACGCACACACACAATCACACACACACACACACACACACACACACACACACACAAACAAACACTCTTTACGTACCTCACTGTGTGACAGTACTGTGTGTATTTAATGAGTACTGGAAATTAGCATAAATCAAGCCCCATTTTAATTGACCCAGCCATAGCAGGCTATTGCTCTCACTCAACCAGCAGAAGCCTGTGTAAGGCAAAGGCCACGAGTGCAGAAGAGGACACTGCGGCTGATTTCAGCCCCTGCAAAGGCTTGGCTTCTCAAATGAGACCAGTGCAAATGACTTTGTATGGCTGGGTTTCTACAGTTTGGAATGATGACTAATGGCTCCAGTTCCATAACGAGAGCAATCCCTTCAATGCAGATTTGCTGAACTGTTGTTGCAAATGTCAACAAGAAACTCCAACCAGCAGACAAAACAAATAAATACAGCAGTAAGCAAGTGCAAGTGCTTATTATGGTTTCCGTGGTTTCCTGGCTTCCCAAGATCTGCCATGCAAAACACGGCAGCCCATTCCAAGGGCCTTTGTACATTTGAGCGCGATTAGCATGACGGCTTACTTTTCTCTTCACACAGAAAGTGTTTGTGTGTGTGTGTTGTGTGTTTGTGTGTGTGCGTGTTGTGTGTGTGTGTGTTGTGTGTGTGTGTTGTGTGTGTGTGTGTGTGTGTGTGTTTGCACTTATGATTACTTGTCACATGCTGTACTGGCCTAGACCTCTGCTGCCAAAGATAGCTGGTGTTTGTTGAGAGGAGACACAAGGGTTCTCCCTATTCTCATCTGTCTGAATGGCAGGCACTGAGGAGTAATTGAGGGATTATTCACATTTTCATGAATGTAACTAGACAGGATTGTGCTTGTGAGAATGCACAGACATGGTGTCTATGGAATGAGCCATGGAGGAGATGACAATTATCCCCACCCCAGCCCTGTAATGGGAGTCTTAGAATGGGTGGTCAGTCAATATTTAATGAGTTCTGGAATAGGTGTTCTGTGACACGCAGCTGTAATACCTGTAACACTAGGAGCGATTTCTTTATTACTCGCCATTGTCCTCACACTCGTCGTGTGATTGGTCCTGATTGGTTGGTGAATGCCTGCTTCTTCAATGCGCCTTGAACGAAATACGGTATCGACACTGTCTCACCACCTCACCGGTCTTCTGCTTCAGAGGAGAGGGTATCTCTCCCGTGGCGTTGAGTTGGAGTCCATTAGGAATCCGGCAGCCATTATCTGCTGAAATTGTGTCTTGCTGTGGTGTAGCCCCGTTCATTTTCCTGAGGAATAGCAGGGTTGAGGCTTCCTGTTTATCTGCTGTGATGCATGTGAGAGATGGGGGCCGGGTAGGGGGCCGGGGGTCGGGGGGGGGGGGGGGGGCACTACAGGCTCCTGGAAGGCTCTGCAGTCACGCAGCAGGCAGGCCCTGATCTACTTTATTAGACCATTGGTGTTACCTGGTGAAGCGATGCTCTTCATAGTACGATGACCAAGCAAAAGCGACAAGCTTAAAGCTACAGTTCAATTGCATTGATATGGACACGGCATTTGTTGCCTGATGCTGGGAGAAAAAGTGAAAATGAAAATTTAGCTACTGTCACGAAAAGCAAAAAAAAAAATGCAGCTTGTTGAAATTGAGGTTGGATCCATCCAGGTTTGGAACCTGCAACCCTTTTGTGGCATCGCCCCCTCCATTGTGACATCATCAGTGGTGAGGAATGGGTGCTGAGGCTCTCTCTGTGCGGGGGACACGACCCTGACTGCCTCCAGGGTACAGCAGGCTCTGCTGGGCTGATTAAGTCTCGACACCAGTCAGAGAAATCATTCAGGGTCTGTTTCATTATTATTGCACCCACGCGCGTGTAGCACAAGCAGGGAGTATTGTTTTCGCTCCTGTCTGTACATGTGTCTGTTTGTGTTTGTGTCCCTATCATCCATAATTCAAACAATTCTACTCCGATTGTGATGAAACTTTGTGGAAATGTTGACAGTTGGGAAATGACCTGAATCTTGAATTTGTTCCCCAATCGGTCAATGCCCGACTTCACAGTGCAAGTTCAAAATTGTAGCCCCATGAATATTACGTTCAGGGTCGAGATTAGCACACGCATGGGTCTGAGTGCCATTCTGGTTTAATGCTGTAGCCACAACAGTTCCAGCTTGTTAAACACTTTCCCCTTTATCACAGAAGACTAGGGGTCCATTCAGACCCTGTCTTTCACAAAGAATGATGTAACTCCCACGCCTTCATGTCCCTGTCCTGTATCGTCACAACATTCCGCAGACCAGGAAGTGATGACAGGCTTTCAGTACTTCGTTTCCCCAAAAGTCTTTGTGCCTCCAGCGCTATAGTGTCCTCACAGCTTGTGTGTAATAACTTTATTAGCAAAAATGCTGATTAAAGTTATTTATCTATTTATCCCCACGCTCCCTGTTACATGGAATGTTTCATGTCACACATGAGGTCAGCCTCGTGTAATTGGAAAGCTGCGTCTTACGAAGTTGGTGCCGTTCTATCAGTGGATGGGCCTATTATTTGTGCGTCTCTTACATGGTGGTGTCACTCATTTTCAGGAAACTAGCTGGGTAGGGCCCAGAGGTCGCAGGCTGAGGCCTAGTGAGTGGGTCCCTTGATAAGGGTGCTTACTCTGAATGGCATGCTCTCTCATCCGTACATGTGCTGATTATCTACACTACTGTGTAATTGATATTGGACATCAGTGGCTTATTTATTCTTGCATTTATTCTCCTAACAAACCCATATTATCTGCATTAGAGGCGGCTCTTTATTTCCATTATCAGCAGTTTGGAAAAAGTCCTTATTTATTCTGGTGCAGACAGTGTTGGATAATGAGTATTACTGGAATGTCATTTTATGGCTTTGTTTGCTGGAGTGTAGAGTCCATTTAATGCCCCTTAAAAAGCTGTTATGTTATCAGTGAGATGTCTGTCACTGATGCAAGGCCCTTTTTAATCAGATTTTTGTTACATCTCATAAGTCACTGTGGGAATGAATAAATAAATAAAAAAGTGGTTAGTTTAAGATTAAATTATGTATAAATGTCCGAAATATTGTTGCATGATTAAAAGTATGAAAAGTTTTGCCGATACTTCAGAGAAGGGAATTCCAGCAAGTTTTGGCAACACTTTCTTTTGAGCCAGCCAGTTTTTTTTCTTATAAACTCCCGGGAATGTTGCATCTAAATTTTTTTGTTCACATTCTTTCCTCTGTCCTAACTTCTTTGAGAATATATTGCTATTTCATGCTATTTCATATGTTGCTATTTCATGACAGCCGGTATAAATTTGAAAAAAACAGCGGCATGCCGGTGTGCGGTTTTCGAGGAATAAGTCGATGTTAACGTTGGGGAAACGGACAAGTCCACAGGGATTCCTGCATGTTGCTAAAGCGCTAAGACGGGGCTGTAAATGGCTGGTTCAGCACGCGGCATGTTGCTGCACAAGCTCCACTATGTGGCTTCTCTGTGTAAGTGCTTTACATGCCAAAGTCAAAAATGTCCATTAGATGCCTTTAAAATTTCAAAACACTCGAGATGCCTGAGCATTTTTAACAACATACAATCATATGAAGAAGAATTTTGTTGAGTCAATAACAGAATTATTTACTGGTGCTGGTGAATTTTACTGGTGTCTAATGGGTTTTAAAGTATTTCAAATAACACATTTGACCCAGAGCTTTTTCACAATAGGTAAATTAATTTACTAACTTGCCATGAATCTATGAATGTAATTATTTGCTGGAAGTTGCCATTAATGGTCGGTCTGTCTGTCTGTCTGTCCATCTGTGCCCCCTCCCTCTTGCAGAAATGCATGAAGTTCCACACAGAAGCCCCCATCTGGGTCTCCAAGCAACGCATCCTGTGCAGCCTGAACCAGAGCCTGAAGGATGTGCTCAACTATGGCCTGTTCCAGCCCGCCTACAACGGCAAGGCTGGCAAGTTCCTGGATGAGGAGCGACTGCTCAAGGAGTACCCCCTCCCAGTGGTTGCCCCCGTCCCATATCTGGAGGTAAGGAGCACCCTATATCTATTATTGCCCCTATCCTATTATTACCCTCTCCCGGTTATTGCCCCTGTCCTGAATAAGGAGTACCCTCTCCCAGTTATTGCCCCTGTCCTGAATAAGGAGTACCCTCTCCCAGTTATTGCCCCTGTCCTGAATAAGGAGTACCCTCTCCCAGTTATTGCCCCTGTCCTGAATAAGGAGTACCCTCTCCCAGTTATTGCCCCTGTCCTGAATAAGGAGTACCCTCTCCCAGTTATTGCCCCTGTCCTGAATAAGGAGTACCCTCTCGCAGTTATTGCCCCTGTCCTGAATAAGGACTGCCCTCTCCCAGTTATTGCCCCTGTCCTGAATAAGGAGTACCCTCTCCCAGTTATTGCCCCTGTCCTGAATAAGGAGTACCCTCTCCCAGTTATTGCCCCTGTCCTGAATAAGGAGTACCCTCCCCCAGTTATTGCCCCTGTCCTGAATAAGGAGTACCCTCTCCCAGTTATTGCCCCTGTCCTGAATAAGGAGTACCCTCTCCCAGTTATTGCCCCTGTCCTGAATAAGGAGTACCCTCTTGCAGTTATTGCCCCTGTCCTGAATAAGGACTGCCCTCTTCCAGTTATTGCCCCTGTCCTGAATAAGGAGTACCCTCTCCCAGTTATTGCCCCTGTCCTGAATAAGGAGTACCCTCTCCCAGTTATTGCCCCTGTCCTGAATAAGGAGTACCCTCTCCCAGTTATTGCCCCTGTCCTGAATAAGGAGTACCCTCTTGCAGTTATTGCCCCTGTCCTGAATAAGGACTGCCCTCTTCCAGTTATTGCCCCTGTCCTGAATAAGGAGTACCCTCTCCCAGTTATTGCCCCTGTCCTGAATAAGGAGTACCCTCTCCCAGTTATTGCCCCTGTCCTGAATAAGGAGTACCCTCTCCCAGTTATTGCCCCTGTCCTGAATAAGGAGTACCCTCTTGCAGTTATTGCCCCTGTCCTGAATAAGGACTGCCCTCTTCCAGTTATTGCCCCTGTCCTGAATAAGGAGTACCCTCTCCCAGTTATTGCCCCTGTCCTGAATAAGGAGTACCCTCTCCCAGTTATTGCCCCTGTCCTGAATAAGGAGTACCCTCTCCCAGTTATTGCCCCTGTCCTGAATAAGGAGTACCCTCTCCCAGTTATTGCCCCTGTCCTGAATAAGGAGTACCCTCTCCCAGTTATTGCCCCTGTCGTGTATAAGGAGTACCTTCTCCCAGTTATCAAACTGTGGCTTAGATCTATGCGTTCATATGTCAGTCAGGTCCATAGGGGCGGAGCCTAACGGTGGTTTATTCCCAGGGCTCGGGGAATTGAGGAATGTGTCTAATCATTGGTGGTACAGTCAGAACATGGAGACTGACTCAGGCACTGACCTTCACTCACACGCAGTGTGTGGAATCTGGGCTCTGACATACCAGTCACAGCACTGTCCCCTTTAAACACCCTGGGACTTATTTAACTTTATAAACTATAATAACTATTTCACGCCTCCCTGGAGTGTGCTCTAGTACGTTGGCCTTCATTAGTCATTTATGATGAACATTAAATGTCATTTTCAGTTTGGTCTTTCTCTCATTATCCCTGGCCAGTTTCTTATGAAATTAATAAGTACAACGGCTCATCATCATTGTGTGCCCAATTTATTACAGCAAGCGTTTCAGAGCTGAGTTTACAGAGCCGCTAACCGCTACATCGCTCGGCTTGTGCCAGAATTTTTAAAGCAATATCTGAATTGTTTGTGAAGTTTTACATTTCACATACAGATTTGTGGTCAGTGCGATATGCTGTGACTGATTGAATGGCTGGGGCGCTTCCCTTCGCGGGCTTAACGAGATTTCTCAAGCTTGAGATTAAAATGTTGCATTAAAATGTTTTTTAGTCTGCGGTGATGTTCACCCTCAGAGATGAGACAGCCCAACACAGCCGTGCGTGAACATATTGCATTAAATAGGATGCGCTGCCTCGGCTCACTCTAAATTAAAACTATTTCTGCAAATATCTGCTGTAAGCTTGTTATGCAGGTGCTCGGGTGAATCTGTGTCCCTTCCTTATTTTGTTGTTATGAAGAATGCTGCATCGCAAGGGACGGCTCTCGGTGCGCTCGAACAGAAAACCCTCGAGTTATTGGACCGTTGCAAATGTGTGAATGCGCTGCGGTGGTTCCAGTTTACAAAAAAAAAAGTTGTCTGTGGCTCCCCAGCTTTCACACTGAATTTCTTCTCAGAGTTGTACTGGGAGTTTGCTTATGAGTTTCCATATTTCATTGTGATTTCACTGTGATTCAATGGCCTTTTCAAACTGACAAACGTTTCCCAGCCTCTCTGTGCAGGCTCAGTGCAGATCTCTGTGACATACACTGCCTGGCC
>CM056377.1:12223111-12228111 GCA_029718625.1 Synaphobranchus kaupii | reverse complement strand
ACAGTGTACATAGTATACAAGAAACAGTGCTGTGGTGCTGCCTGCCTGCCGCTCTTAAAACATTACAATTAGAAAAAAGCAGGTTGATAATAAATTACATTGCCCAGTCACTTAGAGACTGCAAGCAAAGGAAGGAACTTGATTTAAATAGAGACTCCCCGTGCAGCAGTAATAATTCAAACCACGATATAACATTAGATTACATTACATTAATTTGGCAGACACTTTTATACAAAGAAACATAACACGTACGTATATAGAAAAGGCAGTCCTAGGTTAATATTAGCACATCATTTATTGTCATGTGGCATAAGACAAAAGCAAAGCTGGCATGGCACTAGGCTGGGGTGCACATGCCCCTCTTTTAATGCCGACATAATGCTATTGCTTAGTCATTTTGTTTCCCTCTCTGGGCAGGTGCCATAGATCTAGAACATTGGGACACATTCATTCAAATTGTAACTGACTACAATAGCAGTTAAAACTTTCTATCAGATTCTGTCCAGACCAAGTGAAGCAACTGTCATTTGACTGTAGGGAGAAGGCTGTACTTATGTGAAACAGTCTCATTCTCTCTTCTTGGCCACTGTGTGTCAGTCTCCTAGTACAGACACACTGCTGTCTGTATCCTCGTACAGTCATGCATCCACTGACTCTGTCCTTACGGTCAGTCCTGTTTAAAATCAATACAGACACTGATACAGACGAGTGTGTGTGTGTATCACTCATATAAGTGCAGGTGAGCATTCACTCCAATAACCAAATGAAGCACAGAGATCATGTTCACGCCTGCATCACAAGCAGGGATAGGTGTCAGTTCTTGCACGTTGCGTTAAAGTGTTTTCTGCTATGTTTTAGCGATCTAGCATCGGCGCTATCGATACGGGTTCTCTTCCAGTAAAAGAGCCCGTTCCCAAGACCTGGACCACTTTCAAGTTTCTCACGGCCGTGCGTCCGAATCGCTGGCGAGAACTGCAGTGGCAGGGAGGCCGTAGGGAAAAGGATGAAGCAGAGCTCCGCCCCTAACGCTGGCCGGCCGCGTGTCCGTGAGCAGGCCGTCTCAATAAGCGCTCCTAATCTCCTTATCTTATTGACAGTCCCGTTTTTCATTTACTGTATTGACTGCCTCTCTTGGGCCATGGCCAGTGACTCCCCCCCCCCCCCCCCCCTCCCCCTCCCCCCCCCCCCCCCCTCTTTCGTAGGCTTTTAGCTCTGCCTCTGCAGAAGGCCGGGCTGGACGGGCCTGTGTTCGGGTCAAGCATTAGCCTACTTTACACATTAGCCTACTATGCTCCCTGCCATTCTCTCCCCATCTACGCCTCTCTCCCCCTCTCTCTCTCTCTCTCTGTCTCTGTCTACACCCCCACACACACACACACACACACAGCTCCTTCCTCTGTACTAATGTATTTATTTTTTATCCAAGAGGACTGGGGTGGAAAAGAGATGGTGTGCGGCAAACGCGCTCCCATCAGACTGGGGTGGGGGGGTGCGGGGCAGGGTCCATGTGACCTATGGGGGCCGTAAAAAAAAGGTCCCTTTCTTTGGGTCAGACAAAGGGCGCACAGTCTGGAGAAGCATCTGATCCTAAAGCACAAAGCAGGCCCTTCCAGCCCATTAGGGGAAGCGCACAGCCTCTCACAGCCCTGCCTGTGTGGCAGCTCCTCCAGGCCCTGCACCTGATCAGAATTAGGAGATTTACTGACCCAATCAGCAGCACACAGCTCTCTCCTTTACTGCTTGCCTTGGACTGAGGGCTGCAGGGATACAGGCAGAGGAGCAGAGCCTTATTGGTGGACAGCACTGCGGCTGGCCTGGGGGGGGGGGGGGGGGGGGGGGGGCAGGCTTTATTCAAGCCCAGCTTGATAATGTGGTAATGTGGGCCCGGACAGCTGGGGTCTCTGCTCTTAGGGAGCTCGGGGAGGGCTGCAATGTGGGGAGAAGCAGGCTGCAGGCCTGGGCTATACACTGCCACAAATGAGAGCACACAGATACACAAATACACTCACTCTGTGCTGATAGTATGTCGTCTAGTGTGTGTGTGTGCGTCTGCCTGCATGTGTATGAGCTGGCATTGGAGTGTGTGTGTGCGTGTGTGTGGGTGTGTACGTGTTTGTTTACATATGTGTGCGTGTGTGTACGTGTCTGTGTGTGAGAGAGAGAGAGAAGAATAAGTGAATGCCTGCATGTGAGTGTGTTTGGGTGTACATGTGTGTGTGAGAAACAGAGAGAGAGAGCAGAAGGAGAATAAGTGAATGCCTGCATGTGAGTGTGTTTGTGCGTGTACAGTGTGTGTGAGAAACAGAGAGAGAGAGAGAGCAGAAGGAGATTGTGTGAATGCGTGTATGTGAGTGTGTGTGTGTGTGTGTATGTGTGAGAAACAGAGAGAGAGAGAGAGCAGAATGGGGAATACGTGAATGCCTGCATGTGAGCGTGTGTGTGTGTGTGTGTGTGTGTGTGTGTGTGTATGCGTGTGTGTGTGTGTGTGTGTGAGAGAGAGAGAGAGAGAGCAGAAGGAGAATACGTGAATGCCTGCATGTGAGTGTTGGTGCATTGGCTCCCTGCGCTATGTACTGAGATAGATAAGAGCCTCTGACTCAATGCTGGTTTGGAGGCTGTGTGCAGACAGGCCTGTTTTCTGCAGCAGTCTAGAGGTCCTCCAACCAACCTGTTTTACTCCAGACATCAAAGGCCTGTTCAGAGCACCATTCGCAGGGGGCGTTGCCAATTAAAAACAAAAAGACCTGCCCCCCGATGGGTGCATTCTGGAACGAGGGTGATGGGGTTGCCGTGGGGATCATGGCGCGGTCGCGACCGTGCCGCCCAGCGCGGCTCAAACGGGCTTTTCCAGCCCCCTGCCTTCATCTCTACATCCCACTGCACACACATCGCCATTACAGACAAACTGAGAGCGGCCTCTCCAGGGGTCTATGTGTGTTACTCCTGGGGTGTAAAAGTGTGTTTCATCATTGGCTGTGTACTCGGCTTCTGCATTATGCAATTCGTCAATTAAACTAGTTCTTTAGTGGTTAATATTTTTTGGGGCCATTTTAATAGGATGAGATGTCTGTTTAGTTTCTGTGGGGGTAGGAGTCTGAGTTTGGGGGGACTTGAATGAAGATGATAAAATCTGTAACACGCTGTGATGACATGCATTTCAATTCCATCCACAGCACATGATGCAACAAGACTTGTGTCGCTCCTGGAAGAGATTTTTCTTTATCGTGGTGTCTCTTGGTGTAGATCCCCTATATATAATAGCTTAGCATTATTAATCACGGAGAATAATCGAGAAGCAGGTGTTGAGTCAATCTTATAATTCCGTCTGCATCCGTTCGTATTGTGACTCCATGTAAAGCACGCGAGAGGAAGGGTCGACCATATTTGGTCAGGCTCATTTCATTGGTTTGCCCTGAAACTACATTGCTACAGTACTGTAGCACATGGGGCTGCTCCCTGAATTACTGATTTCTGGCTCCGTATGGATTTTTGCTGCATCAGAGCGGTTCTGAACCACTCGCAGTCATTAGGGGTTATTAACACAAACCAGCTGTATCCGTCTGTACGCCCCAGACTGTGTACTCCTTCTTTTCAAATATGTACACATGCATGCGAGCGCAGACCCCGGGTAGAGGAGGCTGGGCGGGTCATATTGCAGGCACCCTCTGCCAAACATATTAGAGAAACGCTCACAGGTTTTTCTAATACGAGAGCAAAGAAAGAGCAGAGAGAGAGAGAAAGATATTGAGAGAGAGAGAGAGAAACGTGGTGTACATGAGAGAGCAAAGAGTGAATATTACCTGGCTGCAGTCTCCCCAAACTGCTCAGACACAAGCTGCCCCCCCCCACCCCCCATCCCTCCCCACCACCCCCCCCCCCCCCCTGGGCTGGCCAGCTGTTCCCGCTCACTGGCTGGGGCGTTCCCAGCTGAGACCCCCTCCTGTTCACAGCTGCACCCAGTCCAGCCAATCAACATGCAGGAGCCGGTCTCTCACTGTGAGTGACAGCTCCTGAAAGACTTGGGCCAGCTGAGTGGAATCCCAATGCTGTCTGAGACCCAGAGTGCAGGGTGTCGACACTGCTGATTGGGGAGACTGAGCGTGTGTGTGTGTGTACGACAGTGTGTGTACAATGTGTGTGAGTGCATGTGCTTGCGTGTGCGTGTGTGTGCGACTGCGTGTACATGTGTGTGTGTGTACGCATGTGTGAGTGTGAGTGTGTGTGTGTGTATGTGTGTGTGTGAGACTGCGTCTGAAGCTGCTGCACCCCCTACCTCCCTTCTAGACATTACAACCCCCCCCCCCCTTAACCACCACAATCATTTCCCCTCCTCCCTCTCCTCCCTCTCTCCCTCCTCCCTCCCTCCCTCTCTCACTCTCTTTGCGTCTGGATCCCGTGAAATCTCTGCGCTGTCTCTCTGTTGCGCGCGTGGAGAGAGGAGGGAGAGAGCGAGAGAGAGAGAGAGTGCGATCGACAGAGAGAGAGAGAGAGAGAGAGAGGGAAAGAGAGAGGGCGGGGGGGGAGTCGGGGGATCTGGCCATGTGGATGCTGTTTTGGACGCAAATGCCAAGCCTGATGATCGGAGATGGGTTCAGCTCTAGGGAGGAGAGAGGCTCAGGAGAAAAGACACAAGAAGGCGCAGAAGGGACCGGAGAAGCAAACCCAATAGTAAGGTACCCTACTCTCCTCCTTACACGGCTGCTGCTGCCGCTGCTCGCTGCTGCCACCCGCTGCTGCTCCGCTGTGTTTGTAGCATGCTGACAGACCCACTCTCCTGGAATGTTAATTTGTCGTACAGCACCAGAGCTCTCAGTACATCACCGCAGGACAATGCCTGCTGCCTGCCGTGGATCCACCGCTGCCGTTCAGACCTCCTACTCAATACCGTCGTTCGTTTTCCAAACGGGAGTTGCTGTTCTTTTAGCGGTATTGAAACTTGAAATTAGGGGGGGGGGCAAACGGCGAGACGTTTCGGTGCTGTGCGTACGTGTAGCCAGGCG
>CM056377.1:12180058-12222611 GCA_029718625.1 Synaphobranchus kaupii | reverse complement strand
GGAGGTTATGTTTGAAAGGAGTCTCTGGTCGTCTGTCGCACTCTTTGATTTCCCACCAAACACGAATGTCACCTGGTTCCAGAATAATCCATACCTAAACATATGTGATGTTACAAAGTTATCTGCATTTTTATTTTTACTACTCAAAGTAACTTAAAGCAGAAGGTAGTGTAAAGGGGAAGTGGGTTCAGTTATGACACATCACAACTACGCGCTTATGTCTTCATGTTCGCTCTTGTATTAATAAAATGTATTTGATGTCCGTCCATCCATCCATCCATCCATTATCTAACCCGCTTATTCCTGGTCAGGGTCGCGGGGGGTGCTGGAGCCTATCCCAGCATGCATTGGGCGAGAGGCAGGAATACACCCTGGACAGGCCGCCAATCCATCGCAGGGCACACACACCATTCACTCACACACTCATACCTATGGGCAATTTAGAGTCTCCAATTAGCCTAACCTGCATGTCTTTGGACTGTGGGAGGAAACCGGAGTACCCGGAGGAAACCCACGCGGACATGGGGAGAACATGCAAACTCCACACAGAAAGGTCCTCATCCGGGATTCGAACTCGGTACCTTCTTGCTGTGAGCGACAGTGCTAACCACTGCACCACCGTGCCGCCTGTATTTGATGTGTTCCAGAAAAAAAAAAAAGAAAAAAAAAAGTTCACAGTCAAGTGTGGAAGTAGCCTAAATGATGAGCAGTGAATGGAGTGGCTACTGCACGGAAGGGCTAATGCTGTGTGAAAATAGGTTAAATTATTATTTTAAGGTCTTGGCGGCAGTGCGTATAAAGTGCTCCATATCTTTGGCGGTTAAAGCACTGACAGAATCTTGGCTCATGGGACCTGGGTGTCAGAGTTGTGTCAGCTGCTTTGACCATTAAAGTTGCGGGAGCTGGCTTTAAACCCACTGAGAAAGGCACTGTGTTGATTTGAGGGATTACAGTTATACATTAAAAAGGAATTAAAATGAAAAAGCCAAAAGACAGTGTTACACTGAATTCACTATCTTACTTATTTTACTCCATGCTGTCACTTCTGATTGAGCATCTGTTAAAAGCAATTGCAGATACCTATAATCTATAATCAGTGTAGGTTAATAGTGATGTGCCTTCTATTCATGGCATTACTGTTATACTATGATCCTGTAATTACAGTAATCTTATGTTGTCAGTCCATGTGGCAGACTTTATTTCAGTCTATTCTTTATGAGAAGCTTGCAAAGTGAGGCCTAAAAGAGGAGCGTTAATTTTGCTAATGGTGTAAAGATGCGCTAACTGATTTGTATCCATCTGCTTCATTGCTTTGCAATATTTCACTAAGCTGAAGTTGCTAATGACGGTAATACTGTTGACAAAAGCAATGGGGTAGACCGAACCCTTTGTTCTTGAGAATCTCCAATGCCTGCAGTTGTCACCTATTGTCAACAAGAAATATTATGATTACTGTCTTTAATCGTGCGAGGCATTTAAATGAGATGAGATGAGCCACACGTTATAGACTAGGATACTTAATGAAGATCCCAGTCATTTTCTTGTTATAATTGACATAGTTTCAGCACAGCTCTGACATTCACAAAAGGTCAAATAAAAACATAGCAAAACAGGGAAATGGCGGCTTGAGTGGGAGATGAACATGTGCCTGTAGTCTGTACTAAGGAGAGGGCAGTGTGCCCAGTCATGCCACCCCAAGGGTTTTTGCTGGCTGTGCCAGCTTTCTGAGGACATGGGACAGTTTAGAGGCAGTGGCAGAGTAGTAATACTAATTGGACTTTGGCTTGGGATTGCAGGTTTGATTTCCCAGTGGGGCATTTACCGCTGTACCCCACCAAGCAAGGCACCGAATTGCTGCAATAGATCATAAGTATCTAGCTGGATTGCATGTAAAACAATGTAAGATATCTAAGACAGTGGGTTCAAACGCAAACCGTACGCACAAGCGCATTCCACCGTGAGTGTGTTCAAGTGCACAAACCGGTTCACGTTGCGCATCGCTGTTCTTTTGGCTGCCCATGGATTTCGTGGAGCAGTCGTTGGTTCTTTGTGGAGTCTGAATTCCTCCGCTGTGCCAACTGTGCTGTTTTGGAAAATCCACTCTAGCATTTCTTGGCTGTGATTGGATCGAGCAGCCTGACTGGCAAGTACCTCCCGTGATTGTGCTTCACGTGAGAGACACTAGAGGGTGGGCACGGAAAAGCAAAGTAGTCCTTTCTCTTTATAGCACTCTGTACCCACCTACTGCTCTGGTTACAGTTATTGTCGTGATCGTTTCCCTTTGCTGGGTTTGTGTTTGGTTGATGCGCTGTGTCAAACAGCTACTTATAACTGTGTTCTGATTGGTGCGTTTCACTCCCTAACCTCCCGCTCACCCAGCTCACTCACTTTGTTCTCCAGAACATTCTCTGGGACTGTCTGGGAGCAAGTTCTGCGTCACCATGCTCTCATTTATTGAATCCACAAGTGCTGTCGCTATTGTCAAATGATAATATTCGTATTGAGATGGAACAAAGCTTGCAGTGCTTTTATTGCTCAACTAGATGTTTTGTATGCAATATATTTCTGTACCTCTTTGCCATGTTTAGTGTCAATTAGTCTGGAACAAAAGTTGTTCTGCAAATTTTCCGCAGGATTTTCTAAAATTAATATGTGCAAAACAATGAATGTCATCTGTTTAATACAAATAAGAAATAATGGCTTCTGAGACGCCCCTGTCCCCAATTCAATTTGCTGTTGTGAACTGTGCTCTCCAATTGAGTAGAACAAACAGCCATAATCCCTGTCTCCTTTGGTTCTTTTCGCCTTCAAACAGCACCTCATATTTTAATTTACTCTGCTGATTACAGCAGCGAAGTTATTACAATCGCTTTATGTACAGACAGAGGTTCATTTTGTTCCAGCATTAGCATCCGTTGGCCTTGCTTTCACTTCAGTCTTTACCCAAGGGGGGGGGGGGGGGGGGGGGGTCTTGCATAAGAAAGAAAGACAAGCGTACGCTGGATTTGGAAGAACAGAGGGAAGACATGGTGGTTCTCATGGTACTGGACTGGAAATACTGGGTTGGTAGATCTACAGTAGATGGTAGAGGCCTCATCCCCAGTGTGGCTCGAGTGGAGACATTGCATCAGCTGTTGACAAAATGGTGGACCTGCTATGATTGACACTGAAAATAAACACTGTTCCTAGGCTGTGTCCGAATCAGTACCCTTCCATACTATTAGATAGGCTTGTTGAGGAGACAGAATGAGAAAGTCGTTAAGTAGGCAACGGTTTCTCTAAATATGATACACTTCTGGGGTATATTCGGGAGCACACTTTTCAAGAAGTACACAAACATTTGGTCGCATAAATATGTTGTGAAGGCGTTTGACGTGCAGCTTCGCTGACGTTTTCCTTCAATAATGACAAAAACAACACGTGACATGGCCGCGCAAGGGTGGGACATCTTACGACACTTCCACAGTAGGGTTGGAAAATAGTATAGCGGATATTTTTTGCGTATTGCACGTTGCGTGCTAAACAGTGCACATTAAAAAGTACACTTCTGCCAGTGCACTGTACGCAGGAGACAGGGCGCAGTAGTTAGGGCTCTGATTCGGACACATCCCTGGGCTTTGGAGCCCAAATCCATTCACTTAAGCTCCATTTGGCCAATGGTCTAACCCTCCTGTTGCCCTCAGGGTCAAATATGACCCTTTCTGAGTTTAACAGCAGTGACCCCCTTATGGAAAAAAATATATACTGCAGTATATTGTAAATGTATCAAAATTATCTTAACAATATACATATATTTTAAATATACTGAAATATATTACATTTCTAGAAGGGCTAAATCCCCTAAATTAATTTATTTCAGCATGAAATTTATTGACTTTTCTTAAAGTTACCCTACCATTAGACGAAAGTTAAACATTTCCCTTTTCTACATTTTAATAAAAGTGGTACACCATCAAGCTACAAGATTGTGTCTCATGAGTCTTTTTTTAACCCTGCAGTTATGAAATCAGAAGTCATAATAATTAAGTGCCACATGTTGATTACAGCAAAAAAAAAAAAAAAATGATGTGTAGGCTGTTGAAATACAGTCTGTCTGGACTGTGAAGTAGGAAAGCACTTGTTGTTCACCAAGGTTGTTTCTACCTGAAAAATAGATTTAGGGTTTAAAATTCAATTAAAAAGCCTCTCTGGTAAGGATGGGTCATTTTTTACATACATAATATGAAGACAACACAAGGGTTAAACAGCCACAGGAACCCTTTATCTGGACCAGGAAGGAACTCGGAGTGCATTGACTCTTGGGTGATAGTACCTCTTTGGGATCCATTTTGCAGCCTCTGAGTTTTGCCCCCTCTTTATATGACAGTCCCCTCACATGCTCCACATGTGAGTTTCACTATAGCCTTCATTTTTTAATGGATCCAGCTCTGGGCCTTTACCACGAAATGCATCCATGAATAATTCAAATGCACTTACCAAAGAAAATAAGCCTTTTCTCCCTGTAAAAATGAGCGGGAGGGGGTGCGTATCACTGATAGAGAGCGCACAGTGTTAATCCATTTTTCTACTTAACTCTTTGCTTTAAATGTCAAGCGGCGACGCTGCACGTAACACGGGCTGAACTCCACTTCAGCTGCAGCGCTGTTTTATAGCGGCCCGAGGCATCGGAATTCTTTAGCCCACATTTCACGCTCTGCGGAGTAATTCTTTCAAAGTTATTATGAATGATTGATGGTTAATTTTAATCTCATGTAGCACACCGAGGTCTGTTTGATGGGGATCAGTTGCCTAACTTGTAATAATGATTTAACGTGTAGCTACGACGTAATTGGAGCTTGCGATCGATATTACGCTTGCCGGTGTGATTGCATCACCGTAGTACTGGAGAGTATTTTAAAATGGAGTCCAGGGAAACTGCTTTGTTGGACATAGCTTGTGTGCAGGAAGTCAGTGATGAAGTAGAACCTTTTTTGGGGCTTTTTAAACATAAGCTACAAAGTGTCCATTGTTGCAGTAAGCTTCAAGCTGCCCTTCTTCCCAACACCTTCCTTACATACGTTACCTAATTACGGAGATTTAACAGCATGATTGTTGTATTAATTTTTCCCGTTTGTGTGTAAAAGCTGAATTTTGAGGCGCTGCAGCTGGGTTTCTCCTGAGCAACGTGCCGCAGTGCACTCTCCTCCGCGCTCTCTCACATTAAAGCTCTATCCAGAAAATGTCCAGGAAAATCAATACCCTCTGGGGGTGTGTGTCTGATGCTAGGCTTGTTTTCATTGGAACAGTAGTTAGAATCCCTTTAAGCCCTGGTTAACATGCTTGTTCTCTGATTGTGGAAGCTATATCAGGCGTCCAGCTGCGGAATTAACAAGCTGGCCATTATTCATGCTCCAGGCATTTATGACATGTGATATTTTGGATAAAGTTAGGTTCATCTTTGGAAGAATAATTTCACCCAGGCTAATTAAAATGAGTAACATGCCATGAGACCCCACATCGCAATCATACTAACCACGCTTGCCGTAGAGAAGTGGAACGCCCATTCAAATCCCTCTCTTAGATAGATTGAATGGTGAGGTAATTTCTTCTTTAAACCAGGAGCTTGCCAATGCATTATTTGGAAAGGACATGGACATGGATCATCTAAAGTAGTTTTATCCACACATATCGCAGGTTGATTAAAAACGTGCATACACGTAATGTCTCTTCACAGCTGGTTAGATATGAATATTGCTTCCATAAATGAGATCCCACCATACTTCTGCTTTCAACGTTCATAAATGTGTTACTGCACTAAGCTCTGTTAAAGATCTGTACACAGCGCGCGTTACACATCCAGATTGCCTCGGTCTGTGTACAGATACATGCATTATCCATGGCCTGTGTGCTTCAGTGCAGGATGTTACTTTCGGCTGTCGGCTCACTGTCGTGCCTGCCTCACAGGTTTGGCCTTCATCTATGTTTGTCTCTCCCCTCCATGAGAAGAAAAGGAATGTGGAGATCCAAAGGATCAAGATCCTCTGTGCAAACACGGGCTCGGCAGTGAGCCGTATGCAGCGCTGTGCTCGTACAGAAGCTCGTACACGCCGGCCTGTGTCATATCCAAACGCACAGACGTCACGGTTTTTCACAAGTCCATCCATTGAGAAGAGTTAATAAGTGTGTTAATAATGCCGTTAATGACATCTTAATTACACTGTTACTCCCGAAGACGTTTTGTGGATCTAATGTGTTATTAACACTCTTTAACGCAATAAAACACATGGCTTTTCCCCTACTGTGGCACTATGAAAAGTTTTAAGACTTACACTTCCACCATTGATCAAATATACAGTGCTAATGAGCGTGTGTCAACCCTTAGGGATGGTACATGTAACTAGCTTAGCAACTATGTGAGCATCTGGGACATGGTGCTCCACACTGATCCAGGCCAGTTTAAGCTCACCACCTTTATCAACATGGTTAAAAATAGTAGTGTTTTAGACAATAATTTCATGACAATCTTAGCATGATATTATTTAAGTCTATCATTTCTATCTCTAATATCACTCTCCCTACAGATGGCAGCATGATGCAGGTTAATGAGCTGACTGACCTGATTGAGATTTCAGTTTTCAGTTGAAATATCTACATGAAATAAATGCACTCATTCACACCAAACTATCTGGGGTGTCTGCAAAAATAAAAGATTATCATGACTTAGTGGTTTAGTAATACATGGTTTAGTAATACAAACATGAAAATGTATATGATGAGATCGTCCTGTGTCTATGAATATTAATTTTTGGAAAGATTAATAAAAATACCCTTTTGACTGGCCATTTTACATAATTAGCTGGGAATTTTTGCAACTCATTTAGTTTTTTTGTCAATAATGTATTTGCCATACTCTATACAGTAAGTATGGTTTATTTTGGTATATACGTATATGCAGTGTACGTATATATGGGCTATATTTCAATTCAACATTTATTAGACACTCTTATCCAGCGTGACACAGATTATGTTTTTACATACAAGCCGTTTTACAAAGCTGGATATTTTTACTGAAGCAATTCAGCTTAAGAACCTCGCAGGGTAGAACACCAGCTCCCCAGCTGGGAGTTAAACACACAGCTCCTAAGTTACAGGCTGGGTTCCCACAGCGTTATACTCCAATCTCAGGGCCCCACAGCAGGCTGTTTATAGTGCATTAGTATTGAGCATCTGAAGCACTTCTTGGTTGTCCATTCTGAAGCACTTCTGATGCACCCTGACAGCACCACTCAATACAACTAGTGCTGTGTTTGTTGTACTTGTCATCATACAATATCATTAGCAAAACACACACGAACGCGCACAAACCAATTTATACAGGCACACACACAAACGCATACACACACACACACCCACAAACACTCTGGCTGAGTGAGGAGCAGAGAGTCAGCTTGCCCATTCGATGCCCCGGTTAGAAGCGCTCTGGCAGGCCCGTGCAGGAACATGAGCTCTTTTGTAGGTCGATGTGTCCACACGGGGCACATGCACATTTCATGGAACGCTTCACAATTAGTGCCCCGCCTGTCAGAGGGAGACGTGGGATCATTCACGAGCGCACACATTAACTGTACAGAAATAGGCTTCTATGGTGCATCTGAGTGCACTGAAAATGTTATGCATGTGTGTAGTATTGCATATGCAAGTTATACGCCATTGTTGTTTTAGTAAATTTGTATTTATATTTTTGTATGTAAATAATAAGATTATGTATTATAACTTAATTATTATTAAGTTATGTTATTTGTGTGTGTGTGTGTATATGTGTGTGTGTATGTGTGTGTGTGTGTGTGTGTGTGTGTGTGTGTGTGTGTGTGTGTATGTCCAGAACGAGGCTGCCATGCTATGCTATGGCTCAGGAGTGCGCGTAATGTCTACCGCTAATTGTGCTTCCGTAGTAACACACTGTAAACAGCGCAGCGTTGGTTAGGTCCCTAAAACACGTGCTGCCACACTGGTGCTACCCTGTGCCAGCCTCTACTTTCTACAGAGGCCTCATCCACTCACACATTACCTATGAGAACGCATAGGCCCTATCTACACTATTTCATCTCCTGTGGCTCTGACAGGGAAAGGTTGGGTTTATCAAAAAAAACAAAAAAAACAGAGGCAGTGCTTTGTAAATAAAGTTTTGTAGTTACATTTCAATCACTGTGCAGTTGTCCTGTGGAAGGGTTTTGTGATTTCCCCGTAGCTGTTGATCAGCGGCTCCAGGCCTCTCTGCTGGCTTCTGCAGGGTTCTCAGTAGCAGGCTCTCAGTCAGACGCTGCGGTGAACACTTCATTATCCGCTCGCCATTCACAGAATCCCATCGAGTGGAGTATTGACAGTGGCGGAGTGGGTAAACACCACACACACACACACGCACGCACACACACACACACACCACCACAGGGTACATCTGAGGGGCAGAAACAAAGGCGGAGCTCTCTGCTGGACCCTGGAGTAGTCTTAATGGTTTTGAGACGGTCTCTAATTCACCTTGTTAGCGAACGCAAGCGCTTCGCGCGGAATGATCTGAGAGGAGCCCAGCTCCCCCGTTTCCTCTCCACTCCCTGATCAATGGTGTCTGAAGCAAATCCCATTTTCCCTATATTTTCCCCAACTCCTATAAGCTGATTTGTTTTGTTTTTGCTGGGTTACGCAGGCAGATAAACCTGTTCCGTGCTTTGAGCTCTCACTTTTCTTTTCTTGAAAGTGCTCCACTAAAAACCGTGTGAACGTCATCACAGTAACCACCATTTCCCTCCTTATCCGTAAGGCCCTGAACGCCCTCTGTTTCCACACATCCCGGCCGGAACAAATTGCTTTGAGATTTTGGCTGCAGGACTGCCTTGTTGTTTTATTATTATTATTCTTTTTGTTTTACTTTCATTTGCTCTGAAGGCAAAACTTTGTGAATTGTGTCATGATGAATGCCTTTCTAAAGGTCCGGGTCAACCGCTCTCAGGCACAGTGTTAGAGGCATGGCCCACATATGTCAGCTCATTCTGAATAATTTATCTGCACTGTTGCCATGGCACCAGCTCCTCATAGTGACATTGGGAGTGGCTGGTTTTTGTGAACTGATATTGATTCAGAGGATCTCATTGGATTTAATGTTTTTAGCAAATTTGGTTGGAATTGTCGCCTCACAGAAAGAAGGTACTGAGTTTGAATCCCGGCCGAAGGGCCTTTCTGTGTGGAGTTTCCCCCGGGTATCCGATGTCCAAAGACATGCAGGTTAGGCTAATTGGAGATTCTAAATTGCCCATAGATATAAGTGTGAGTGAATGGTGTGTGTACCCTCCAATGGATTGGTGACCTGTCCAGGGTGTATTCCTGCCTTTTGCCCAATGCATGCTGGGATAGGCCCCAGCCCCCCGCGACCCTAACCAGGAATAAGCGGGTTAGATAATGGATGGATGGATAGGTGGGATTAAACTCAACAGGGGACTGACTACATTGCGCACAATGGGCCTCATTCATGAAACATGAGCAGAACGAATTTGTATGCAAATCGTTCGTATTAGCAAATTCGGCCGTATTTTGGCATTCATCAACGTTTGTTCGCACGTACTAACAAACTTTACACATGCTCAGGACCACGCGTACCGCATTTGTAAATTCAGAATGCTGGTAAATGTAGCTTCTGTGTGATAATTAGAATATGAAGTTATATTTATTTTCTGTTAATTCACAAGATTAAATGTGGCCTTTGAAATACACATTGCAAACGTAATAAATTACAATTGTAAAAAGCAAAAACTTTAGATCACGCCTATTAATCAATTGTAGGCTATGAAGCTGTTTAATTAGACCCACAACGTAGGCTAATGAATGCTCCCAGTAGCCTACTATTTTTTCTAAATTGCAAAAACTTTTAATTCTACATGACCTTACATAGGTTATGCTAATTAAAACACACATTTAACCAATGAACAAAATTTGCTTTAAAGTGGCTGTACTGTCTGTAGCCAGGGTTGCAATTGTGGTCAACAGCTTAATCCAGCTAATGCCAGCATACATCCAGTTCCCCTACAAGATGCAATACCAGGTGCAGGTAAAGCGGAGTTTTTATGAAATTGCCAACCTGTCCAGTGTTATCGGTGCCATAGACAGACTGCACAAGCCAGTGAACGTTTTTGCTGAAAAGTCGGTGAAACGCCGTCTCGCGTTCAGGTGAAAAACCGGATAAACTTGATTTAGCCATGAAAGTTTTTAACCGGTTAGAATGTAGCCAGGCTATATGATGAACAATTATTGCCGATTTTAACATACTCCTGATTTCTCGTGTTGCTTTTCTCCAGCCTCACATTACAGTTCTAAAACAAGTTGGAGAGCCATCCCTCCAGAGGTGTGTTCGGTGCTGCAGTAACTACCACTGTCCGTTCTGCACACCAGATGTTTTTAAACCCACAACACGGAGAAAGTGCAAACAGCATCTGTTGGCGCAGAAAAAAAACCCGGTGTCACTCTGCTATCCGGTGACCTCATCAGCAAATGTTCTTCCTTAGCATAGAACTATGCATAATATGTTAGATAGTTTATCACAGTTTGCTTGGATCTGTCCCATAGTGTCTTAAATCACCTCCTGATACCATGCATGCTTTTCTGGCACACCATTCAGGGTAATTACACTGTTTTGATTGCAATGTGTACAGTATATAGGCTTATTTCAAATGCCTTGGATCAAATTTTGTTCACATTAAAAAGACTATTTAGAAAAAAAATTGTTTCAGATTTTTCCCCATTTTCTCCCAATTTAGTAGCCAATTGAACCCCTATTCTATTTCAATTCCCCCCGTGTAGCAACCGCTAGAGAATCACTGCTACACAACCCCGTCAGCCGGCGGTAGGACGGGAGGGCGCCACATCCTCTTCAGGGCGCAACTCCTCCGAGCTCCTGACCGTGATTCCAGCCCGCCCAGGGCCGCTATGAGCACAGCGATTCTCTCCGAGCCCCTCCCCCCACCTGGAAGCAGCCGCCAATTGCTGCTTCCACAGGGCGCCGGCCATGCTCGGATCTGGCAGGACCGGGGCGCGAACCCCGATCCTCGGAGTACAACCGCACCGACTGAAAGTCAGCGCGTTTTACCGCTGTACCACCGCGATGGCCCTTAAAAAGACTATTTTAAACAATTTTATGCTCATTTGCATTTCTCCACTGAATAGATATTTTGAGACGAATGGAGATGTTTAACAAAAAAGGCCAAAATCGACTAAATTGAGAGAATGTGATTATTACATTACATTGTTGGTGGGCAGTCTTTATGGGATGAGACCTACAATGATCCTGATCTAGGGCTGGAAATTAAGGAACCATTAAGACAAAGCAAATGTTGAATTTGAGTTGTTATGTCATCAATGGACCTCTTGTAAATCTGTCATACAGATCATTAGCCTGGATTTAATATAATTAAACATATCTGATGCACCTGTTACGATCCTGATACGGGACGAACCCAAGTGCAACGACCAGGAGACAGATTACAGAAAGTGGAACTTTATTAAGCGTTGGGGTGGTCCCAAAGCTGTACACGGGAGCAAAACAGGTTAGTTAGTTAACACAGGATAGCGTCCAACTGAGGACTGCTCCAAGCCGGAGCTGGACTTGAAGAAACACGGAACTGTTCCAAGCCGGAACTGGACTTGAACGGAGGTGTCTAAAACACCGGAACTGGACTGGAACTGGACTGGAAACTGGATCGGAACTGGACTGGAAACTGGACCGGAAGGTCCACTCAGGAAACGGGAGCGGCACGGAACTTGTTCCAAGCCGGAACTGGACTTGAACGGAGGTGTATAAAACACCGGAACTGGACTGGAACTGGACTGGGAACTGGACTGGAAACTGGACCGGGAGGTCCACTCAGGAAACGGGAACGGCACGGAACTTGTTCCAAGCCGGAACTGGACTTGAACGGAGGTGTCTAAAACACCGGAACTGGACTGGAACTGGACTGGAAGCTGGACCGGAAGGTCCACTCAGGAACACAGGGGACGGCACGGAACTTGTTCCAAGCCGGAACTGGACTTGAACGGAGGTGTCTAAAACACCGGAGCTGGACTGGAACTGGACTGGAAACTGGACTGGAGCTGGACTGGAAACTGGATCGGAACTGGGCTTGAACAGGACTGGAAGCTGGACCGGGTAGCTTGAGTAACCGGGCAGAAAGCAGAGGTTAAAGGCAGGGTGTTGTGACAGGACTGTAGCTGGTGAATGCACCGCCGAGTTGGAAGGTGCGGCGTAGCTCGGGCAATACTGGCGTAAGCCGGCTGGCATGCAGAGGTCCTGGTACCGCAACACGAGTACGGGAGGTACGTAACACGGGGAGGACAAACACAGCTGCGGGAAGACTGGAACTGCGGCGTCTGGAGGTTTTGAAGGGAAACAGGTAAATGCATGCAGCAGCGAAAGTTTAGCAGAGATAGCTACCAGTCAGGAAACCAGGCGAACAGGTATGAACCAGCAGGCTCACAAACACTGGACCAGAAACGGGATACGAAACAAACACGGTAGGTTAGTCAACGAACTGGCGCTGAATAGCAGCCAGCCAGGGGTTTAAATGGTGCAGGAAGTGAAGGAGAAAACGAGAAACAGGTGTGAGGTTAAATCAGGAGTGATTGTCGAAGCACAGCAGTGAGGAATGTGAGTAACGAGAGGGGCGAGTGATAGGCGGAAGCTAAAGTGGAAAATGAAACCAAAAGTACCCGAGGGAGACGCCCAGTCCACAGCCAGGAGGGAAACACGGACAAGGGATCCAACATGACACGGAAGGAAACAAGGAAAACATGGAAAACGGACAGGACGGGAACGGAACGTTACAGTACCCCCCCCTCAATGTACGCCACCTGGCGTACCCGGAGGCCTGGTCTTGTCAGGGAACTGTTCGTGGAAGTCTTGGATTACTGAATGGTCCAAGATCAGGCTCTTGTGGAGCCACGACCTCTCCTCAGGACCGTACCCCTCCCAGTCGACGAGGTATTGGAAACCCCGGCCCCTGCGGCGGATATCAATAACACGGTTCACCGTGTAGGCCGGGGCGTTGTCAACAACTCGGACGGGAGGAGGCGGGATGGTAGGGGTACTGAGGGGGCTGGAGGAGACAGGCTTAACCTGGGACACATGAAACACAGGGTAAACTTTGAGGGAGGCGGGGAGGGAAAGTTTAACAGACACCGGGTTAACTAGACAAATGATGGGGAAGGGACCAATAAAACGGGGCTGAAGCTTTCTGGATGAAGAGGGAAGGGAGATGTTTGCAGTGGAGAGCCAGACCTGCTGACCGGCCCTATACTGTGGGGCTGCGGTCCTGTGAAGGTCCGCCAGACGTTGGGAGCGGGAATTGGCGTGAAGGAGTGCGGTGCGTGTGAGTCTCCAAATGTTTTTACAACGAAGGACATGGGCCCTAACAGAGGGGACAGCTATCTCGGCCTCCTGGGTCGACAGAAGAGGGGGTTGATAGCCTAAAGCACACTCAAACGGGGATAGGCCAGTAGAGGCACTTTTAAGGGAGTTATGTGCGTACTCGACCCAGGGGAGAAACCGGCTCCAAGAGGCAGGATTGCGCACTGTAACGCACCGCAGGGCGGCCCCCAGGTCCTGGTTCGCCCTCTCTGCCTGACCATTAGACTGGGGATGGAAACCCGAGGAAAGACTAGGAGAGGCACCCAGGGCTGCACAGAACGCCCTCCAAACTCGGGAGGAGAACTGGGGCCCACGGTCTGACACGATGTCAGAGGGGATCCCGTGCAGCCTGACCACGTGTAGCACCAAGAGCTCAGCGGTTTCAAGGGCGGACGGGAGCTTGGGGAGGGGAACAAAGTGAACCGCCTTGGAGAACCGGTCCACTATTGTCAGAATGACGGTGTTACCTTCTGACAACGGCAGACCGGTTACGAAGTCCACACCAATGTGACTCCAAGGACGGCCAGGGACGGGGAGGGAAAGGAGAAGACCGGAGGGAGGCTGGTGGGAAGCCTTGCTCCTGGCGCACACCGAGCAGGCCAGGACGAAGGCACGGGTATCCCCTTTAAGGGTAGGCCACCAGAAACTCCTCCTGACGAGGGCGATAGTTCTGGCGACACCTGGGTGACATGCCAGGCACGAGGCGTGAACCCATTCGAGGACCTGGGAGCGGACGGAATCGGGGACAAAAAGACAGGAGTTAGGGTTATTGCGGGGGTCCGGTTGGGAAGTCTGGGCGACCTTCACAATGCCCTCAATCTCCCAGGAGACCGCAGCCACCACACAGGAGGCCGGCAAAATGGGCTCCGGATCAGCAGGACTGGAGGGAGGGGAAAAAATGCGGGACAGGGCATCTGCTTTAATATTACGGGAACCAGGGCGGAAAGAAACAGAGAAATTAAAGCGTGCAAAAAATAACGACCATCTAGCCTGACGAGAATTGAGCCTCTTGGCAGATCTTAAATAAATGAGGTTTTGATGGTCGGTAAAAACAAGAAAAGGGGTACCTGCCCCCTCCAGCCAGTGGCGCCACTCCTCAAGAGCCAGTTTTATCGCCAGCAGTTCCCGATCCCCGACATCGTAGTTACTCTCGGCGGAGGACAGCCTCCGGGAGAAGAATGCGCAGGGATGGAGCTTGCTATCAGAGGCGGACCGTTGAGACAGAATGGCCCCCACGCCGGTGTCGGAGGCATCCACCTCAACGACAAACTGCCGAGAAGTGTCAGGGTGAAGGAGGATAGGTGCTGAGGAAAACCGAGCCTTGAGTAGCTCGAAAGCTCGCTGGGCATCGGAATTCCAACAGTAAGGCAGGGCAACGGAAGTGAGTTTAGTCAGGGGAGCAGCAATGGAACTGTAATTGCGAATAAAGCGGCGGTAGAAATTTGCAAACCCCAGGAACTGTTGAAGGTGCTTGCGGGAGGTGGGTTGGGGCCATTCTGTCACCGCCTTGATTTTCACAGGGTCCGCCCGGATACTGCCCTCCTCGATAATGAAGCCGAGGAACGGGACCGTGGAAGCGTGGAAGGAACATTTCTCAGCCTTAACAAACAGCTGATTCTCCAACAGCCGCTGGAGAACCTCTCGAACGTGACGGACATGCTCCTGCGGGGATTGAGAAAAAATTAAAATATCATCGATATAAACAAAAACGCTCCTCCCTAGGAGGTCCCGCAGGACGTCGTTCACCATGCTCTGGAAGACTGCTGGGGCGTTAGTAAGGCCGAAAGGGACCACCAGGTATTCGTAGTGGCCCAACGGGGTATTAAAAGCAGTCTTCCACTCGTCCCCCTCACGGATACGCACCAGGTGATACGCATTCCGGAGGTCGAGCTTGGTGAACGTCACAGCTGGAGAGAGGGCTTCAAAGGCGGTGTTAATGAGGGGAAGAGGGTATTTGTTACGGATGGTGACCTGGTTGAGGCCCCGGTAGTCGATGCAGGGTCGCAGGGAGCCATCCTTCTTCCCAACGAAGAAGAACCCTGCACCGACTGGGGATGAAGAGGGACGGATAATACCCGAAGCGAGGGAGTCGTGGATGTATTCCTCCATGGCTAGTTTCTCCGGTCCAGACAGACTGTAGAGGCGTCCCGATGGCAGTTTAGCTCCAGCCAGTAGGTCAATGGCGCAGTCATACGGCCTGTGAGGAGGTAAGGACAGAGCACGTGATTTAGAAAATACTTGCGCGAGGTCGTGATACTCGCTGGGAACATTCGTTAAATCCGGTATAGGTTGCATGGAACAGGGTTTACTGGGCCCCGGAGGGGGTAGTGCAGAACGGAGACAGCTGGCTAGACAGTGGGCACTCCACGCCAGGATGCGACCGGCTTTCCAGTCAATATGGGGATTGTGGAGGCGAAGCCAGGTCTGACCTAAAACCAGAGCAGATTGTTGGGAGTTAATCAGTAATAGCTGAATGGACTCCCGATGATTGCCAGATAGAATTAATTGGATAGGAACGGTGGAGTGGGTAACTAACCCCAACCTCCTACCGTCCAGAGCTAGAGCTGAAATGGGTGAAGTGAGACGTTCCGTGGGAATGCCGGCCCTCCTGGCGAAGGTGATATCCATGAAGCTGGCGTCAGCTCCGGAGTCAATTAGGGCCGAAGAAGATAGGGTCTTGTCCCTCCAAAGGAGAGTAGCCTTGAACATGAGGCGGTCCTGGGCAGCATGGTTGGGGACGATGGGGCTCGTCAGTACGCCCAGTCTTACTGGCGAGCCCCTTCTTTTGGGCGAATGGGACAGGAGGCGATCTGATGGCCAGGCTTGCCGCAATAGAAACAGGATCTGGTGCGCTGACGGCGCTGACGCTCCTCGGGATTGACCGCAACTCTGCCCAGTTGCATGGGCTCTTCCTCGGACCCGCCCGTAGGCGCCCGAGATCCAGTAATGGAGTGTGAATGAACATTAGAGACGACGGAGGGCGAATGACGCCCGGAACTTCCTCCCCGCTCCCGGGCCCGGATGCGGAGACGATTATCGATGGCTATAGCGAGGCTGATGAGGCTATTAAGGGAGCTGGATTCCTCCCGAGTGGCAAGCTGGTCCTTGAGTTCCTCGCTGAGAGCTTGGCGGAAAGCCCCCTGGAGGGAGGCGTCATTCCATCCTGACTCCGCGGCGAGGGTACGAAACTGAATGGCCATTTCTGCGACACTGCGGTTGCCTTGGCGAACTTGAAGCAGACGCTGGGTAGCGTCACGTCCACAGGTCGGGTGTTCAAACACACGTCGCATCTCTGCCGCAAAGGCTGCGAAGTTGCTGCATAACGGAGCCTGGCTGTCCCAGATGGATGTAGCCCACTCCAGGGCGCTCCCTCCCAGGCTGCTCATAATGAACGCGATCTTGCTGGAGTCAGAGGCGAAGGAGGAGGGCTGCATCCGAAACACTATGTCACATTTAAGTAGAAATTCACGACATCTCCCCAACCCCCCGCGATATAACTCGGGGTGTTGTACACGGGGCTCACGGCTGGAAGTGGGAGCCGGTGCCTCCGGATGGGGTTCGGGAGAGGAAGGAGTAGGGTTGGCTGGAATCCGTAGTAGCGGTTGGTGGAGCGAAAGTTGGGATACTTGCTCCGTGATGCCCCTAACTACTTCCAGCACATCATCCAAACGGCGACCCTGTTGGTCGCTGATCGCAGTTTGGCAGGAGAAGGCGTGGCGAATCTGTTCCAGATCGGCTGGGTCCATATTGTTGGCCAGTTCGTTCTGTTACGATCCTGATACGGGACGAACCCAAGTGCAACGACCAGGAGACAGATTACAGAAAGTGGAACTTTATTAAGCGTTGGGGTGGTCCCAAAGCTGTACACGGGAGCAAAACAGGTTAGTTAGTTAACACAGGATAGCGTCCAACTGAGGACTGCTCCAAGCCGGAGCTGGACTTGAAGAAACACGGAACTGTTCCAAGCCGGAACTGGACTTGAACGGAGGTGTCTAAAACACCGGAACTGGACTGGAACTGGACTGGAAACTGGATCGGAACTGGACTGGAAACTGGACCGGAAGGTCCACTCAGGAAACGGGAGCGGCACGGAACTTGTTCCAAGCCGGAACTGGACTTGAACGGAGGTGTATAAAACACCGGAACTGGACTGGAACTGGACTGGGAACTGGACTGGAAACTGGACCGGGAGGTCCACTCAGGAAACGGGAACGGCACGGAACTTGTTCCAAGCCGGAACTGGACTTGAACGGAGGTGTCTAAAACACCGGAACTGGACTGGAACTGGACTGGAAGCTGGACCGGAAGGTCCACTCAGGAACACAGGGGACAGCACGGAACTTGTTCCAAGCCGGAACTGGACTTGAACGGAGGTGTCTAAAACACCGGAGCTGGACTGGAACTGGACTGGAAACTGGACTGGAGCTGGACTGGAAACTGGATCGGAACTGGGCTTGAACAGGACTGGAAGCTGGACCGGGTAGCTTGAGTAACCGGGCAGAAAGCAGAGGTTAAAGGCAGGGTGTTGTGACAGGACTGTAGCTGGTGAATGCACCGCCGAGTTGGAAGGTGCGGCGTAGCTCGGGCAATACTGGCGTAAGCCGGCTGGCATGCAGAGGTCCTGGTACCGCAACACGAGTACGGGAGGTACGTAACACGGGGAGGACAAACACAGCTGCGGGAAGACTGGAACTGCGGCGTCTGGAGGTTTTGAAGGGAAACAGGTAAATGCATGCAGCAGCGAAAGTTTAGCAGAGATAGCTACCAGTCAGGAAACCAGGCGAACAGGTATGAACCAGCAGGCTCACAAACACTGGACCAGAAACGGGATACGAAACAAACACGGTAGGTTAGTCAACGAACTGGCGCTGAATAGCAGCCAGCCAGGGGTTTAAATGGTGCAGGAAGTGAAGGAGAAAACGAGAAACAGGTGTGAGGTTAAATCAGGAGTGATTGTCGAAGCACAGCAGTGAGGAATGTGAGTAACGAGAGGGGCGAGTGATAGGCGGAAGCTAAAGTGGAAAATGAAACCAAAAGTACCCGAGGGAGACGCCCAGTCCACAGCCAGGAGGGAAACACGGACAAGGGATCCAACATGACACGGAAGGAAACAAGGAAAACATGGAAAACGGACAGGACGGGAACGGAACGTTACAGCACCCTTGTTTTCCACTCTTAATCCATATAGTTAATGTTGTATTGCCTTTTTAATTAATTGCAGCTTTAAACTAAATGCCCCATTGTGGCTTTTTAGCCAATCAAGCATGCTTCTAGCTTGCTGTTAAACACATTACTCCCTTATACAAGTTTTTTGAGTGTATGTGAGGAATAGTGAGTAAGAAAGAATGATACTTGAGTTAGTAACCTTCAATGTAGCCTTACATTTTTATTAAGAGACAATCAATTCAATTCATGTAACATTATTGTAAAGTGTTACCGACTATCTTTTATTACAACAATAAAACACGTAACACGTAATAGCTAACACTAATAGCTAATAGCTGTTTTGACAATCTGAAGCCGAGCCAACACCTTTTTTTATACAGTCTATGGTCAACACGCACCATTCACATAAAAATTTGTACATTTTAGCATATTATCACTAACTGGCAAATGAGCGAACTTCAGCTGAATAACTCTCAGACTTTCACTCAGTAGGCTAGATAGCATTGCTTTTGAAATTCAGAAGGTTCCATTAATTACGAGCGATTGTTTTATTTCAGTGTGGCTAACCTCCATGCTGATACACTGCCTGGCCAAAAAAAAAGTCGCCGTGGCACCCGTCATGCATAGTGCTCACTGTACAAGACTCTGGAGGCAGTGTTATGATCTGGGGTTTCTTCAATTGGTCAGGTCTAGGCTCAGCAACGTTATGCAGCAATAAAATGAAGTCGGCTGAGTACCTAAATGCACTGAATGACCAGGTTATTCCATCAATGGACATATTCCAGGACGACAATGCCAAGATTCATCGGGCTCAAATAGTGAAAGAGTGGTTCAGGGAGCATGAGGAATCATTTTCACACATGAATTGGCCACCAGAGTCCTGACCTTAACCCCATTGAAAGTCTTTGGGATGTGCTGGAGAAGACTTTACGGAGTGGTTAGACTCTCCCGTCGTCAATACAAGATCTCGGCCAAAAATGAATTAAACTCTGGACGGAAATAAATGTTGTGACGTTGCATAAGGTTGTCGAAACAATGCCACGATGAATGCACACCATAATCAAAGCTAAAGGCGGTCCAACGAAATATTAGAGTGTGCGACTTTTTTTTTGGCCAGGCAGTGTATTTCTCTCTGTTTTTCTCCTTACTCTTGTAATCGCATGTGCACTTGCGCACTTCCCCTTATCACGCCTCAGGCCGATCACGAGTCAGGCCAGTCTGCGAGACTGCAGATGGACCCTTCTCCTCCAATTCAATGTCAATCCATTTTTAATTTATTTATTTTACTTTAACAGTTCGTGTGAGGGGTGATCCTGCATTGATGGTACATGGTATCTCCTGCTAGGCCTTTACTTTCCCAGTTCATGACACTGGTACTGAAAATACTAAACTATAATTTTTTTTCCTTGATTGAACATCTGCTAATAAAACTTCGATTTCAGTGTCGGAATTCTTTCCTATGCTTTTTCTGGGCCATTTTGATGAAGTATGGACGTGGTATGGACGTGGTATGGAAGTGACAGCCTCCATATAAGACAATTCATGGGTGTGGATTTATGCGAATAACAAAATAACGTGGACGCGCTTCGTACGTGAATACGAAAAAAATCCGCCTTTCCCACACGGTTTGATGAATCCAGCGTAGATTTTTCGTACCAACTCGTTTCGTACATAAATGTACGCGCATATTTAGGAACGCTTTTTGAATGAGCCCCAATGTCTCCTCTAGCAGGTTCCTGCAGGCCTAGTCAGAATGAGCCCCAATGTCTCCTCTAGCAGGTTCCTGCAGGCCTAGTCAGCTTTGCTGAGCACATAGGTGTTCATGCTTTTATGGGTAAAGCCATTATCTTCACTCCTGTCTGACTGTCTGATGACTTTATGACTTCACTTCATTGTTCTCCACAACAGAGGTTTGAGTCTGCAACGTTCACCGCCAAACTTTCACTGGATCTAAGGATGCAGTTTTTTTAAATGAAGGGGTGTGAATGATAAATGGGCCTTCGGCGGGGTCTACATCACTCCCTGGAGGGTGAAGCGCACTCTGACCATAATTCCCTCCTGATGGAGTTGTTAGTGTTTTTGTTGTTTTGTAAGAGATGTACCCACAGCAGGGGGGGTCACTGTCACTGATATGTCTGCTTCAGCAGGTCCGCCACTTGTTTTCCTGATCACCTGGGGACCGCCCACGGAGACACCCCCCCCCCCCCGCAATTCTGGGAAGCTGTGAACGTTTCATAATGCCCAAATAGACATTGATCTTAGATAACTGACTTCTGAGTACTCCTTCCTGTTTGGCAGACGCTACACCCGACTGGGAGAGGACTGAGCACCTGCAAGGCTGAGTGTCTGGGTGTGTAAGGCTCAGATGAGTGTTTGGGTGTGTAAGGCTGAGACTAGTGTTTGGGTCTGTAAGGCTGAGACTGAGTGTTTGGGTGTGTAAGGCTGAGACTAGTGTTTGGGTGTGTAAGGCTGAGTGTTTGGTTGTGTCAGGCTCAGACGAGTGTTTGGGTGTGTCAGGCTGAGACTGTGTGTTTGGGTGTGTAAGGCTGAGGCTGAGAGTTTGGTTGTGTCAGGCTCAGATGAGTGTTTGGGTGTGTAAGGCTGAGACTGTGTGTTTGGGTGAGTAAGGCTGAGACGAGTGTTTGGGTGTGTAAGGCTGAGACGAGTGTTTGGGTGTGTAAGGCTGAGACTAGTGCTTGGGTGTATAAGTCTGAGACTAGTGTTTGGGTGTGTAAGGCTGAGACTAGTGTTTGGGTGTGTAAGGCTGAGTCTAATATTTGAGTGTGTAAGGCTGACACTATTGTTTGGGTGTGTAAGGCTGAATGACCCCAATGCTGCAAGTCTGGATTCTTTAAACTTTAATCGGATTTTCCCGTTGTCACGGCATTCATCAAGCTGATTGGGCCGCTGCCCGTGCTGTGGGTCTGAGTGGAGCGTTGGGCTCAGCCTTGGCCCAGGGGCCCTGCTTAATGCAGGCAGGCAGCACCAGCCCTGTACGATGTGTGAGTGCTGAAGGCTCCTTGCTTGCTCGATTCAGCTGGCTGTCAGAGGTGCCCCAGGGCATTATGGGGTGGCTCTACCCCCTGCCTCCCCACCCCAGGGCCAGGTTATCAATGCTAAGTCCTTGTGTAAAGTCACCATTAAACCCTTTGTTATGTGTAGCTTCTAAACCCCTCTCTCTCTCTCATTACCTTTCCTCCACTAACAAAGACTTTGGGAGCCCAGACACTTTTTAATGACCACTTTTTCAATACTTTCTTTATTTGGACGTGCTAATTAGTTGGAGTTTGTCAAGTGCACACAAGGTAAACGAAACACTGAGGGCCTTTATATTGAGCGTGATTAATATTTATTTAGGATTTATTATAGAATTTATCTTTAGCATGATAAGGTGAGCTGTTGAGTAGGCAAACCCACAGGTTCAACGCTCCTCCATGTGTGTGCAAGGGTAGGTGGATGAATGGAGGGATTTATTTATTCATGATTTCCATGACCCATTTCATGGCATTTGCCGATATAAAAAGAACAGTAGTGGTTTACATTTAGCACTCCTGTGGTGTCGCGTTGTCATTAATAATAAACATTGAATCATTTTCTGTACTGTAGCTTTTTTTATTATATTGAGAGAGGATAAATAAAATATTAATCTGACCGCTGAATATATCACCCTCAATAAATCATATATAAAATCATATAATCATCCTGCCATACCCTGAGGGACAATGGTTAACCATATGAAAAATAACTGTACATCATCGTGTGTATTTATGTATATACTGTACATATGCTATGCATGTGCACATTACATATGTATGTATGGTTTGTATGTGTTTATGTATGTGTGTGTGTGTGTGTGTGTGTGTATGTGCATATGCATGTACAGTATATGTGAGTATGGATGTGCACATATACATGCACGCCTATATATAACAACATGCAATATACTGTTGTTTATACTCTTACTTGTGTGCTTGCACATTTGCTTCATTTAGCCTACTTTGGCAACACAGTTTTATTTGTCATGCCAATAAATCACCATTTTAGTTTGACTTCGAAAAGAATATACTTGGGCCTTTCTGTCTCCTTGGCCTCTGTTGTTCTCCTCAGCAAATCTGCCTTTAGAGCAGATAGAGTCTAATAGTAAATAGGGTATGAGGGAGAGTACATTTAAGCAATAGATCACGAGAGGGAGTGCGTTATTGGAAATATAATCACTGCGGTGACGTCGCAGCAACGAGACCGAAGGTCCAATAACGCACGAATCCTCGAGTGATCTATTGCTTTTATACAACAATGTTAGTTTAGTAAGTAATGAAAAAATATTGAAACAATAACTTTTGATTAACTCATTCTTTATTTCGGATTTTCCAAATGGCTAGCACCCTGTTGCCGTTGCTATTGTTGTTGTTTATGCTTCCTAGGCAACGCTCTATAGAACATGTTGACGCAATGGCAGTGAGGTTATACTAAATACCAGCACTGGTGGAACGCGTCTCGGCCAATCACGTTACTCGCTCGAATCTCATTGTTGTATAAAATAAGAACAATATTATTGTGTGTCGGAATGGGGGTAAGCGGGCAGGGAGTGCACTTTAAACACACGCGCGCACGCTTTCACAACCTCAGGCGTACGCGCATCCTGAAGGCCAGGCCTACAAGGCCAGAGATTAGAGAAAATGGCCTCCTGTTGACCAGGAGGGAGAGGAGGAGGAGTCTTTTCCTCTGTCAGCCAGACCCTTGAGGATAAATCTGCGCTTTGCAAACCTTGTTCATTACCGCGCTTATCCTTCGCACATGTAATTGTGCCTTGACAGATTAATGAAGCATGTGTGCCCATGCATGTTGTATATTGATTTTTAGCGTCACCGGCTCTACGGTGACATACTAAGACTGCCTCTATTCTCCGAGGCAAGGGCATACATGACGCGCTGTGCGCAGTAGCAATAAATACCTACTGTAAAATACCTACTGCATAAATCATAAGGATTAATGCAAATTAATGATAATTTTAATCCATTGTATGACCTTATGATACGTGTGCCCGCATGGCTGCATCCCGGATTTAATCCGATTGAATTAATCTTTGATTTCACCAGGCTGTGATGAGGAAAAGTAATCCAGGGGCGGTGACTGTGCTGCACCTTATTACCGAACTGCAGGAAGAGTGGGAAGGCCGCGACTAGCCTGCCTAAATCTCACGGACATTATACTGTCCGGGTGGAGTGCTCCCACGTATTGAGCTCTGACTGCTGGTGTCATCATCCGCAGATGGTTAAAATGGTTGTTTTCTGTTCGTGGGTGAAGCTTGTGTGTGGTGCTATCGTGATGGCGAGGCACTGTGCAAGCAGGTCCTGCAATACCTTCTAAAGGCCGCATCGTTCTTACCACACACATCACTGCAATGCCTCTGGGTATATCTGTATCTCCATTCCTGCTGGCATTAATACTCTATGCAGTCCTTTAGGGCCGCAGCCACCCCTGGGTCACACTTTTAACATTTTTGTTTATGATGGAGCACTTTTCGAACGCAAAAATATTCTTGTTTAGGGCCACAAATACCCAAGGACCGGCTCTGTCTGGATATCACCTAAACCAAAAAAAAAAATCAACGCTGGTATAAAACGCCACATCCACAAAGCCGAAAAATTGAAGAAACAAAAAGAACTGTATGCTATGTGTAATATTGCTTCATAGTACTTCAACAAAAATATCTTGAAGACATTGATTTGACCACTGGGCCACTCCCGGGTGTGTGTGGAAGGAGTGGCTCGCCTGTAACGGCGGGTTTCGGCGGGTGAACGGGGTGGATGTGAGCAGATCGGAGTGGGGTCTGAGTGGAGAGATCTCCGGCGGACGATCCACACCGGCGATCGTCTCCACTCTGTGCCTCACGCGCTTTCCACAATGCGCATCCCACACACTCTCCCTGGCTGCCAGCTTCCCCTTTGTATCCCATCACCATAACAACAGCTTCACAGATTTCTTTCTGAGGAGCTCGAGTGAATTTCCGCCGTTCAGTCGCGGGGGGCTGGTTGAGAGGATCGTCCAGCCGGTGCCTCTGCCTTCTGTCCGCTTCCAAACGGCTCCGCTAGCGATCCGCGGCCCTGCATGCCGAACGCCGGCGCTCCTTCCACCGGGAAGAGAGGGATGAGACGTGGGGAGAAACGGGAGCGGTTTGGGAGAAGGGTGGTGAAATAACTCCGCACATGGTGAGTGTCCGGGCGGCCGATACGCCAGGCGGCTCGGCGCCCATGCGGGATCCTTGTGTGTGTGTGTGTGTGTGTGTGTGTGTGCGTGTGCGTGTGCGTGCGTGTGCGTGTGCGTGTGTGTGTGCCTGTGTGGGAGTTATGTAACTGCTATACTACCAAGCAAAGACAGCGCAGGAGATGCCATTGATTTCTCTCTGTGTGTTTGATCTCTGCTGAGCCAGTGAAAAACAGAACAGATCTTTCAGCGTTTAAAATTTAAAACACGTAAGACACCTGTAGATTGTCCACTCCATCATGGTGCATTATCAAAGTGATGTAGCTGGCGCTGTAATTAGCTTAAATGCTATCTGCCATGAGAGTGTTGGAAGCAGGAGTGTTAGCGCTGCTGGAGATAATGCAGTTTCTGTGGGTGCTATAGGTGTGAGTGTCTGAGCCTCGCTAGTCTCTTCCCTTGCTGCCTGTGTGCGGTACATTTCAAAGCCGGCATAAGGAAGCTTTAATGTGTATGAAGACGAGGAGTGCTCACATTGAAGCTCGGCTGCCTTTGGACCAGGGGACTGGCGATACTATATAGGCGAGGTTTCTTCACTGAGCTGTTTAATTATCCATATTGTCAGGAGATTTTAAAGCTTGTGCCCGGTTAGCACAGCTGACTGTAGAGGTACTTTGAAAAGCACTCATAGGGGGAGGAGGGGTGTTTGGTGGTGATGGGGGGGGGGGGGGGGGGGCTGTGTGTGAGCTCTGACTAGAGGCCACAGTGGGAATGGATAAGCTAGTGTGTGAGGATTATGTAATGCAGCTGGGTTCATAGCCTGACATTGTCATTAATATTGATGACTGTGTTTCTTCAATTAATGATGAGGGAGCGCCAGCACATTGGGTGTGTGTGTGTGTGTGTGTGTGTGTGTGTGTGTGTGTGTGTGTGTGTGTGTGTATGTGTGTGTGTGTGGGTGTGCATGTGTGTGTGTGTGTGTGTGTGTGTGTGTGCGTGCGTGCGTGGGTGTGCATGAGTGCGTGCATGCATGCATGCATGCGCGCGCGTGTGTGTGTGTGTGTGTGTGTGTGTGTGTCCGAGTATGGAGCTGTGCTACTTTTCTCAGCCAGTCGGCAGAAGTTTCTGCTTGCTGGGAGCTTATATGAATCTCCCAGATATCCAACCACACGTCTGTATCTATTAGTGCTCTCCCTATTTTTGTCATACCTGCTTCCTCTAAACATGTATCTGTGTGACAGATATTCCTTTTGAGCGTGTTAAGATGTCTCGCCTGCAGTCAGTGAGCGCATATATGCATACGTCTGTGTGTGTGTGTGTGTGTGTGTGTGCGCGTGTATGTTTGTGTGGGCGGATTCCTTGAATTTTACATTGTGGCAGCTCTGCAGAGCTCTCGTTCGCTGTAACCTCAAGACAGGCTGGCCTAAAATGTGAGCGAATAAGAGGGAATTGAAGGCCGAGGCACATTCGAATGCGGGTGAACAGGAGAGCCAGCTCCAGCGTGTTTCGGTCTCTCTGCCATCTCCCCCTGAAAATGCATCGGCTGCCATAATAGAACTCTTTATCTAATTATCTCCTCAATCGATCGGTATCACCAACTCCTTTATCACCGCTGAGCCGTGGCTGAATGCTTTGAATTCGAACGCAGTGAGGGAGATGCTTGATTGTATCTACCCGTGGATTGACCCCTAATGCTCACCATGCTGTATAGTGATGCGTCTATCAGGAGGAATGGACTTATCCCGGGAAGGGCGCTTTACAGGTGTTTATCCAAGTGTGCCCGTGAAACCCGGGTCAGGAATGACCGTGCTTCATCTGTGCTGGGTAGGAAACGGCGCTCCCAGTGCAGGGCAGGTTTCACTACGGTCAAGGTGCTGAGCATAATGCTCACCTGTACCGAGAGGGCTGTTTACATGCCTACCTGCGTGAGAGTCCTCTCCGGCTGCGCTCGAACACCACTGCCCTACACTGTGTATTTAACCCACAGCACAGTTTCACACATAAAGCCGTGCATCTCTCTCAGGCAGCTGCTCCTCTGGACACCAGAGAAACAGTGAATATGCTGCGGTCTGATCTAATCGGATGATCATATCCTGTATCCTCCTTCATTTAGTCCATTTCAACATTTTTTTCCCCTGTATTCCTTTCGAGAGTTCCTCAACTGTCATTTGGTTTCCAGGTGAACTCGATGAACTGTGATGTCGATCATAATCTAATTTCTGATTGGAGGACTCGACTGTTACTGCAGCCCGCTTCCTGTCTGTCTCTCCGCAGCGCTGAGTAATATATTGGCATGTTACTCCTGCAGCCTTCGCTCACAGGCCTCATCTCTCTTTCCCTCTCCCTCTCTCCTTCTCTCCTTCTCTTTCTCTCTCTCTCGCTCTCTCAGGCTAACTTGAAGAAGTTTATGGAGCATGTCCAACAAAGGAACGCTGAAAAAGTGGCAAAGTTTCTAGAGAAGGGGCTCGATCCGAACTTCCACGACCCGGACACAGGAGGTAAGGGGCCTGTGCTAAAATGTGGATTAAAATCACAAAACCAGCGACGGTCTGGAATTCTACCCTCATGTGCCAAAAATGTATAATTTTCCCATTAAATGAGATCCAGCATTCTTGATTTGTAATTTTTTGCGACAATCGAAGACTGTCCTGATAATATTTTCGGCATTTAACTACACATAACACAATTATGATATAAAGACGTAACACTGACATGCATAAATAAAATGTATCTTAATTTGTATTGAGAAACACATTGAATAAAATCCCTTTGTGGCTGAGGATGTAATGAATCACATGTAAAGTGCTAGTAGTCCCACTGGATTGTGTCTAGAGCGGAGAGCTGAGGACTTGGCAGCAGCGTGTGGTTATCAGTGTGTTACAGGAGAGAGCTTTAAAAGAAAAGGAGACAGCAGTGGGCGGGGATGATTGCTCCACTGGGGCACGACCAATCTGCAGCCGTGTTTTCCCTGCAAGGAAGCCTCTTATTTTGGAAGCTCCTGCACGGTGATGTTTTAAGAGGGGGGGTCAGGCAGGGGCTGCTTTTAACAAAGCACTCCTCAGGGTTTGGGTTAAATTCCCTTTCTATTCAGCAAATTCAGTCAATTAACTGAAGTTCAATTTATGAACTGAAAAATAGCCTTAACAACAGAATAATGTTGTATGAAGATTTTTTTTTCTCCCAGTGAATTAACTGAATTTAAATTAATTTCCTGAACAGTACATTTGTCCTTCAGCCAGGAAATGGGTTTGGATTCAGTTCCTCCATCTTTGTTGAAGGGGGTGGGGTGGTGGGGGGTGTCTGTGACGGTTCATCTGTACTGACGGGGTCTGTGGAACCCGTGTGCAGGCAGAGGTTGGAACAGCAGGCCAGTCAGAAGGTGCTTACCGAATGTTCGCCCTGCATCCAATCTGCACACTATGCTCCTGCCATTAGCCGGTGCGGAAAAGGCTCGTTTACTGAGAGGAAACAGACAGCGCCGGGGACAGCTGAAGTTCTAATGCCCGTGCGCGGCTAACGGCGCAAACATATGCAAAGTAGCACGCTTAGCACGCTTAGCACTGATGCTAGCAAGGCTTGCACTCTGAGCTTCTCTTAGGAGTGGGCAAGGATGGGAGGGGGGGGGGGGGGGGGGGGGGGGGGCATTTCCAAAAACAAAGAGCGCACATACAAGCACTAAAGACACGGAGATAGAAAAGAACCAAGACTAGAGTAAGGCCGTGAATGATGTGAGCAGTGCATTGTGGAACATGAATATATACAGATATAGGTGATATATTACAACAGTCTTAGCATTTTATTATTACTTTTAATCATTAGCAGCCCATTTGTATTGCACACCTGTTCCCCCAGTGGAGTGTTTGATCTGAATGTGCTGCCGACAACTTCCACAGTCAGAGCTTTTCTTATTTAAAATATGCAATGAATTGGTAAGTTCAATTGGGGCAATTATGCTGCGCTATTCCTAGATTAAATAATTTTTGTACAATACAGCTTTGGCGACACCATTTGTGAGAAGCTTGGCAGACCGGCCGTGTTAGTTTTTATTAGACTGTACACTCTCATTTGAGATTTAAGAGGTGCCAGTTGGGGATTTGTCTGCGCGGTCGGGAACTTTCATTTCACAACATTGCTTAAAAAAAAAAAACTGACCGCCGTGGTGGTGTAGCGGTAAAAGTGCAGACGTTCAGTCTGAGCACTTGCGCCCCAGTTTGATGCCCGGTCCTGCCAGATCCGAGTATGGCCGGTGCCTTGAGGGAGTGGCAGTTGGAGGCTGAGGGACTCGGTGAGAATCGTAAGATGGCCCTAGGCGGGTTGGAATCACGGTCAGGAGCTTGAGGAGTCGCGCCCGGAAGAGGACGTGGCACCCTCTTTCCTACTGCTGGCTGACGGGGTTGTAGCGGCGATTCTCTAGCAGTTGCTACATGGGGGGAATTGAATTTCATAGGGTCCAATTGCCTACCAAATTGGGAGAAAATGGGGAAAAATCTGAAAAATAAAAAATAATTTTTAAAAAACTAAAGGAAAAAAATTATTTAAATAGCCTCAGCTGAGGAGGGGATGTGTGAAAGTTCATACACTGTACGGAGGTCTCAGATAAGTTTCCTTGGTACAAGCTAGGCTAAGAAACTGTGAGAAACTGATGTCTGCTCGTACATTTTTCCTGTCTTGGTTGCCCATTTTTGACTACATAACAAATCCCAATCTTTATCCATTTAAAAAAAAAAAGAAGATAATTGGCAACACAGTCGCTTTCAGCGACTTAAATTACATCTAATCTAAAGTGCTCGTCTTCCTTTAATTGGTGCTCTTTTCAGTAAAGCTTTCTTTAAGCCTGAAGCTCCTTCCTTGGTGTAAAATGCAGTCTTATCATATTATGAGTCCAGATTTCAGGCATTACCTATGCCAGTCTATCCCTCTGTAGCATCATTCACCCGTTTCAGTTAAGTCACATATTTACTGAAGGAATTCTGCTTAAGCGCCTATGTTTCTCATACTGTACTCAGGGTCTATGTTTCTCATACTGTACTCAGGGTCTATGTTTCTCATACTGTACTCAGGGTCTATGTTTCTCATACTGTACTCAGGGTCTATGTTTCTCATACTGTACTCAGGGCCTATGTTTCTCATACTGTACTCAGGGCCTATGTTTCTCATACTGTACTCAGGTCCTATGTTTCTCATACTGTACTCAGGGTCTGGAACTCTCTAACTGCATTCATTTGTGACTGTAATAATACATTAATGTGAATATTAATAGAGCGATGCTAATGTAAACATTAGCAGCTGGGGGGTGAAAGCAGTCCTTTTTTAAGAAATGTAGCTACATTTTTATGGCTCACCTTCATATTCTCAGTGAGATTTGTAGCCAAATGACCTTGGCCATGTCAATTTAAACGGCTCCCACTGCAGGCTGCAGTTAACTGTCTCACAGTGTCTTTACGGAGCCTAACAGGAGTACTTGAATGCAGGTCTTGAAGGTGTGGCTTGAGTTTACTGGCCCCGCACAGCGTGTGTGATGTGAGGACTGGGTGGTGCTCCTCTGGTCCTTATTACCAGCGGGACAGTGGGTCCTCAGACAGGGTCCTCCGCTGGAGTTGGGTCCCCTGAGGGGGTGAGCTGTGGGTGCAGTTTACCTCCTGATACTGCGTTGAGGTGCATGGCTGATGTGCTGTAGTGATCAGGAATCAGTGATGCGTCTGTGTGTGTGTGTGTCTGTGTGTGTGTGTGTGTGTGTGTGTGTGTGTGTGTGTGTGTGTGTGTGTGTGTGTGTGTGTGTGTGTGTGTGTGTGTGCGTCTGTGTGTGTGTGCGTCTGTGTGTGTGTGTGTGTGTGTGTGTGTGTGTGTGTGTGTGTGTGTGTGTGTGTGTGTGTGTGTGTGTGTGTGTGTGTGTGTGTGTGTAGAATGCCCGTTGACCATGGCGGCCCAGCTGGAGGGGTGTGTCGAGCTCATCAAGGTGCTGAAGAGTGGTGGAGCCCATCTGGACTTCAGGACCAGAGACGGGATAACAGCCCTGCACAAGGCCGTGAGGACCAAGAACCACACTGCCCTCATCGTGAGTACATACATACATACACCCACACACGCCTATACATACAGTACACCCACACACGCCTACACACACACTCACACACACACACAGCCTCTTAAGCTGTGGAAGCAGGTTGTGTTTGCCATCTTTCATGTCCACAGAATGTGTACAGTGTGAGTCATCTAATGTGCCCTAAGATGAGTCTGTAAGTGAGTGCTGTGCATTCGTCATCAATCGTGGATTGTGCCCATTTGCCTTAACATCAGTGCTGCATGAGTTTAGACATTTGTCACTTGAAGAGAATAAAATTGTTAAAGAAAATACATTGTCAACATTGTTTTCACATACTCAACATCCTTTTTAGTCTGTTAATGCAATGAAGTCCTGATTGGACAGGCTCTGCACTCTTACCAGATTGTGCTGTTTATGCAAATGTTTATTCAAACCCCTTTGAGTCTTGCGGAGTGAAAGACATAAAACGGGTAGACACGTTTGGATGGTGAAGATTAGATGGCATCTATCTAATGTTAAAGGATTTTGTTCTTATAAAATAATCAATGCATGCTACTCTAATGACAGAGCTATTCAGTCTGACACATGTGGCCTTAGACTACTGATACTTAAGCTCTTAATGCATTTGCTCTGTCTCATTTTCTTTTTCCATTAGATTTATGGCGTAGGAATGACATGCTGTAAATTGTCTTTTTATATAGATTTTTTTTCCTTGCGTAAAGTCCGTTGATGTGCTCTGTAACAATGTAATACAAATTATACAAACTTTGGCTGGGTTTTTGCAGTTTTACATGCATGTACTGCCATGCCTTCCCCTGGCTCCTAATTGCCTGTTTATCTACGATTACTAATCAGTGATTCATGGTGATTCGCTGTGTTTGTCACATGGTCTGGCTCCGATAGTCCCTGGTGTTTGAGGGCTGTGTGCCAGTCCTGTAAGGTTTAGGCACGGTCAGGTGGAGTAACGGGTGCCCTGGTGCTTTGGCTCCTCCCCCCCTGCAGACGCTGTTAGACCTGGGGGCCTCCCCGGATTACAAGGACAGCCGGGGCCTGAGCCCCCTCTACCACAGCTCCATGGTGGGCGGGGACCCCTACTGCTGTGAGCTGCTGCTGCACCGATCACGCCCTGGTGGGCTGCATGGATGAGAACGGCTGCGGAGATCCACCAGGTACGGCCACACACACACACACACACACACACCTGTACACACACCTACACATCACGCACGTGTTACACACACACATGCACCTGTACACACACACATACATACACACACACACTTACACCTGTACACACACCTACACATACACGCACGTGTACACACACACACATACACATACACACGCACACACACACACACGCACCTGTACACACACACATACACACACACACACACACACCTGTACACACACACATACACATACACACGCACCTGTACACACACCTACAAATACACACGCACCTGTACACACACACACACACACACACATACTTACACTGTACACACACCTACACATACACACGCACCTGTACACACACACATACACATGCACCTGTACACACACACATACACATACACACACACACACACACACACACCTGTACACATACCTACACACACACACACACACACACACACACACTTACACCTGTACACACACCTACACGTACACACACTTACACCTGTACACACACACACACACACCACACACACACACACACACACACTTACACCTGTACACACACCTACACGTACACACACTTACACCTGTACACACACACACACACACACACACTTACACCTGTACATACACCTACGCATACACACATACACAACACACTCAGAGACTCACCCTCCTCCTGAGGACATTCACACAGCCGCACCTCCTCGGGCCTCTGGGTACTCATGGATAGCTCTGTAAATGAGCCGGTGCAGGGCTCCAGTTAAGACCCACTCTGTGCTGATATGTGACTTGAGAGCCTCAGCCTTGCTGCTGACCTTTCCCAGCCCTGACTGGGACCCTGAGAGAGGACTCCCAATCCCCATCAGTGTACTGGACCGTGACACACACACACACTCAAATTACATTTTCAACAGCTGCACTGTCTGTCAAGAGGCCTTTCACATCTGTTGAACAGAGATGCCATTCCTAACATGAACTCTGGAATAAGAGCCTTTGACAGGGTTGAAAGTGATCATTAACAGATGGCATCCATCTCTGCATTTCCATATCAACCAGTATAATACGCTGGAAATTACAGGGAGCACAAGGGCCATTCAGTACCAGCAGCAGGCTGTCTGATACACTGCGTTTTGTACCTGACAACAGTTGGATTCAATCCTGAGATATCAAGACTCACAGTATTGTACCTCAGCGCATGCCACTAAGCCAGCATATTGATCCATTGAGTACATCTACTGACTGCACCAATAGAGAAGTATCTACAGGCAAATGCAGATAGAGATCAAGTCTATTGACACCCACAATACGTAACTATGACTAGGAAAATAATAATAATTTTCAGCATTGTGTGAAGTGCTTTGCTTCTACCACCATGCCCCCCCTGTAACCAATGCTAAATCACAATCAGTTCACACAGGCCCCCAGTCTTTTTTCCCTTTAGCATTTTTTCAGCATTTATTTTTTTAGAGCACAGGCCTGAATGTAGATTTAAATGGCTAATGGATAAAATGGACTGTGTGCAAATATTTTGCTGTGTAAAGAGTTGAATAACCCAAGGTTATTGCGTTCTTCTTCACAACACCGTTTTAAGGTTTGAAATGGGCCGGCGTCAAACATTCCAAGCGAAGACGTTGTGGATATCACAAAGAGAGGAAAAGCCTCCTTTCAGGCTGCTATTTCTGGCCCATTGTCTTTCTGCACAATACGGTGCAAACGCTCATAGCTGGCATTCCAGGTCTTATAACCGTGTGCTTAAGAAGGACTAAGTCTTCTGCGGTGTGAAACGGTGGAAGGCCGAATGCTACATTGCTAATTGGCCGACCTGACGCGCGGCGTAATTAACTGTGCGTGTCAGTGAGACGTATGGGCTGATGTGTGGAGCCCCTCCCTGGGCCGGCTCTGTGTTTGAGGGACCCCCGTGTGCAAACAGCTGTCCAATAACACTGCTGTCCACACTGATCCACACTGTGCATCCACAGCACAGAGCACACTGACTTTGTGTGTTTGGATTACCTCCATGGTACCTCTCAGCACTTTTCTTCTTATTCTGCTCTCTCTCCTCTCTCTCTCTCCTCTCTCTCTCTCTCTCTCTCTCTCTCTCTCCCTCTCTGTATGTAATGGACTGCAATGATAACGTATCTCTGCATGTTAGTTGCATTGGTAGTGTAAATAGACACAGGCTGGGAGAGGATACTAGGATGTGTGAAATATGTATGTGAAACGTATGATTACTCTTATGGTAATAATGATAATACTGCAGAGCGGCGCAGGCTGTCTCTCTGCTGATGGCTGTGGAGGAGTGGGCTGTTGGGATGACATGCACAGCCTCCCACACAATCAGTGCAGGAGAGAGTCAGAGCACACTGCTGAATGGCAGGGGCCCAGACAGTCTGCATGTACGCACACACGCACGCACACACACACACGCACGCACATACTCTCCACAAGCACGCACACAGTATGCACGCACATAGACACACACACACATGCACACACACACACACACACACACACACACACACACACACACACTCATGCACGTACATACTCTCCACAAGCATGCACACATCTATGCACGCACACACACACACACACACACACACACACACATGCATGAATTTTACATGCACGTATGTATGCACCGGTCAGGTGTATGCATGCATGCACATTTAAACACATTTACACGTGCACTTATGCACCCTTGTGCACACACGAGCATCTGTGCATGCATATAAACATACATTTACACACACATATGTACTGTAATACACGCAAGTATGCATTCACACATGTACACACCCTCACATGCACACACACATGCACACATACATACAAGCATGTATTTACACACACAAACACTGCATTGCACACATACATACCCTAATGTGCCCCCACACACACACACACACACACACACACACATGCACACTCTTTTGCATGCACATGCATGTATGCACTCTCACTCAGAGAGCGCAAACACCATTTATGTGCTCAGCCTCAAATGTGCACACACACACACACACACACACACACACACACATTTACAATCACAAATCCATGTATGCATGCTGAATTCGGTCATGTTTTATTAAAGAAAGACAGGAGGTCCGGTGTAAGTTCCACAGCACACTCCGGTGTGCGTGCCTTGCTGTGTTTCCAAACCCAAAGCAGAGGAACTCAGGGCTGCACTCACAGTAGGTCATCATCCTCTCTCTCTCTCTCTCCTCTCTCTCTCTCTCTCCCAGGCCTGTCGCCATGGGCACGTGCAGCACCTCGAGCACCTCCTGTTCTACGGAGCGGACATGAGCGCTCAGAACGCCTCCGGGAACACAGCGCTGCACGTCTGCGCTCTCTACAACCAGTGAGGGGGAGGGACCAAACCGCCGGCGTAGGCTACCGAGCGCTATAGGCACATGTAGGCAAGGAAGAGAAGCTACACCCTTTTTTTTTTAGTATTTTATTGGTTCAAAATCGACAGGAAGATAATGCCTTTCTAAGTTGTGGTTGTGTAGTTTGGTTGTGTTACCGATCCTGTCCTGCGTCAGAAACACACGTCTTTCACTCCGCTTTGCGTTGTTGCTACACTCAGAGTGGAGAGGGTAACACGTCACTGAGGCAGATTTTTCTGGAATGGGAGGCAGATTTGTGCAATGAGATTGATGTGCTGTAGTTGGCAATGTTTTTGACCATATTATTGATGAACACATCAATTTACCATAAAAAATGGCTTCATGGTAAACCTATTCCTTTAACTTTTATTAATTTGTTATTTATACATTCATTTCTTAATTGATAGTATACCGTGCACATTGTACCAGTTCACCATGGCGTTCATATTGTGGGGGCCTTTTTAGAAGAGGGGATAATAGCCAATGTTAGCTGAATTGTGAATTCTTTATCTTTCCGTTGAAAAGATATATTTTCAGCTTGAATTGTATGGAATTAAACACTCATGTTGGCACTGAAGTAAAGGGGATGATGCATTTATTACTCACCTCGAGGAGCTGAGCTGTGAGTACCTGGCTCGCCTCGAGGAGCTGAGCTGTGAGTACCTGGCTCACCTTTGGGAGCAGAGCTGTGAGTACCTGGCTCACCTCGGGGAGCAGAGCTGTGAGTACCTGCTCACCTTTGGGAGCAGAGCTGTGAGTACCTGGCTCACCTCGAGGAGCTGACGTGTGAGTACCTGCTCGCCTCGGGGAGCTGAGCTGTGAGTACCTGGCTCACCTCGGGGAGCAGAGCTGTGAGTACCTGGCTCACCTTTGGGAGCAGAGCTGTGAGTACCTGGCTCACCTTGGGGAGCTGAGCTGTGAGTACCTGGCTCACCTTGGGAGCTGAGCTGTGAGTACCTGGGCTCACCTCGGGGAGCAGAGCTGTGAGTACCTGGCTCGCCTCGAGGAGCAGAGCTGTGAATACCTGGCTCGCCTCGAGGAGCTGAGCTGTGAGTACCTGCGCCTCTCGAGGAGCTGAGCTGTGAGTACCCTGGCTCACCTTTGGGAGCAGAGCTGTGAGTACCTGGCTCACCTCGAGGAGCTGAGCTGTGAGTACCTGGCTCACCTCGAGGAGCTGAGCTGTGAGTACCTGGCTCACCTCGAGGAGCTGAGCTGTGAGTACCTGGCTCACCTCGGGGAGCAGAGCTGTGAGTACCTGGCTCGCCTCGGGGAGCTGAGCTGTGAGTACCTGGCTCACCTCGGGGAGCAGAGCTGTGAGTACCTGGCTCACCTTTGGGAGCAGAGCTGTGAGTACCTGGCTCACCTTGGGGAGCTGAGCTGTGAGTACCTGGCTCACCTTGGGGAGCTGAGCTGTGAGTACCTGGCTCACCTCGGGGAGCAGAGCTGTGAGTACCTGGCTCGCCTGGAGGAGCAGAGCTGTGAGTACCTGGCTCGCCTCGGGGAGCAGAGCTGTGAGTACCTGGCTCGCCTGGAGGAGCAGAGCTGTGAGTACCTGGCTCGCCTCGGGGAGCTGAGGTGTGAGTACCTGCTCCGCCTCGGGGAGCAGAGCTGTGAGTACCTGGCTCACCTCGGGGAGCAGAGCTGTGAGTACCTGGCTCGCCTCGAGGAGCAGAGCTGTGAGTACCTGGCTCACCTGAGGAGCAGAGCTGTGAGTACCTGGCTCACCTGAGGAGCAGAGCTGTGAGTACCTGGCTCACCTCGAGGAGTAGAGCTGAGCTGTGAGTACCTGGCTCACTCAAGGAGCAGAGCTGTGAGTACCTGGCTCACCTTGGGGAGCAGAGCTGTGAGTACCTGGGCTCACCTCGGGGAGCAGAGCTGTGAGTACCTGGCTCACCTCAAGGAGCAGAGCTGTGAGTACCTGGCTCACCTCGGGGGGGCAGAGCTGTGAGTACCTGGGCTCACCTCGAGGAGTAGAGCTGAGCTGTGAGTACCTGGCTCACCTCGAGGAGCAGAGCTGTGAGTACCTGGCTCACCTCGGGGAGCAGAGCTGTGAGTACCTGGCTCACCTCGGGAGCAGAGCTGTGATACCTGGCTCACCTCGGGGAGCAGAGCTGTGAGTACCTGGCTCACCCTGAGGAGCAGAGCTGTGAGTACCTGGCTCACCTGGAGGAGCAGAGCTGTGAGTACCTGGCTCGCCTCGGGGAGCAGAGCTGTGAGTACCTGGCTCGCCTGGAGGAGCAGAGCTGTGAGTACCTGGCTCCCTCGGGGAGCTGAGGTGTGAGTACCTGGCTCGCCTCGGGGAGCAGAGCTGTGAGTACCTGGCTCACCTCGGGGAGCAGAGCTGTGAGTACCTGCTCACCTCGGGGAGCAGAGCTGTGAGTACCTGGCTCACCTTTGGGAGCAGAGCTGTGAGTACCTGGCTCACCTTGGGGAGCTGAGCTGTGAGTACCTGGCTCACCTTGGGGAGCTGAGCTGTGAGTACCTGGCTCACCTCGGGGAGCAGAGCTGTGAGTACCTGGCTCGCCTGGAGCAGCAGAGCTGTGAGTACCTGGCTCGCCTCGGGGAGCAGAGCTGTGAGTACCTGGCTCACCTCTTTTCTCTCTTGTATGGACTGTGGGGGACTGATCATATCTATTGTTTGTGAGGCGCCTGCATGTAGGGAGAACATTTTGCACAATATGTCCATTTTAGGCCAGTGCCTGCTCAGCTGTTCTATGCCCCCATAATGGTAAATACTTAATGGCATCCCAGCTGCCAGGGGGCTGTTGAGCCTCCTATTTTTTGGGGTGCATCTCTAACCACTGCAAAGACGGTTTCCTAACCCACAGAAGGGTGAGGTTGCGTTACCCTCCGGCACGAGGCCCCCCTGTCCGGCCATTCCAGGTAATGAGGTCACGTGACCTGTTATGCAAGCGTAAAAGTGTGTGATTGCGCTGAGAGGTCCGGCGCTGAAGTCTGTGTCGGCCCGCAGAGTGGACCCGCGGTCCGAGTCAGAGTTGAGTTGAGCCGCTGCGCTGCTGATCTGCTCGTTCTAGTCATGTGCAGTGACCTGTTTTCAGCTCAGAAGCGCTGCTGCTGTGTGCTAGGCCTGCTGCCACACTGCAGGCATCAATACTTTATGTGTGATGTGTAGTGCGCGCATGGGTGTGCAGGCTTACCGTGTTACCGTCTCTCTCTCTCGTTTCTCTCTCTCTCTCTCTCTCTCTCTCTCGCTCTCTCTCGCTCTCTCTCTCTCTCTCAATTCAATTCAGTTCAATTCAAAATGCTGTATTGGCATGGCATATTGCAATATATATGTTGCCAAAGCGTTACAAATGTACATAAAATACATCATAATGTGTCCTGAACAAATAAAACAGAACAAATACATAACAAATATGTTCAGATACATAAACTAATAATCAGATAAAGAATAATAATAGTGAATATTCTCTTCTTTCTCTCTCTCTCTCTGCCCCCCCCCCCCCTATTTAATTTTCCTTCCACCACTTTTTGTTTCAAACGTAACATTTGTTCTCAGTTTTCCTGTCCAATGTATTTACTCACATGGCTGGCTGCGGGCATGCAGCACCTAGAGCTAATGTTTGAAGCGCTGCACTGCTGAACGTGGCAGAAAAGCTTGTGAACATATGCTTTGTGCACGTTGTTATGCAATTTAACTGCTATGGAGGCAGCGAGCTTACTTACAGACTCAAGAATTGGCCGTTGCAAAGTGGAGTATCAATGATATGTGGTACATTTCAGAAGCGCTGTAATAACTGGCTGTAAATGGCTGTATATTTCCAAGTGCAGTCATCAAGATTTAAGGGTTTAATGGGGTCTACTCTGCTGGTGGATCACTCTGCAAATACGGATTTAATAAGCAAAGTACATGACATTTTTCAGCAATCGCCTACCTTTTCAGTGAGATGCTCTTTTTCAGCTATAAATGCTATAATAAACATAAATAGCTATACGGAAATGTTGATCACTTTATAACCAACAGCAACAGATAAACTGGGTGTGGTAGTGCATTAGTGAGCGTAATATATCTGGGTTGATGCCGGAGTGAGGTGAGTGAGTGAGTGAGTGAGTGAGTGAGTGAGTGAGTGAGTGAGTGAGTGAGTGAGTGATGAGTGAGTGAGTGAGTGAGTGAGTGAGTGAGTGAGTGAGTGAGTGAGTGAGTGAGTGGATGAGTGAGTGAAATTAGAGTGACTTTAGCAGGAGGTGAAGTGAGGGTGTTAGCAGGAGGATACGTGAGTGAGTGAGTGAGTGAGTGAGTAAAACATTACAGTGACTTTAGTGGGAGGTGAATTGAGGTGTTGGCAGGAGGATGAGTGAGTGAGTGATTGAGTGAGTGGAGTGTGTGAGTGAGTGAGTGAGTGAGTCATGAGTGAGTCAGTGAGTGAAACATTACAGTGACTTTAGAGGAGGAGAATTGACGGTGTTGGCAGGAGGATGAGTGAGTGAGTGATTGAGTGAGTGAGTGAGTGAGTCAGTGAGTGAAACATTACAGTGATTTTAGAGGGAGGAGAATTGACGGTGTTGGCAGGAGGAAGAGTGAGTGAGTGAAACGTTACAGGACTTTAGAGGAGGAGAATTGACGTGTTGGCAGGAGGATGATGAGTGAGTGAAACGTTACAGTGACGTTAGAGGAGGGAGAATTGAGGGTGTTGGCAGGATGAGTGAGTGAGTGAGTCAGTGAGTGAAACATTACAGTGACTTTAGAGGGAGGTGAATTGAGGGTGTTGGCAGGAGGATGAGTGAGTGAGTGAGTCAGTGAGTGAAACGTTACAGTGACTTTAGAGGGAGGTGAATTGAGGGTGTTGGGGAGGAGGATGGTGAGTGAGTGATTGAGTGAGTGAGTGTGTGAGTGAGTGAGTCAGTGAGTCCAGTGATGAAACGTTACAGTGACTTTAGAGGAGGTGAATTAACGTGTTGGCAGGAGGATAAGTGACTGAGAATGTGCATGCATTAGAGAGTGCAGGTGAGTGCTTTAGGGTGTAGGAGAGGGTACAGTGGTATGAGGATACACGCCCTGTGCTGGAGGGTTTGCATCTCCATTCTGACAGATGGGGATGGACTGTATTCCATAATACAGAGTCTGAGCAGCTCACCCCCCACCCCCCATAACCAGCGCCAGCACTTCACAGGACGTGAGGCAGTGCTGTGGCAGCTCAAGCTGTGACTCAGCGAGGGACACGTACCCCTTTCAGAGCCCGCTCAATTTCAACCTGCTGCTCTCACCTCAACCAGCCGTGTGCTGAATCACACACATTTACAGTCTCTGCAGTCCTCCGGGGCAGTAACATGGCGGGTGCCTGATTGTGACGGGGCTCGGGGAGGGCTTGCTTTAACGACAGTCCGCGGCAGGTATCGATCAGGTGCAGTCACACAGTGCCTACGTCACACAAGCCCATCGACCAATGAGGATCAATACCAGCAGCACAGCGGTGTGGGAAGGCAGGAGCAGGGGGGAGCTGGAAGGCAGGGAGCCCAGAAGAGGTAATACCATCTATAATCCCGTCCCCTTGCTTGGGTCAGATAAAGTTATCCAGGGCTGAGAACAGCAGGAGTGGAGGCAGTCCTGCCCTCACTGGAACAGCCTGATCACATCCCCTGCCTGCCCTTCCTTTCTCCTCCTCTCTTTCTCCCTCCTCCCTCTCCCTCCCTCCTCCCCTCTCCTCCTCTCCTCTCCTCCTCTCCCCTCCCCTCCTCTCCCTCCTCTCCTCCTCTCCTCTCCTCCTCTCCCCTCTCCTCCTCCCTCCTCTCCTCCTCTCCTTCCCCTCCTCTCCTCTCCCCTCCTCCTCCTCCTCTCCCCTCCTCTCTCCTCCTCATCTCTCCTCCTCCCTCTCCCTCCTCCTCCTCCCCTCTCCCTCCTCTCCTCTCTCCTCTCCCCCTCCTCCTCCTCTCCTCTCCCTCTCCTCCTCTCCTCCCCTCCTCCTCCCTCTCCTCCTTCCCCCTCCCTCTCCTCCTCCCTCCTCCTCTCCTCCTCCTCTCCTTCCTCTCCTCTCCTCCCCTCTCCTCCTCTCCTCTCCTCTCCCCTCCTCTCCCCTCCTCTCGCCTCTCCCTCCTCCTCTCTTCTCCTTTCCCCTCTCCTCTTCTCCTCCCTCCTCTCCTCTCCTCATCTCTCCTCTCCCCTCTTCTCCTCCCCTCCTCTCCTCATCTCTCCTCTCCTCCTCTCTCTCTCTACCCTCCTCTCTCCCCTTCCTCTCCCTCCCTGAAAGGCCCCGTTCATTCCCTCTCCTATCCCTGAAAGACCTGCGCTGATTGGAAATGGGTTTTTCCTCTCTGCTGTCTCTGATTAAAGATGGGTTCTGACCCAGGAGCGCAGACAGGACGCGTCTGATGCAAGAGTCCCTGGTTTCATTAACACCTTTAACAGCAGATGTGCTTTGCAATCACGCTCCCCAAATTCAATTCACTACAATTAAGGCCAATTCAGCCCAGGATAAAACTCTGAGCATCTCCCAGGTTTTCCGGAATATACTTGCCCTTGAATTTAGACTTGGATGCAATTTTCAACAGTAAGGGCTTTGTACCAGGAGATGAAGGAGTTCTCTGATGCAATGACACTTTGATGTTAGTCCTGACAGTGATGCGGGTTGTTGAAGTGGCGACGAGCTAATGTGATGTTAGTCCTGACAGTGATGGCGGTTGTTGTAATGGCACAATGTACTGTGATGTTAGTCCTGATAGTGATGGCGGTTGTTTAAGTGTCACAGCGTACTGTGATGTTAGTCCTGACAGTGATGACGGTTGTTGAAGTGTCACAGCATACTGTGATGTTAGTCCCCTGACAGTGATGCGGTTGTTGAGTGTCACAGCATACTGTGATGTTAGTCTTGACAGTGATGGCGGTTGTTGTAATGCACAATGTACTGTGATGTTAGTCCTGACAGTTATGGTGGTTGTTGATGTGCACAGATACTGTGATGTTAGTCCTGACAGTGATGTGGTTGTTGAAGTGGCACAGCGTACTGTGATGTTAGCCCTGACAGTGATGTTGGTTGTGAAGTGGCACAGCGTACTGTGATGTTAGCCCTGACAGTGATGTTGGTTGTTGAGTGGCACAGCGTACTGTGATGTTAGCCTGACAGTGATGTTGGTTGCTGAAGTGGCCACGCGTACTGTGATGTTAGTCCTGACAGTGATGTTGGCTGTTGA
>CM056377.1:12156936-12179558 GCA_029718625.1 Synaphobranchus kaupii | reverse complement strand
AAAGCCCCGTTCATTCCCCTCTCCTATCCCTGAAAGACCTGCGCTGATTGGAAATGGGTTTTTCCTCTCTGCTGTCTCTGATTAAAGATGGGTTCTGACCCGGAGACGCAGACAGGGACGCGTCTGATGCAAGAGTCCCTGGTTTCATTAACACCTTTAACAGCAGATGTGCCTTTGCAATCACGCTCCCCAAATTCAATTCACTACAATTAAGGCCAATTCAGCCCAGGATAAAACTCTGAGCCATCTCCAGGTTTTCCGGAATATACTTGCCTTGAATTTAGACTTGGATGCAATTTTTCAACAGTAAGGGCTTTGTACCAGGAGATGAAGGAGTTCTCTGAATGCAATGACACTTTGATGTTAGTCCTGACAGTGATGGCGGTTGTTGAAGTGGCACAGCCTAATGTGATGTTAGTCCTGACAGTGATGGCGGTTGTTGTAATGGCACAACGTACTGTGATGTTAGTCCTGATAGTGATGGCGGTTGTTTAAGTGTCACAGCGTACTGTGATGTTAGTCCTGACAGTGATGACGGTTGTTGAAGTGTCACAGCATACTGTGATGTTAGTCCTGACAGTGATGGCGGTTGTTGAAGTGTCACAGCATACTGTGATGTTAGTCTTGACAGTGATGGCGGTTGTTGTAATGGCACAATGTACTGTGATGTTAGTCCTGACAGTTATGGTGTTGTTGAAGTGGCACAGAATACTGTGATGTTAGTCCTGACAGTGATGTTGGTTGTTGAAGTGGCACAGCGTACTGTGATGTTAGCCCTGACAGTGATGTTGGTTGTTGAAGTGGCACAGCGTACTGTGATGTTAGCCCTGACAGTGATGTTGGTTGTTGAAGTGGCACGGCGTACTGTGATGTTAGCCCTGACAGTGATGTTGGTTGCTGAAGTGGCACAGCGTACTGTGATGTTAGTCCTGACAGTGATGTTGGCTGTTGAAGTGGCACAGCGTACTGTCATGTTAGTCCTGACAGTGATGTAGGTTGTTGAAGTGTCACAGCGTACTGTAATGTTAGTTCTGACAATGATGTTGGTTGTTGAAGTGGCTCAGCGTACTGTGATGTTAGCCCTGACAGTGATGTTGGTTGTTGAAGTGGCACAGCGTACTGTGATGTTAGCCCTGACAGTGATGTTGGTTGTTGAAGTGGCACAGCGTACTGTGATGTTAGCCCTGACAGTGATGTTGGTTGTTGAAGTGGCACAGCGTACTGTGATGTTAGCCCTGACAGTGATGTTGGTTGTTGAAGTGGCACAGCGTACTGTGATGTTAGCCCTGACAGTGATGTAGGTTGTTGAAGTGTCACAGCGTACTGTGATGTTAGTCATATTTTCAGTTGTATGAATTTTGATTGTATCAGCCCGTGGACTAAAATAATAATTAGAACAAACCCATATATTATGTGATTAGGCTTGGCTGTGTTCTGTTAACTGTGGAGGAGGTTTTACAGTTTGTTTTGCACTGGAGATTTGAGCGATATTTGAGTGAGGCTGGAAGGGAATATCAGTCATGCTAATTGATGCTGTAAATATAGCTGTGTTTTTTGTGTCTCCCTCTAAAGGCGCAGTCTTGTTTTTATTTTGTTCTTTTTTCCCCAGAGATTTTCCCAAGAAAAATAATAATTAAAAAAATTATTTTTAACTTTTTAACAAAGGAAAGGAACACTTATTTTAGGCGATCGGTCACAATTACCGCTATCTATCATCATATGCACTACACTTCACATATGCATTCATTTACATATATTAGCAGATAAAAAGTTGGTGAACAATTTTTCCCATTAACTTCCACAAGATTAATAGGATACTGAATGTGTATTAAAGACTCAGTCTCGATTGCAGTGTGTTATAAAAACGAATACATTTAAAATGCACAAGATCTTTTTTCCACCTCCTTTCTATTCTGTTACTACACTGAGAGGCAGCTAGAAGGAAGCGTTTGGCCATCATAGTGCTTTGCCAGTAATTGTATAACATTCTGAAGCTGGGATTTAAAAGGCCTTTGTCATTCTGACTGCCTGATCTCACCCGGGGCCTGAGGAGAGAGCCGTGGTGCCCGTTTCCCTTGCTCTCTCTCTCTCTCTCTCTCTCTCTCTCTCTCTCTCTCGCATGCTGACAGAGACGTGCTCTCTCCTGCCCCTGGCCCCAAGGAGAGGCAGCGTGCCGTCGCATGCAGCCCCACTCTGAATGGAGCCCGGCCGCCCGCTGGCCTCCCCAGCAGGGCCCGCTTCCCTGCCCCTAATGGACACCGCTCTCTCACGCTGAATTAGCCGCGCTCAATGTCTGCAGCGCCAACGGTAGCAGAGGGCGGACACTTATTTAATCCCGCGTCCGATGGGCCGCAGACAGTAATTACCTCATCTGCGTGGAACATTCTGGGGAACCCAGTGGCTGGGGATCGGTGCATCTCGGTGCCTTTCATACAGTCAGAATGAGAAGAGGCACAGTGTGTGTGTATATACACACGATTACAATAATCACCCCCCAGGGACTTTTACTCTAAGCCATGTCTGTTCACTTCTTTGGATAAAGGATTTGTATTTATATTCTTAGGACGGGAAAGGGAATGCAGTATTATAAATCACGGTAATAGCCTGGTAAGCACTTCAGAAACGTGTTTTGTTTTAGTCATGTTTTATTATTGTTGTTGGGCTTGTCCCTTAAGCTCCATTGAACTTAAATCTGCATATGCTGTGATCTTTATTTGTTGCCACTGGAGGGTGCTGTAGGCCAAAGTTTGTAAAGTTTAGCTGTCGCTGTCATAGTATCATTGGCAGTGTGTAGTAATTTAGTATTTTAGTAGTATTTTAATTGTTTGAAAGATATATATGTAACAATAATAATCATATTTTATATACAGTATGTATACTGAAATGTCTTTAACTACAGTTCACCATTTGAATACAAGGCATTTTCCGTTTGTAAGTAAAAGTAGAATGAACTGTGACTGTACATCCATTTTCTGATTGATAATTGAAATTGCTCAAGCCAAACGGCATTCCTCCACCGTGCTTTTGGGAATCAGTCACCTGCCAACTGTGCTAATTCCGGTTTGGCTCTTAGATTACATAATGATGTGACTAAAGTGAAGTGAGAAGCTGCGGGGAAGTTTGGTTTGATGTTTTTCCACCGCCTGGGAGCCTGTGGCAGCAGCGAAGCCCAGGGGTGCGTCCCCATACTCAATACCCTCCTTTCCCCTCCACTACCATCTCCTCTCCTCCGTGCCCTGGAAACGAATCTTTATTTTTTTATCTAATGTTGCCGATTACAGCTTAATTATGTATTAATGGTGACATATTAATTAATGTCTCGACGCAAACTGCAACGTCAGGTGCGTTGTATACTGCACATGCAAATACTTGTACTGGAAACGTTCAGGCAGGAAGCAGTGCTGTCTGTCCATCAGCAGGATGTGCAGTGTAGTCTCCTGTTGTGGGTTAAACCCCTGGTGGCCTCCTTCTCTGGCCAATAAACACACACTCACAGCACAGCTGAGCACCACTACAGGAACCTGTTTGTGCCGTTAATGAAGCCTTCTTAGGGCCCCTTTACACTGAAGGGCATAGCACTCTACGGTCATGTTTTTAAACGTCATCTTTACTTCTTCTTAACTGTGAGAGTCTGAGTATATTCCTCCCTCTATTGCCTTTTGTTTCTGTTGTTGAAATCGCATGGGCTCTTTCTCTCTCTCTCTCTCTCTCTCTCTCTCTCTCTCTCTCTCTCTCTCTCTCTCCTCCTCTCTCTCTCTTTCTCTCTCTCTCTCTCTCTCCTCTTCTTCTCTCTCTCTCTCTCTCTCTCTCTCTCTCTCTTTCTCCTCTCTCTCTCTCTCTTCTCTCTCTCTCTCTCTCTCTCTTTCTCTCTCTCTCTTTCTCTGGGGGGGGGGTTAGTTTGTATTGTTTTTTGTTTGTTTGTTTTCTTTGTTCCTTCATTGTTAATAATAAAAGGGAATCAAATCGCTCTCTGTATCTTTTTCTCTTTTCTCTCTCTGACAGCCGATCCATAGCACAAAGATGGTCAGTTTAATGAATGCACAGCTCCCTGTCTGGTCCATCACACCCCTGATTAGGGCGTGGCTTTTTAACAGGTCCGCCAACGCTGTGGTGCGCGCGACCATGAACACTCCCCTGCTTCCTCTGAGGCTATGTATGTCAGACCTCCTTTAAATATCACCCTGGCCTGAGAATATCTTCACCCTTCAATATCTCCTCCTTTAAATATCATCTCCGCCTTTATACGGGCTCTATTCCTGAATCGGGGACCAGAATCCTTCTCCTCCTGTTATGGTTTGCCTTTCCTTATTCACTTCTTTATAACATCCTACGTCTCCGCATGGCTCTTCAGAAGGAGCCTGTAAAAGAGCAGCGGTATGAGTAACAGACACGGAGCCCGGATACGGGCGATAACGCCATTGATCGCGACAGACCCGCCTACAGGGGCCAGTAGGTCAGTGAAGAGCGCGGCAGAGGAGCGGATGTTCTGTCTTTCTCTTCTGTAGGAGTAGAAAAGTGTGGTTTATTTTTTTAAACGTCTTTCTGTGTAACTCATGCCGCCGTCCGGTCTGTATACAGGAGAGGATGGGCGGGGCTGCAGCAGGGTGTTGGAGGGGGGCTGAGTGGGTGGGTAATGGCATTTCGATGCAAGCAGAGTGTTAATATAATAATACAGCTAATATCACCTTTTTGTAATTAGAAAGTAATCTTGTTTCACCTGATGCAGGTTGCCTGTGTGGTTCATAACAATGTGGTGCTTTGCAAAGCAGGCCACACCTCCACCATTTTGAGTTTTTATTAAGACAGGGGTAACTACGCTGACTGGAACACTTCCTCCTCTCTTCTCACCCCTGGGTCAAAGGTCATCCTCCCGAACTGGGAGCCACGGTCCAGTCAGGATTTCACACCAGGCCGTCAACATGTCAATCAGCTGACAGCCACGCCTTTAGCAGGACTTTAGCTCCTGAGAACGCTCGCTGTAAGATTTTTTAAATGATGGTGTCCTTTATGTTTTTTCTCATCCAGGATAGCTGTGCAAGAGTTCTACTGTTTCGAGGGGCCAATAAAGAAATAAAGAACTACAACAGTCAAACGGCATTCCAGGTAAGAGCATCTGTACCTGTGTGTCTGCGTGCTTGTGCACGTATGTGTGTGTGCGTGTGCGTGCATGTGTGTGTATGTGTGTGCACCTGCGTGCGTGCGCATGTGTATGTGCGATTTAGTAATGAATAAATCATGACAAGCTATGCATTCTCTAGATATAGGCATATGCCTATGTGGTTTTAGGACAAACTAACACTTCAGTGCACAACACATGTGTACATTTCTGCAGTTACTCTGCCGACATTATGTCAACTTATTCACTGTCCCCATATCTTATGTTGTCTTATCTCATGTTATAATACCTTATGCATTTGTCTCTCGTGAGGGGGTGAAGGAAGGGGGTTGTTTGTTTTGTAATGGATAATTAGTGCAACAATAATCACACTTTTTAATGATCTTTTTAATAATCACTCTATGTCTTTCAGACATCTGTTTAAATGGCTCAAAGTTTAAATTGACACAAATTTCCAGTTCCAATATGTTTGTTTACAGTGTGTCGTGGTGGTGGTGGTGGCACACAGGAAATCAACGGTACAAACCATAAAAATCATCAGACAGCTGGTATAATTGGCTGCTTAATGGAAAAAAAGCTGAAGTGTGTAATATTAATTAGCCCTTGTGAAGGTAATTACTCAGAACATGGCTGAGGTGGGGCAGAAAGGCTGGGTGACAGGGATGGGACATTGCCCTATGAAACCAGCTTCCCTCTGAACCCTACAGTACAACAATCAACCATAGCAGCCCCAATATCATATACGCATTCCTCTAGTGTGCAGCTACAACACGCTCTCCATACACTCAGTTCCAGGCAATTTACATGTTCGCAATCCAACTTATAACTTTGTGCAAGAGCTCAGAAATTCACACATTGAGCTGATGATTACTGCAGGATGACCAGTGGTGAGGTTATGTTTTGGTGGTGACGGTTTGTCCCGTCTGACCTTAAAGAACCGCTTGTTGTACTTTTACCCGGGGGCACAGCTTTTGTGTGCAAAATCCCGTTTCTGTTTCATCTGAGATTAAAGAGTGGGAATACACGATGAGATCCCAGGACAGGCCCCAATGATTGGAGGTGTTAAAGTCGTGTCGATGACCTGTTGATTTAACCGCCGTCTGAAAGAAGAAGCAATCTTCTGCGGTTTCGGTTTTTTGTGCTCACTGTACGCGATGAACAGCGGGGTTCTGAGCAGGACCATTGTTAGAGGAAGGTGGTATGGGAGCCCCTTAAACACTGAGAGATAGAATAAGAACAGGAGAGAGAGAAAGGGAACCTGTAGCATGGCAGGGATTTAATGAGAATTTTAATGAGGGAGAGAGTAGAACAAAATGGCTACATTTGCTAAAGTAGAAATAGAATGAAAGAGAATAATGCTACTTTGGTGAATAAAAGTATTAATTTTTTTTCAAAAACATAAAAATGTGATTCCAAAATTTTGGACTGTAGTGTGTGTCCAATAATATGAAGTGTGTTCCCACTGTGTGCTTGTTGACAGTTTGTTGCAAAGTTGTTGAGCGACATCTATTTTCAGCCAGAAACGCCCTTCAGAGGGCTCAGCGCAGAGACCTTTGGAGGTGTCCTGTGTTTGGCTTGTGCAGCAGGAGCAAAGCTTATTCCCCTGCTGAAGTGCGCTACGGCATGTTGGCTGTCAGGTGACATGGTCAGGTGACATCTCTGGGTATGCTGATGAACACAGGGATAGGGATATTTCACAGAATTTATCATTTCTTTCATCCGGTTAAAAAAATCGGACCAAGTCACAGTTATTGGCTTTTCCAGTCTGGTGACAATTCTGGACCTTTCTTAAGCTCCAGTGACCTTAAAATGAGGGGATAAAGGATGATCAAGTGTCCAATAAAGGATTGTGATCCTATTTTTAGGCATTATTTACTGTGTATCTCTGGGAACTTTATCTCCTGCCACTGCTGGATGCCGCTTTAATGTACAGGCAAAGCACTTTTTTAAAGTAAAACCATCTCCCAGTTTTTGATGCTGACTGGTCCCTCAGTGCCATTGATCTCCACGTGGGAAGTGTTTATTTAAATGTCATCGCGCAGCTCCCAGAAAGCGCTGGCGCTGCAGAGAACCACGTCTCTCCGGGTCATCCTCAGAGACACCGATTCTCATATCCCAGCCAGCTGATTCACTTGGTTGGAAAGGACCTTGAATTCAGAACTGGCACTTCACTTTTGAATTATGTATCATTTGCTGTTGATCATAAAATAAGTGCCCCTATCCAACGGTGCATCAAAGCCCATCTGCTTTAAACTGAGAACTGGATTTGTTCAGTGTCCTAGAATAAACTATCATAGGCTGCAATATGCATATTTCTTTTTGTTTTTAATAGTAATGGTGTCTTACAGCAACAACATAGTCTGTTTACATTTTGGTGTGAGTGTGCGTGTGCGTGTGTGTGTGTGTGTGTGTGTGTGTGTGTGTGTGTGTGTGTGTGTGTGTGTGCGAGTGTGCGCGTGTGCGTGTGCGTGTGTGTGTGTGTGTGTGTGTGTTTGTGCGTGTGCGTGTTATTTTAGACATGTCATTTACCTTTCCTTCTACTGTTTTTGTGATTATGCAGGTGGCAATTATCGCTGGGAATTTTGATCTGGCTGAAATAATAAAGATTCACAAACCATCAGATGTTGGTAAGTGCAATTTTCACATCAATACGTTTTGTTCCTCTCCATTTGGAATTGCCATGACAACAGAAGTCCTGAGGCATGTGGCTGAGATTAAAATCATATCGGTGCTTTTGGGTTTCACCATTTCATTTAGTCTCATATTCATTTCTTTGTTAATGCAGGTCATTGTAAGTTTAACAATTAATACCAACAGCAAATACGACGGAGAAGAATGCGTTTGTCTTTTCCAATGATAAGAAAGCAAAAGGCATGAAATGGCCAGAGATAACTGTCAGGATGTAACAGCTGAAGTAGGATGCTCACAATAAGCAGCAGGTTTTAGGGAGGGGCGGTGGGGGGGGTTAGATGAGCGAGCATATGGTTACGGATGCAAACAGGATTGTGGGATATGCACCGGGGTGGGCAGGGAGGAACTCTCATGTGTGAGAGGCGCAGTCATGCTCAGATGGACTGTGTCGGCCTGATTGATGGCTGTAAATCTTGACACAGTCTGCTCCGGCTGCGTGCCCACTTTACAGCCGCCCGGAGACACCACTGCTCCCTGTTCACCATGGCAACAGCTTTCCCTGTACCCTGTTTACCGTTTTTTCCCCCAGATCAGCTTAACTGGCTTTTTTAAAAATGCTGAATTTGGATATATTTTGGTATTACTACCTAGGGATGGTTGCGTTTATGTGGGAAAAATAAGCTCTGCTATATAACAGTTTCTATAAACAGACAATATTTGACATTTCAGAAACATACCGCAGAATTAACTTGGTGCAGTCACAAGTGCTGTCTAGCCAGTTTATTACACTTTCCAATCACCATAAAGGCACATGCAAAGTTCAGCATTGAAACACAGAAATGCAGTTTATATCCAGTAGTTCTAAGCACCAGGTAGCAATGCAGCCACTGTTGTGCTCCCTCTTCTGTAGTTACAGTGTAATTACGCTGTAATTATGGTGCATTAGCGTAACCTGGGCCCTTGAAATGAAAGTGAGTGTGTTCTGGCTCCGGCTTCAGTGTCACTCTTCTTTCTAGATCTTTTGCCAACTGATATACCGTAAAACAACAGCTGAGATACCGTCATACTACAGCTGAGATTATGAATTAAAGATGCATTTCATTAATTACTACAAATAATAAAAGTAACACACTTTTTTTTAGTGTTATTAATCGGCGTGATAGTGGTTGAATAGCTGCCTAATGAGCTTGCTGTGGGGCTTGCTGTGTGAGTCCAGGACCAGCGCATCACCGGCATGGAAAAGCCACTCACTAATGAGGGTAGAGGATCCAGGATGAGTGTTGCAGTTTTTTTTCACACCAGTCAGGGGGCGCAGGCGTCTCTTCATTTATACATCACTTCCTGCGTACACTCTCAGAAATAAAGGTACAGTAAATTAATGTTCTTTAAGGAACACATTTCCCAAATGTACCCTGAAAGTACAATAATGTTCTATTTGGGAACTGATAAGTACCTTTTACAAGCAAAAAAGGTACAAGTTAATTATGTATTGCTGTCTAAGACTACCTAACAGTTTTATATGACAATGTGACAAGCATTTGTGCCTTTTCAGGCACTTTTCTTACCTTTTTTTCTGAGAGTGTATGTAGCTGTGAAAGTTCTGCTCTAAATATAAATGTAAATGTAAAATATCTAAATATAATGTAAATATTGTTTGTCTGCTGTCATAGAAAGGGGGGGACACAGCGATGAAATAAACCCTCGATATCCTCTCTGCTCCACAGTGCCTTTCAGGGAGACTCCCTCCTACACCAACCGACGTCGCGTGACGGGCAGCGGAACCCTGACCTCGCCCCGCTCCCTGCTGCGTTCCGCCAGCGACAACAACCTGAACGCCGAGGGCCACCACGCCCCCTCGCACTCGCCCGTGCCCTCCCTGCGGAGCCTCCCCCCCCTGGCGGGCCAGCCGCCGGGCGACCCCCGGGGACAGCCTGCAGAGCACGGCCAGCTCACGCAGCTCCCACTCCCGCTCACCCTCGCTGCACCGTGTCCCAGAGGAGGCCGACCGCCTCAGCCTCAGGAGACACGGGCGCGGCCGGCTCAGGTAACGCCCCCTCCTCCCCCTCCTCCTCCTCCTCCTCCTCCTCCTCTTTCAGCCGCTTCTCTTCCGCTTCATTCTTCACCTTCATAATTCCCCACGTCAATCTGTCATCCTCCTCTTCTTTTTCTTCACCTCCACTTCTCAAGCTTGTTTTTCTCTCCCCTTTTTTTTCACCTTCCTGCCCTCGTTCTTCTCTGTCGGTTATTTGTCACTCTTTCTGGGAAAAGGGGATACAGGGGTTAGTTAGGCAGAGGTTAGTGTTAGAGAGAAGGGCAGTATTATATGAGCTAAAGCTGAGTGTGTCTGTTCCCTCCCTCCCTCCCTCTCCATGATGCTGCTATTTCAGTCCTGGGTGCGCTGGCTCTTCTGCTGTTTCTCTTTATAACAAACGATGTTTGTCTGCCAGTTTGTCGGCCCAGTTTGTCGGCCCAGTTTGGGTCATTCACACTCCCAGGTGCTTTCAGGAGACTTGCTTCTTTTTTATTTTATTTTTTTATTTTGGCAGGATAAGATAAATCAGATAAGAGCAGATGATGAGTCATGGAGGACTGTGGGTTTGCCCTTTTATCAGTGTCAGTCAAGTCCTCTATTTTTCCATATCTCGTTTCCTGTTGAAGCAATATAAATCGCATCTTAAATCAAAGAGAAAAGCCACCCTGAAAGAGCAGCACTTTTCTAAAAGATCCATAAGTATCCATCAGGTAGGAAGTTAGGGATGACTGAGGTAAATATCATCCTATAGCTATTTGTGTTGTTAATAGTGCAATTTGAATTCATTCATATCCATTTTATATGAATTTCTTACTCATTGATTAAAAGCATGTACCAGTGTCCATTTCACCAGTGCTCACCAAAAATGAACAAACTGAAGAAAAGAAACATGTGCATAACTCTGAATGATTTTGGTAAATTACAGTACACATGATCAATGATTAATGAGGCCTTATTACTACACATGATCAATGATTAATAAGGCCTTATTACTACACATGATCAATGATTAATAAGGCCTTATTACTACACTTGATCAATGATTAATAAGGCCTTATTACGCCCAGTTGCAATGTTGTATTCTCCAAGGAGTGCTTGTTATTGCCTTGTGTGGAGGGAGATTGCGGCTCATCCAGGTTGAAAGAAAGGCTGTCTCAGGTTTTAATGCGGCAGCCCCAGAGAAATAAACAGGAGTGGTGGAGACTGTGTGGCCCCAAGGGTGCGGGTGGGGCAGTGGAGCGGCCCCGGATATCTCTGTGAAATTAAACGTCTCTGTTGCAGCCGGCACCAGCTCGCAGTGTCAGTGCAAACCTACTGCCTGGCTACCCAGAATTCCATGCAGTATCATACCCAGGTTTATTCTATCAGAGGAAGCGAGGAAGGCTGAATCCCCAAATGTGCCCTCATGGACTGTGGACTTGCAGACTTTAATGGCGTATTTCTGGGGGCCGGTAAGTCTGCATTGATGAGGGCATTGATGCAGACTTGCAAAAAGTGCGGGTAAAGTCTGCATAAGAGCCGCAAACGCTGTTTTCACAACGGGACAGCCCTGAGCACTCACGGCCTTAACGAGAACACGCCTTTGAGTCCACGAGTCTGCAGAGAGTCCAGAGAATGGGATTCAGCCAAAGAGAGGGAGAGAGATAGAGAGCGAGAGAGATTTATACGCTATTGTTTTTTCTCTTCTTCTTTATAATTCAGTCTCTTAATTAGTCGGTGATATTTGGAAGCTGGAGTCAGTGTGCTGTTATTGTTATAGCGTCTCTGTTAGTCATTGTCAGCAGTGGTTCAGATGTCCCCATTGGCCCTCAGCCCCTGCTGGTGCACACCTGTTCGCCCCTCAGCCCCTGCTGGTGCACACCTGTTCGCTCCTCAGCTCCTGCAGGTGCACACCTGTTCGCCCCTCAGCCCCTGCAGGTGCACACCTGTTCGCCCCTCAGCCCCTGCTGGTGCACACCTGTTCGCCCCTCAGCCCCTGCTGGTGCACACCTGTTCGCCCCTCAGCCCCTGCTGGTGCACACCTGTTCGCCCCTCAGCCCCTGCAGGTGCACACCTGTTCGCCCCTCAGCCCCTGCTGGTGCACACCTGTTCGCCCCTCAGCCCCTGCAGGTGCACACCTGTTCGCCCCTCAGCCCCTGCTGGTGCACACCTGTTCGCCCCTCAGCCCCTGCTGGTGCACACCTGTTCGCCCCTCAGCCCCTGCTGGTGCACACCTGTTCGCCCCTCAGCCCCTGCAGGTGCACACCTGTTCGCCCCTCAGCCCCTGCAGGTGCACACCTTTTCGCCCCTCAGCCCATGCTGGTGCACACCTGTTCGCCCGTCAGCCCCTGCAGGTGCACACCTGTTCACCCCCTCAGCCCCTGCAGGTGCACACCTGTTCGCCCCTCAGCCCCTGCTGGTGCACACCTGTTCGCCCCTCAGCCCCTGCTGGTGCACACCTGTTTGCCCGTCAGCCCCTGCAGGTGCACACCTGTTCACCCCTCAGCCCCTGCAGGTGCACACCTGTTCGCCCCTCAGCCCCTGCTGGTGCACACCTGTTCGCCCGTCAGCCCCTGCAGGTGCACACCTGTTCGCCCCTCAGCCCCTGCAGGTGCACACCTGTTCGCCCGTCGTCATTGTCTTTAATACGGGAACAGAAACGCCTCATAATACAGATACCGCTAACTCTCTCCAGGGAAGACTTAAAAGGTCAATAGTTTTAAAGCATGGCACATTCTCATTATCCTGAGGAAGGGAGAAGCTTGGAGCACAAAAAAGAGGTGCGATGTCTCCTTAAAGGGCCTAGTCATCCAAAGAGAAGTGGCCAGAACCTTCAGCCTCAAAATAATCAATTAATACCCATGTCTTACATGGAACTCAATTTAAATGAACCTCAATTGAAACAAATATCACATAGAAAAAGACTGACATATAAATATAGGCTAAAATGGTAACTTACCCGGGGCTTTACAATCATGAGTACAGCTCTAGCCTCCGTTTAGCAACCAGAATGAAACAGTAATTTATATTGATGTGTAACGTGAACCCCACTGGCCTCTTACCAGGGGGGTATTTCACAAAGCAGGATTACTGAATTAGCTGGATTGAGTAAATCCCAGAACAGCTAATTTTACTTCAGTCCATGTTCCAGATTTGGGAGGGTTCCGGGTTTTATTCAGTGCAGTTATCCAGCTAACTCAGTAATCCTCTTTTGTGAAATACCCCTCAGCTGTATTGGTCACTGAGGTCTCAGTGTAACAGGTGAGAAACATGTCCTAAAGAGGGTGTATTCACCTCACGGGACTACACTCAGCTGCGGCGGCAACTCCCGCTTTATTGCCGAGCCTGAAGGAACAATAACGGCGTGACGATTCTGACAGCGAGATTGCAGCAGTGGGACATCGGCGGCCTCGCCTCTCCTCTTCCTGCAAACCGCTGCTCCGGCCCCAGCCCCATCCATCACTCACTGCCCCGTGTGTCACCACAGTCTGATAAATCCCTGCCACCCAACGCCAGTCTCTCCTTCCTCTTCACGCCAGTGGTGCGCCCTCTTGTGTTTATTAAACAAACTATAAGTCTTGTTTTATCTTCCTTTTCTATTTTTAATTACTTTCTAAGCATTTGAAGAATCAGCTTAGTTCTCCGCTGTGCAGTAGGGTTGTTGATTTAGTTCTCTAAATGGATCTAACCTTTCAACTTCAATTCAGCCATCTTGTGTTCACTGACTAGCAATAGCTGTAATTGAGTAATTATATATTTTGTTTCTTAATCATTCATATTGTAGTGTAGCTATGTGAATTGGTTAGTAATATACTAGTAGTATAGTAGTAATAACAATATGTGGTTCTAACGTTTTTAGCCTTAATGCCTGAAGTGATAGGAGGTGATGAACTTGAACAGGTTTTTTTTTTTTTTGGCACTGCATCTGTTCCTTCTGTTGGGTCTTGTCCTTCTGTCAGTGATTGCATGTCAGCCATTTTAATTATTGCTGCAGGGTCCGCTTGTCTGTAGTGCAGGCAGGCTGTGTTGCATTATTTGGGTGTAATAAGGTGAGAGGACACCTCCAGGATGAGCCTGGCGTGGGTCAGGTGGACGGTAGACTCCACCCACCCTCTGCCGTCGCCGGGCACACGCAGCGTTGCCATGGCGTCCTGCTCCAGTTACCGCGCACGCATCCTCTCAGGGCCCGGTTCTCCCCCTGCGACCGGCTGCGACCAGCTGGCCGGCCCACGTGGGAACCAGGGGAGCGTGAGATTAGCGCTGCTGGTCAGCCCTGCTGCCCGTGCCTTCACTTCCTGACCGTGCACGCACAAGGAAGTGGCGAGCCAAGCACCATATAAGGAGAGGGCCAGGCAATGTTGTCATAATATCATCATTGTTCGGAGCAGTTGGTGCCAAGGATTTAACTTTGTGGAACAGTAAGGTATAAGGGAGACTAAGGCTAGAGAAAAGGGCACATTGATTGTGCCCAACTGATTTGTTTTATGGACTGTTTTCGGGTGCACAGCAAAAATGGCGGTGTAAATCCAACACTGCTGGTGTACATTTAACACCCTAGGGTGTTTATATGAGACCACAGAAGGCTGGCTTCCGTGGCTTAAAGCATCTGAGAATGGATGGAATGTTAAAGCGATGATATACTGAAATGGGTCAACGGATCGTCGCCGTTAGTTTTTAGTTTTAAGGTTTTATCACTGAGGTGGAGCTACATGCTGGTTCTGTGTGTGGAGGAATATCTCCTCAATATAGAGTCTTTGCCCTCTTCTCTCTTCTCTCTCATGTATAATCATGCTCTTTATCTGAGAGAATCCATGGTAATTATATTATGGATCTTTGTAAGAATTGCTGTTTCTCTTGGAATAAAGGTTTCCATGGTGACGGAAAAGTCAGCAGTTCTGAATCTCTGTCTGTCCATATTTTTTCACGTTGGAGAGCTTTCACTTAACTCACTCCCGCGTCCTTTTGATATTGGATGCAGCTCAGTAACATAGCAGCAGTCATCTTCAAAATCGTGTTTTCAAAATCATATTTTTACCCTCCCACAAGCTCTACAAGTATTGTTTTAATAGCATCACACTATCCAGCTTTGATGACTTGGCCATGCGACCAGATGGTTTACTAGTTCCCGGCCAGGTGGGGGGCGCTGCCATGGTAAGCCTTGAGCCGTCCCTACCTGGGAAGCTTCAGTGGATACCCCGGGACTGTGTACAGGTGGGAGACTGTGCGGGTGAGCCGGCCTGCGATTGGCTAAATAATATGGAGGATATAGGCGGAGGCCTCCGTGTGTGAGCCTCTCCTGCTGCAGGAGAGTGGAGTGGAGATCTCTCCTGGCACCAGTCCAGCCCCAGTGCTGTGTCAGCACTATCTCTGCAGTCCTCCATAGAGGTGCACTTAACAGTGCTGTCAGAGCCGAAACCCAAAGGCCTTTTTGGGAATGCAGTAGTGTGTCCTGTATTTAGCATGTGGAGCATTGGCGTGTGTGTAAGTGTGTGCGTGCGTGCGTGCGTGCGTGCGTGCGTGCGTCAATTAATCATATATTTCTATTGAGGCCTTCAGATCCAAAGAAACACAGGTATAATTGTATGTAATGAAAAGGTGTGGCTGCAGACTTCCATGCCAAGGTAGGATATTTTTAACAACGAAATAACTGGGCACTACCTTGGTGCTTTCATGTTCTTCAGTAATAAGTAAAATGTGTAACACTTCATCTTCCCACTGTGCTGAATGCACCAGGTGTTTATAAATCTACGCCGCAAGGGGATATAAACTCGGTGTGTGCTTTGCATGTCCAACATAATCCCTGGGGCGTCGCTTTGAAAATACTCACTGACACGGTCCCAGAAAGATCAAATGATTTCTGAACTCCAGTTAGAGATGCTTAATTGTGAGGTCAGTTATAAAATGCGTTCCGTTTTTCTCAGAATAACCCCGGGTGTTTCTTTTATTAGCTATTTCACTTCCTTTAAGTCTCATCCTCTTAATAGACAGGCCCCCTCCCTCACTGCGCGAGTGGAGGGGAAAAGCACACACACACCCTCCTTTATGTTTTGCAGATATCAGGGCTTTTTTTTTATTGTGGCGGTGTGGCGCGGACGTCGCAGACGCTGTAATCATCATCATTAGGCCGTGATATGTGTGAGACGGGATGTAATCACGCAGCCCAGGTTGGAATGGGAGCCTAGAGATGGAAACTGCAGCAGAGGCATCAATGATGGCTGTGTGAATCATGCGTGTGCGTGTGCGTGTCTGCATGTGCCTCAGCCGCTTGGGCTCTCAGGCTGGGAATTAGTCTGCATAGACGGCACGCCCGGTCTTATAATGGCCAGACACTGGCGAGGGCCCTGGAACTAAACGGCTCTTAATAAGAGACTAGTGGGCTGTAGACTGAAATAGATGCCACCCAGTGGCTGACTGCATTGGAAGGATAAAGTTCCAACACTGCGTGGGATGTGTGAAGTCAGGGTCCTTCAGAATGAATCACAGTTGACTGTTTATTTGCCTGTTTGGAAACGGGAAGCTCCAGTGGATGGGGGGCTGAGAAGGAGTGTTTGGGGCTGACGTGGTTACTGTGATGCATGTGTGTAATTAATAATTAATTGGTATCATATTATAACATGGTGTTAAATTGAGTTGAGTAATTGGTCATTTGTTTTCTCTATAATTTAAGAGCAAATGTGCACTCTTTTTAAACATAAAACAAAAAAAAGCTATCAGAATGTGATTTAGTGTTCAATCTTGTCTCTGTTTTCAATATTTGGTTTTATGAATTTCTTCTTTGGGATCAGACGGGCACAAGATAATTCAAAATAAACTTGAATGGGTTTATTTATGGCTAAAGAGGGAGAACCCATTTTTGTGAGTGAGCTATGCTTTAGAACGCACGGTGAAAGGGAGATGGATTGATGCTTATGGGAAATCTGAGCCAAGCAGATGGTCCCTATGAGATTAGTCTTTAAAAAGGCCAAAACACGAGAACACGAGACTGACAGGCTGATATCCACTTAGCACAGAGCAGGTCACTGACAGGCTGATATCCACTTAGCACAGAGCAGGTCACTGACAGGCTGATATCCACTTAGCACAGAGCAGGTCACTGACAGGCTGATATCCACTTAGCACAGAGCAGGTCACTGACAGGCTGATATCCACTTAGCACAGAGCAGGTCACTGACAGGCTGATATCCACTTAGCACAGAGCAGGTCACTGACAGGCTGATATCCACTTAGCACAGAGCAGGAGCCTGCCCGGCTGATATCCGCTTAGCGCAGAGCAGGTCACTGACAGGCTGATATCCATTCAGCTCACAGCGGGAAGCTGCCCGGCTGATATCCACTTAGCGCAGAGCAGGTCACTGAGAGGCTGATATCCATTCAGCTCACAGCGGGAAGCTGCCAGGCTGATATCTGCAGTCACGAGCCCAGGGGCTGGCTCTTCCATCTGATTGGTTGGTGTTCTGACTGCCTGTGTCATTAGCCCCTGTTGCAACATCCATCTGTGTGGGTTTGGGGGTGCAGTGGTGTCTGTGTGGGTTTGGGGGCGCAGTGGTGGGTGTGGGTTTGGGGGTACAGTGGTGTCTGTGTGGGTTTGGGGACGCAGTGGTGTCTGTGTGGGTGTGGGGGGGCAGTGGTGTCTGTGTGGGTTTGGGGGCGCAGTGGTGTCTGTGTGGGTTTGGGGGTACAGTGGTATCTGTGTGGGTTTGGGGGCGCAGTGGTGTCTGTGTGGGTTTGGGGGTACAGTGGTGTCTGTGTGGGTTTGGGGGCGCAGTGGTGTCTGTGTGGGTTTGGGGGCGCAGTGGTGTCTGTGTGGGTTTGGGGGTGCAGTGGTGTCTGTGTGGGTTTGGGGGCGCGGTGGTATCTGTGTGGGTTTGGGGGCACAGTGGTGTTTATGTGGGTTTGGGGGCGCAGTGGTGTCTGTGTGGGTTTGGGGGCGCAGTGGTGTCTGTGTGGGGAATGTCAGCGAAGGGGAAATGGGGACTCCTCACCTTCTGAAGGAGGACGTCTCCCCGCTTATCCACGGGGGGAGGGGTTTAATTATGCTCATTTCAATGCGCTTACTCAGAGGGCATGCTTGTCCAGTCACCACTGATAAGCAACCTTATGTGACAAAGTTTTTAAGATTACTCCCCAACGGGAGGGAGACGGAGGCTCAGTCAAATCCTTGGCCACAGGGCTTTTTGATGTTCCCGCAGACAGGATGAGAAATGACACGGGAGTATTGTCTGGACTTCAAATGTGGCAAGAATGGACGAGGCTCATGGCTGTTTTTTAGGCTTCGGTGCCTCTGAAATCCTGTTTAAATGACAAGGTACATTTGGAAAACCGTTTTTATAAACCGCGTTCCACTGATTCGGAATTAGTTTCTGTTCAGGAAAAAAAAAGGCACTGAATCGGAACACATTCAAACATGCCTGATTTCCTAAGATCTTTAGTGTGTGCAAAACCATTAGCACACGCAGACCTGACAACCAACGATTGGTGCAAAACAAATACCATGACCAATCATTTCCATTGGTTTTGTGTGTGCTAAAAGGTTTTGCACACGCTAAAGGCCCACGCTAAATCAGGCCCATAGTGTGTTGTTTTATTTACCCATTCTAGCTCATTCACACAATTAAAAAGTACATGAACGATATTAAGATGTGCGAGATTATGCTGTGTATGAATATTAATATATTCTATAGAGGCCCTATCCACAGCACAGTATTTATGATTATGAATGTAGTAGTGAGTGTATGATGGCTAAATGGACCCTGGCAACACACTTTACCCCCACCTGGCACACACTAAACGCAAAACCTGTTACCTGTTTACGTTTCTTAGAGGCAGGCTGATAGGCAATATCACTGTTTGTTGTGTTTACAAACAGAAGTGTATTCATACATTCCTCCATTTCATGATGCTACAGTCGCAGCGCTTGCTGATCACATTAGTCTGAATGACGAAGAAGGGTCCTGCGCCTCGACTTTTACTGTCACCAGCAGTTAGTATCACTTTCTCTCTTCTCTGTGTCTTCTCCTCTGGGACTGTACAAGTCAAAGCACGAAACGCAGATGGGCCCAGGCAATCAATTTCAAATGAGTCTTTGCTGACTGATGCTGTAATATTGGCATTGCACACAAGCAAGCACACATGCACGCACACAAACAAGCACACATGCACGCACACACATGCACACAAGCAAGCACACATGCAAAGCACACATACATGCACACAAGCAAGCACACATGCACGCACACAAACATGCACACAAGCAAGCACACATGCACGCACACAAACATGCACCCATGCGCACACACATGCACACACACAAACATGCACGCATGCGCACACACATACATACACACACACACACACACAAGCATGCACGCATGCGCACACACATGCACACACACACACACACAAGCATGCACGCATGCGCACACACATGCACACACACAAACATGCACGCATGCGCACACACATGCACACACACAAGCATGCATGCATGCGCACACACATGCACACACACAAGCATGCACGCATGCGCGCACACACGTGATCATTGTTGTTACACTGTTTAGCTTCTCACCTTCTGTCCACTCTGCATCCCCATGGCAACCAGTGGCTGAGGGTAATGGGGTGTTAGAACTCTGACCCCGGATGTTTTCATCTGGTTAGCATGAGTGCAGGGTCTGCTTCGCCGATGCTGAAAAACACTTTAACAGTTCAATCACTTCGCAATACGTTCGATAGTCTGGCGCACTTGTTTTATTGTACGTGTGTGTGTGTGAACCATTTTACATGGGGACCATGAGGTCACACCCTGTGAGTCACCAAGGTAACAAAAGCTGCTTAAATCCAAAGGGAGAACTTTTGAGACAATGGCCAAGGATCTGATTGGCAAGTACAATAGAAGAATATGTTGCCAAGGTGACAAGATTCCTTAGGTAACTAGATGCATAGAATATTGAAAATGAGATCATCATAGGTTTCAGAATCAGTTTAATTTTTCAAGGAGTGCTACTCTGCTAGATATGTAATTTTTTGTGTGCCATTATGGCACACACTGTGTTCTCAGCTGCTCTTCTCTGTTGAAATATCATGAACAATTTTTTTTTAAATGATGTGGAGATGTAATGAAAATAGCACAAAACCATCACGTTTGGCAATGGGAGAACGGGGATGGGGTTTTGGGGTTTTGAGGTTCATGAAACCACTTTCCTCATGTAATGATTAATGAACCTCTTTTTACCCCACTGGTAGCTCTCTAGGTTAGCACATGCTAATGATAGATCAATTTCCTCTTTGTTTCAGCAGTAGTGGCATAAATAGTCTGTTGCCATGGAAATGGATGTTGTGTTTACAGACACACTGAAATGTTGTCCTCCTTTCTTATTTATTTATTTTTACACATTTGAAATTAAGACATTTCCATGTTAAATGTCATCATGCTCTTTTGTTTTGTTATATTCTGAAATGAAAATACCCCTTGATGTTGGTTACATCTCAGTATTGCAACAAACAATCATTTTACAACCATGGTAGATCCAGGGAATATTGATGTGCTGATATTTGCATACAGTTGCTGACAGATTTATGTAGTTATTTTGAATGGTTACCAGGGTGCTGAAGTAGAATTGATGACCAAGTGGACAGCAGATCATTCCAGTGTATATTTTCTCATGTTGCATCATCACAGATGGTTGTACAATTAAACCACTTCTCCGCAGTTTCAAAAATGGTTAATTTAATCAGGCATTAAACACATCACATAATTAAATATTACACTTTTTAAAACTTTTTTTGTTGTTTTTGAGTACAATATCATCAAATATTTTCCCGGTTTATTATTAATACTATTTACCAAACTCTTCCTGATAACTGCCAAATAAACATACTGTACATAACAGTCTGGCCTTAGTTGATATTGCTTTACAATCTCCAATCCTTTAATTCGCTGAGCTTCATTTAGAGTGTATGAAAGATTGGCAGGTCAAACATAGATTGACATTTTGTGTATCCAGTACTGCAGTTGCTAATTATTGAGTCTGGAACACAAAGGACTTTAGCATGTGCAAAACATTTTAGCAAACGCAAAACCAATAACATGACCAATGACTGGTCATGGCATTTGTTTTGCACCAATCATTGGTTGTGTTATTAAATTTGCTTATGCTAAAACGTTTTTGCACACACTAAGTGTCTTAGTAAATCAGGCCCTTAGTTCCTTATTGTGTGATTATAGAGCAAAACGGGGCAGAAATGAGAGTGGTAACGACGTCCATTTTGATCAAGCATGCCAGTGGCTAACTGAAGAAAGAAACGTATATATAGGGTGAAGGGCCTGTGTAGGCATTCAGCACTTTTCCCCTGACAACCAAAAATGCTTCATGACCTTGAATCCTAGAATTGAGTTAATACATGAACCGCCTGGCAAGATTGTATGTGCTGTTTAATTGTGTTAGAATGGACTGGGAGACCAGGATAGTGAAAAGGATGCTGCCAAAAGACCAGAGTTTAATCTGAGCAGTGTCCATCCCAGTGTTGTCTCCAGAGCACGCTTTTAAGTACAGTGGCTTCCTGTGTCGTCTGCTTCATCCGGCTGTGTTTAAACATGCTGTTTGTGTCTCAGTTAGGTGTGTGATCTGTCTTTATTTCCATTCCTGTCACTGAAACACAAGGCTGGTCTGATCATCATTTTCTCTTTGCAAATGTTCAGCATTATGTTAGAGTCTGGAAATAAAATTTTTAAAAAACAACCGATAAGTGATGATGTGTATACCGTGTCCAGATTCAATTGTTACTGTTCGGATTTTTAAATTAGTCATTAATCATTTTGCTTCCTTTTACCGCCAAGTCCTGGTATCATTCCCAGTGTGATGATGTAAGGCTCATTTGTCTTGCACTTGGAACATGGGAACTGTAGTTAATATGTTATGAATAAAAAAAATGAAAGGGCGTTTTCTCAGTTAAGACATAAGGTTTAGTACAATGTCAATAAAGTGAAACTTATAAAACAGTCATGGTAAACAGCAAAAATGCCTGTGTTAATTTAACACTGCTGGTGTTCATTTAATACCATAGGGTGTTTATATGACTTCATGGAGTCAAATAAACACCATAGGGTGTTAAATGTACACCACCATTTTTGCTGTTTAGATCGCACCGCATGTTACTGCAGAATGCACTCGTCCGGCAATATTTCGAGATCTTCCCGAGGTTATTTAAAAGCAAACTCTGTGGCATGTAATGTCAATAGCTTTTATTTAATGTTTGCGTAGGTTTAGGTGTTCAAGCCCCTGCTAAGTGTGAGGCACAATAATCATCATTTGTGTGAGGATATCAGTCACTTGCTAAGCACATAATGCTGTAGAAAAAGAGTGCTTAACAGTGGCTGTTTTATTATGAACCACAGACTGAGCTCTGAAACTGACCCAAGGCAGCATTCATCAGCAGCAGTCTGTCTGTTCTGTGTCTTTTTTATCAGGGTCCTGTGTGCAATGACCCGTATCCTAGTTCTGGACTAGAGTCTCGTCTCTCTCTGTCTCTGTCTCTGTCTCTCTCTCGCTCTCTGTCTGTGTGTTTGCTGTTGCGTGAATAGACTGCACCCTCAGTCCAGCCATTAGCATTGAACTGCTCTGTATCCCTGCATCAACTGTGAGAGGGAAAAGACAGGGGGAAAGAGGGGGATAGAGTAATAGGGGGTGAGTGGGGAAAAGAGACTGAAGGAGAGTGGTACGGAGAGTGAAAAAGAAAGGGTGAAAGTAGAAGAGAGGGTGGCGAGAGAGAGAAAGAGGGAGTGAATGAGAGTGAGTTTGATTCAACTGATGGATTGATAAATCCCTGACTCACAGAAAGAAGAAGATGCAGAGGAACACACGAAAA
>CM056377.1:12089436-12151936 GCA_029718625.1 Synaphobranchus kaupii | reverse complement strand
GCACATTCTGATCCCTGATCCACAAACCACAGCTCATTACGGTTGTGGTTGCCACGGAGATTCTCTCTGGCCTTGCCCCCTGTCTCCTCCTTATATGTTACGTGGATGGCAGTGTGGTGTAGTGGGTAAGGCATTGGATTCATAAGAGCTTGCAGGGACTGCCAATTTACCTTTGGGAAAATTACCAAACCTGAATCACTGTAGCAAAATAACTGCTAGTGTACAGTACAGTATAATGTATATAATACTGTATGTGTAAAAATCATAAATCACTTGGACATCTGCTATGAAAATTAATATATTAATAGAAAGGAATCTTGGTGTTTATCAGAAAGGTTTTTTAGCCACCCAGAAACAGGAACTATTTTTATCGATTCCAGCAGGTGTGATTTTTCCACCAGGGTGTTTTTTGGCGGGGGGCAGGGTGGTGCAATGTGATTTGAATCCCGCTACAGAGGAACAGTCAGCCAAGCCAACATTACAACTCCTTAATATTCCGCTGGCATTGGAGCGCCGAGAACCATTAATCACGTTTGTGAATTCCTAATCTGGGCCGAGTTTGCAGCAGCTCATTTCGGTGTCTGTCTGAAAGATGAACGGTGTCAGCGAGAGAAAGGGTGAAACGGACATATTTTTGCCATTACAGTGGAGGTGGGTGCATTTCTGCTTTACGTCCCTGCAGCTGCGGATGTGTATTTACCCCTCGTTCTTATTGCCCCTCAGTATGGTTGTGTCAAGTGCACCGGCGAGAAGCTGCTGTGACATAATTCGTACTCTGTGTGGGGCAGATAGAGGGGCCTTGTTCCCATCCGCTCCGAGTGGCAGCTGCTTGCCAGGACAGCGTTTCATTGGCAATGAAGTAAAGAGCTCGTACCATAGGCCCTCTTTGATCACATAAAGTGCTGTGGGGGTCACGGTGTTTTTGCGCCGCTGGGACGGCGTGGCTCGGACACGATGACACTGCCGGATCATCGCGGGATCCGCGGGACGCCATGCGCGCATGTTTCAGTTTCTCAGTCGCGCGTTTGAGGCCGCGTCGCAGAAATATCGCCCGAGCTTTTTATTGAAAGCGTTTCATATGTGCAGCGGCAGAGAGCCCCTGCCCTGCTTTTCGAATGTCGGTTTGGATTCAGACACAGTAAGGATGTGCACTCTGAACACAGATCTGTTTATTATTTGAAATTCTGTAACCTTTTCGACACCAGTGAAACTCCTGCAGATTGCTGACAGTTTTAGTGTAATCAAATTTTTTTTTTTTACCAATAATCAGAACAAAGTTCTTCATTCATATGACTGTACTTTTCAGTTGGTAACACTAGGAGCTGAATGAATGTGAGGAAAGCCTGCAGGGATGAGGTCATCACGCCATGGGGGATGCACATTATGGGCGGGGAGAATAGATAGAGAATGTCTGTTGGCCCTGGCCCTGGCCCTGGCCTTTGTGCGTAAGACCTTGGAGGTGATTGAGGCAGCGCCAAACGAGTCACGCAGGCCGCCCTTCACGTGTCTCCTCTCTGGTTAAGGATTTATTTAGTCCGTTAGGAGCTGCTCAACCACAGGCTCCATACAGACCGACGCGGCAGCAGCGCACGGGGGGGGGGGGGGGGGAAACGCTCCGCTGCAAACGGCCTCTCTGGTAACTCTGTGTTCTCCCGCCGCTCAGCTGCCACTCTGTAACCTGCACGGACATGTGATCTGTCGCAGGGCGGCTCCAGTGCAGGACTGTCGAGGCGCAAGGCAGAGCGCGGCTGTTTGAGTGGAGCCCTCGAGCGGCTGCGTTGGCAACGGTGCTGGCCACCAAGCGCAGGCGGAGCATACGCCCTTTAGCTGAGACGCTGCTAGCTCAAGTAAAAGAGCTCTTACATTCGCCAACTGTCGCCAGGGGTCCAAAGCATGTTCCGGCGGGCTTAAGTCATCCAGGGTTCCAGCACTAGCGCCCCGTAACTACTCACTAGGGAAATAGAGGTTACTCGTTGTGTTCAGTGAGAGATGTGCCTCTCCTCTCCTCTCTCCTGCAGTTGTGCTTATGTTGAGTGTACAGGGATAACACAAGAGCATTGTACTGTTGACTCCTATGCGAGTGAGAAACAGAGATAAATGAAAGCGAATCGAAAGCTTGACACGGTGACACAAGGCTTTGATGGTGCGCTACGATCAGACGGAAAGCATCGCGCAACGAAACGTAGAACTGGAATGAAACCGCGTGAGCCGCGTTGTGAATGTTTATTTATTTATTTTTTTCGTGTGTCAGGGAAATGGTTCTGTCTGTTACCAAGCAACAGGATGTTGAAATGCATTGTACTGATTTATCTGTGCATTTGATGGACTTTTATCACATAAACTTGGGAAAAAATAAATCCTTTCGGAAAGAGTTTTTAAAAAAAATGAAATTTCATATAAAGCAGCTTGCCTGAATAAACACAAAGACAGATTTCTTGAATTAGCTCAATTTGTTTGGACCCCCTGAGGAGGATGTTAAGCCAATAGGAAGTAAAGACAGAGGAAGTACAGCACAGCGCTTAAGCTCCCTCATAAATGTTTATTTGCATACAAGGCAGCACTTCGATCCATATGGGTCTTCATCTGGAAGACTGGAAAGAGTATCGTATGTGCGTTTTCTTTCTTGTAGCCATACTGTGTTTTTGTAGTCCTGCACCTGCCAGAAAGCCTGGATTTGTATTTTTACCTTCTTTTATACTGTAAATGTGAAAGACAGCCACCAGACCTGCTCTCTGTTGAATCTGTTACTTTATTAAGGTAATATAGTAACAGTGGTAGTAACTCTATTACTTTAGCAGTAAATATCACAGTAATAGACATGATGTTGATATATTTACACCCACATAGGAATCTTTTTTATGCTTTATTTCATTCTATACATTTCTGTGCCCTTACTCTCAATCAAGCCCGTATGAACATGGCTCAAGTGATACAGGTCACAACTACTTATGTATGGTTGGAAAACACCTCTGGTGAACAACTAATGACAATATTTAATATACGGCAGTGTGCAAGTGGGTATTACATGCGGTGTGTGTGCCCAGAATCTCATCTGTGATGAGCTGTGCAGTATTTGCTCGCAGTAACCACCCAGACCGTCTGCAGGATTTCACTCTTTGCTGGTGCGGATTTACTGAAATCAACAAATCAACATACCGCTGCAGTCTCATATCGCTGTCCTTCTGGCACATGACCTATCTATCATGACTCTCAAGTAAATAAAGATTCGGCCAAGTAGTGCTTTCCACTAAAAACTCCTGATTAAAAGCCATCAAAGTCACTGATTTATTTAGCAATATGAAACAGAGGCTATCCAATGTTTTTTTTTTTTCTCAGTTTAGGGCTTTTTCGAAAATGAATGTTGTCACCCTTCCATTTACTGTATATGATGAGCAGCTATGGGATGTTGAAAGACGAGATTCTTTGTGAATGGCAGTTTCGGTAAGATCCGCAGTCATGACAACTGTCCCACAGCCCTTTAATTTGCCCCCCTGAGTCTGCACGTGTCCTCCGTTGGCCGTAGTTTGACGTTTTTAGGCCGAGCCAATTAAACAGAAGATAAACAAGTGGCTCCCTCACTCGCTCGCCCGCTCACACACAGAGCATTGAACAGTTTCTCTGGAGTGACTGGCTTATGCACGTTCGCCAGTTTCTAAAAATGGTCAAATCTCCCGACTCTTCTGCTCAGCGCCCGTTCAGCATCTGTCTGCAGGAGCGGCCGTCCGCTCGATGAAAGGATGGGGATGAAACAAACTGACGACCGATTGAGATTATTCTCCAGTGCACTAAATTAGGAGTAAGCAGAGCATACTAAGACAACTCTTTGTGTGACTGGGCCCCTGTTGTTAACCCCCTCCCATATTCACCCTGCCTCCCCCCCAAAATTACAAACTTGTAGGAGTAAGCGATTGCGTCCCCCCAGCTGAGCGCCCCTGAAAACATGTCAGCGGGTTTTGGCGGGAGACGTAGCCCTCCCGCTGGGCCACGGTGTGGATTTCCCCAGAGGAGTGAAAGTATGACTCAGCAGCACGGCCCGGGTGCAGCGATGGAGTCCATTAAGAGAGGCACTCTGTTTCATTACCGCCAGCGTGATGCTGTGAAAGCGGGCCTCGGTCCCAGCAACCTCTCTGCCTGCTCTCCTCCGTACGCCCGCTTCCTATAATTGCTTTCATGGAGCCATTATTGGGACCTGACAGTACCGGTGCTGGGCGTCGTGGGATTGAAACAAACAAAAAAATAAAACAGGAACATTACCCCACCAGCCCCCATAAGCACACACACGTACATACACATGCACGCGTGCACACACACACACACACACACACACACACACACACACACACACACACACCTGCATTCTTGAAAAGGATTTCATAATATACATAATATATAATAATAATAATAATAATAATAATAATAATAATAATATAATAATTGTAGTACATTAAATTTTGGGCAGCACACTTATTTGTATTCTTCTGTATTTTCCCATTGAGTTGAATTTTAAGTTTTAAGTGTATTTTGAAGTTATATTTCTGGTTATCCACTTAATACGGTGCTTCAGGAGTAAAAGCATGATTATTGTGTATAATAGCTGAGTTTTTTATGTCACAGGCACAAGGTAGTCTAATCCCATAGCAGCATCTTTTTTTTGTTGTTGCAAAAGTTGGCTTTGGAGTCCTGTTTTTCTCAACCCATCATTTCATAATACATAATTCATAATACATTTTGTTCATCTGTAGGGTGCAAAAGATGTTTGTTTTTCTGCCACGATTTTGGTACTTAAGTAATCTGTCAGGGCACAGACCTTTTTGCACAGCACCTGTACTTGTACCATTTTACATGTAGCAGTGGTTCCCTGCACTGTCATTCTACTGTGATACCTCTTTTAACCTTTTAACACATATAGCTTTTGCATATGTGACTTTGAGCCTAAAAACAACTTACTTCCACATGCTCTGTGCTTTATATTTGTCTTTCAAACGCACAATCAGGATGGTATACCACATACAGAATGTATATTTGAGCATGTTTACAGGGTGGAAAATAGTCTCTGCGTTTCTGTGGATCAGTGCACCAGAAGATACAGAGCGGACACAAACGGGTGACCATGTACCTTGCATTTATGTATTTGACCTGGAATATCTTATCCGCTCATCCGTTAACGTAAATAACAGGAGGCCCAGATCCAAGCATTTATTGACACATGGGAGATATTCATCTCGCAACACCAACCTCTTAATTGTATTTCACTTACCAACTTCAAAGCTGGCTTCTGTTAAAAGAAAAAAGACTCATGATTCAGCTGGTTGGGTTTGAATGGATGGATAATCAAAAGCTTTAATAGAAGTTCCCCAGGGTGGAGAATAACTGCCTATCATGGACTTTGCGCTAGTTGATGGACAGCAGCTAGCCTGGTGCAACAGTACCCCTCTGGTTCACTGAAATGACTCAAATGCTTGACCTCTCAGGACCTCTTAGTTTGCTGCTTTACATGTAATTTGGACTGTGAGTATAAAAATAATTGTACGGTGAGTTTGTGCTCTTTATATCTGAACATTTTCAGTTTGACTGACAGGTGAAATGGTTTAGATTGGAGGTTAATATGGTGGCTCAGATGAGCTGCATTACCGTTCTTCTTCCCAAGGTTAAATCACCACTGTCGTGGCCTGTGGCCTGGAGTACATGTGACCACCTCTGAGTCCAATCGAACGGGACAGCAGGGAGATCACACCACACCAGCCTCAGGCCAGCGCCCCACTGCCCACAACACCTGCTACAATGTCTGTCCCGTGTGCAGGTCACACTTTCAGAGAACCTACTGCTCATGATCTATATTTAAGCACACACCTAGACACACTTACAAATACACACGCACGCACACACAAACACACACCCACTTACACACATATACGCACGCGCGCACATACACACACACACACCCACCTACATGCACACACATACACACACACACACACACACACACACACACACATACCCACTTACACACACACACAGACACACACACACACGCACACACAGGGCTGACAACTGCCATGACCCGTTAAAGCACCATTTCAGAAATGCTAGCATGATTCTTTTTAATAACCACCAACCCATGCTGAAAATGACCTGCCTGGAGTGTTTAATTTTCACTACCTGTTATATGCCAGTGGAACTTTCTTCAGACAGTCCACTTTTAATCACAAGCTTTACTAACTAGATCTTATGCGAGGCCCACAATGGGCTCAACTCCTAAAGCAGAAGTCCTCTCCTTTGTTCTTACAAAAGCGCTGATTTAAAGAATGTCATATTATTGGCATTGCAGGATCTACAGGCAGTACACAAGATAAGAACACAAAGATAAATGGCTATTGATCCAGTTCTTTTATTTTCCAGTTACAATCGTATGTGACCATTTATAATATCAGGTGTATTGCAGGTTTATTAGAATTTTATGGAATGTAGACCTGCTTTTTTGTTGTTTTTTCCCCCTCATTGTGGACTCTATTGGCAGTACGAGTGTAAGCAGCAGTATAAAGCATAACAAACGGATTATATGAAGGCACACATTACTGTCAGACAGCATCTACCATGGATTAGGCCCGGCACTTTTATTCCTGCATCCCACCAATACCGCCGTCTCAAACTGGATATACACTAGAGGTCATTATAGAATGTTCACCCTGAATTGTCACTGCGAGAGAGAGAGAGGGGGAGAGAGAGTGGGAGAGAGAGAGAGAAAGAGAGAGTCTCACTTCAGTTATCAATTCCTGCTGAGCAGAGAGAAGGTAGCTGCAGGTTTTAAGCAGGTGTAGGGGGCGTACTTTCTTTGCCCCCCCCGGTCCTGACATGATGACTTGATGTAGAGAAGATAGCAGGGTCACCCTGACAACTGCAGCAACTGACAGAATTCTTAGCCTGAAGCCTTCACTCTTGACACAAGCGAGGGCAGTCAGAATGGTGGCGCCTTGCGCTTAGAATAGGGACGAATCAGTGTTGCTGGCGGGAGTCGGATACTCAATTATACGAGCTGTTCTTCTCCCGACCAAATCCTTTGCAGGAGAGAGGAGCCTGGATGAGTCTGGATGGGCTGCCCAGCTATCAGTCAGTCAGTGAACTAGAGCAGGTTTTAGACGAGGCTGATGGTGTTCTCACATGAAGAAAGAGCCTTTCCAACAGCCAATACTCTTCAGCTCATTGAATGACACACAATGACAGACAACGCCAACAGTGCCTGATGCTTTTTTTATTTCGTTGTTACAAATATTAAGTAATGGAATCTGAGGTTGTGGAAGGGAAAGGACTGGCTCCTTTCATTACATTACATTACAATCATTTGGCAGACGCTTTTATCCAAAGCGACGTGCAATAAGTGCATACCGAAGGTCATTGAAGTAACTACAGAACAGATCAGACAAAGCGCATCCTTCTCATAACGTAGCAGCTAGCTTTCGTTCCGAACTCCCCATCCAGCCAGGATGCCTCGTTTGGAGCTGGGATGGGAGAATTACTTCCATACCGCTGTCAAAACAACACGTCTGCCGGTGTGGTTGGCGTGTCCTCATGTGTGGGGTTGGCGGTGCCCATGCGTGTGGTTTGCCCATGGCTATGTGTGCGGTTGGCGTGAGCCCATGTGTGTGTGTTTGGCATGTGACTATGTGTGTGTGGCTGGTGTGTGCCTACTCGTGTGTTTGGCTGGTGGCTATGTGTGTGGCTGGTGTGTGCCCATCCTTGTGTTTGGCTGGTGGCTATGTGTGTGGCTGGTGTGTGCCCATCCTTGTGTTTGGCTGGTGGCTATGTGTGTGGCTGGTGTGTGCCCATCCTTGTGTTTGGCTGGTGGCTATGTGTGTGGCTGGTGTGTGCCCATCCTTGTGTTTGGCTGGTGGCTATGTGTGTGGCTGGTGTGTGCCCATCCTTGTGTTTGGCTGGTGGCTATGTGTGTGGCTGGTGTGTGCCCATCCTTGTGTTTGGCTGGTGGCTATGTGTGTGGCTGGTGTGTGCCCATCCTTGTGTTTGGCTGGTGGCTATGTGTGTGGCTGGTGTGTGCCCATCCTTGTGTTTGGCTGGTGGCTATGTGTGTGTGGCTGGTGTGTGCCCATCCTTGTGTTTGGCTGGTGGCTATGTGTGTGGCTGGTGTGTGCCCATCCTTGTGTTTGGCTGGTGGCTATGTGTGTGGCTGGTGTGTGCCCATCCTTGTGTTTGGCTGGTGGCTATGTGTGTGGCTGGTGTGTGCCCATCCTTGTGTTTGGCTGGTGGCTATGTGTGTGGCTGGTGTGTGCCCATCCTTGTGTTTGGCTTGTGGCTATGTGTGTGGCTGGTGTGTGCCCATCCTTGTGTTTGGCTGGTGGCTATGTGTGTGGCTGGTGTGTGCCCATCCTTGTGTTTGGCTGGTGGCTATGTGTGTGGCTGGTGTGTGCCCATCCTTGTGTTTGGCTGGTGGCTATGTGTGTGGCTGGTGTGTGCCCATCCTTGTGTTTGGCTGGTGGCTATGTGTGTGGCTGGTGTGTGCCCATCCTTGTGTTTGGCTGGTGGCTATGTGTGTGGCTGGTGTGTGCCCATCCTTGTGTTTGGCTGGTGGCTATGTGTGTGGCTGGTGTGTGCCCATCCTTGTGTTTGGCTGGTGGCTATGTGTGTGGCTGGTGTGTGCCCATCCTTGTGTTTGGCTTGTGGCTATGTGTGTGGCTGGTGTGTGCCCATCCTTGTGTTTGGCTGGTGGCTATGTGTGTGGCTGGTGTGTGCCCATCCTTGTGTTTGGCTGGTGGCTATGTGTGTGGCTGGTGTGTGCCCATCCTTGTGTTTGGCTGGTGGCTATGTGTGTGGCTGGTGTGTGCCCATCCTTGTGTTTGGCTGGTGGCTATGTGTGTGGCTGGTGTGTGCCCATCCTTGTGTTTGGCTGGTGGCTATGTGTGTGGCTGGTGTGTGCCCATGTCCACAGAGCCCAACCTCAGGTTGTGGGAGTTCAGGCTTCAGACATGCAGATGAAACTCTCTCCACCAGCGAACTGTGTGATTAGAGCCAGTCTCAGGCCAGGCCAGGCCAGGCCAGGCCAGGCCCGGGATATACAGCACCTCACATAATGCGAGCTTCAACCCAGATCTGCTCTTTATTGTGAGCAATGATTTATTTTCCCCCCCCCTTTTTATCATAATCAAATATCAAAGGTAAAGGTCAATGCTTAAGGCATTCTATAATATGCAGATTAGATTCGGCAAACGATCAGGCGAAGTATTACAGCAGAATTAACACAGCTTCAGGGCTGGAGGGATCTATGCTATTCTTCAGGGTTGCAATTGTTTTAGGTCATTATTCAAATAAGGGGCCAGGACCTGTTTTGTTTTTTTTTCCAATTTAATTATTTGTTGGTGGAACAGTAAAGCAGCAGAAAATCAGTATTCAAAGCCAGGACGTAACAGCCTTTCAGCCTCCGCTGAACTTTATTCATGTGCTTGAATATGGAATTAATTCAGTGTTTCCTACTAAAATTGCTGGCGGCTTTTTTGAAAACCACCATTGTCCTTCCCCTCCAGGTCCCAAAACCATTCAAATATTCAACCAATCTGATGCGTCAAATTCCCTGGCCTAGTTTCAGAGTCGGAATGCCAGTAAACAAAAGAGCGGAATATCTAATCCTTACCATGGGAATTCTCGCATTAGCATGGAGATGACTGCTTGTCCTGCTGTGTTGTTTCCCGTTTCTTTCCTGTTTTTCCCTCATTGTGGCAGTTGATGACTTCTATGTAGCCTAACACGTTTTGAATATCTTGGCACTGTTTGACAATTTTTAACCACAGGTAGTATTTAGATGAGAGAACCCAGTGCGACTGTATCTTCCCTCATAGATCGTTTGACTCAAGCAAGATGACAATAGATTAAGCCGATCCTAAATGGCTAGGGAATGGCATCTTCATAGCTTTGTAAATGTCTGAATGAGACCACGTTTGCCCTCGCCTCTTGGAACGATATCGCCAAATTAACGAGCTATTAGGATGCTAGTTATCCTTTCAGGAAGCTATTGATGTGCCGATGCCTTAATCATCTCCATCGGTATCATAAGCGTGTCTTTCCCCTTAATTACCTTCCATGCACAAACAACAATCCAAACAGTGAAACGTAATTGTGATTCAGTTGTTCCAGACTCATAAAACGAATCCAGCTATGATCTAATTAGCTTCAACACAAGAATCAAAATAAAACATGAAAAGCTTGTGAGGACCCCTTGTACCTTATCTGTACCAGCACACCTTATACCTTACACATACCAGCACACCTTATACCTTACACATACCAGCACACCTTCTACCTTACACATATCAGCACATCTTATACCTTACACATACCAGCACACCTTCTACCTTACACATATCAGCACATCTTATACCTTACACATACCAATACACCTTATACCTTACACATATCAGCACATTTTATACCTTACACATACCAGCACACCTTATACCTTACACATACCAGCACACCTTATACCTTACACATACCACCAGCACACCTTATACCTTACACATACCAACACACCTTCTACCTTACACATACCACCAGCACACCTTATACCTTACACATACCAGCACACCTTCTACCTTACACATATCAGCACATCTTATACCTTACACATACCAGCACACCTTCTACCTTACACATATCAGCACATCTTATACCTTACACATACCAATACACCTTATACCTTACACATATCAGCACATTTTATACCTTACACATACCAGCACACCTTATACCTTGCACATACCAGCACACCTTATACCTTACACATACCACCAGCACACCTTATACCTTACACATACCAGCACACCTTATACCTTACACATACCAGCACACCTTATACCTTACACATAACAGCACACCTTATACCTTACACATACCACCAGCACACCTTATACCTTACACATACCAGCACACCTTATACCTTACACATACCAGCACACCTTATACCTTACACATAACAGCACACCTTATACCTTACACATACCAGCACACCTTCTACCTTACACATATCAGCACATCTTATACCTTACACATACCAGCACACCTTATACCTTGCACATACCAGCACACCTTATACCTTACACATACCAGCACACCTTATACCTTACACATACCACCAGCACACCGTATACCTTACACATACCAGCACACCTTATACCTTACACATACCACCAGCACACCTTATACCTTACACATAACAGCACATCTTATACCTTACACATAACAGCACACCTGCTCCCTTTGTGAGCTATTTTGTGAGGCTCAGAACTCAGCAGCCCAGTGGGGCCTGAGCAGAGTGGTGTGGAGGAAGGCGTTGTGGTGAACGATTGGAGGACAGGCCCATTAAACGTGTGGGGCATTCAGTGGCGTGGCGGTAATTGAATCACAGCGAGCGGAACGATATCAAGGATAATATGATTTGTGTAAACTCCACTATTTAATGTCAGGATGCCACAACAAGGTTATACATTTCGCTCCTTCATCCCAGCAGCCAGGCTGCGGTCCAGAGGAGGGAAAGTGGCAAGTCACTGGATCTTTTTATTGCCATCGCCAGGGGACCTCTGGCACCGCTCTGCTGACAAGTGCTGCCAAACAATAAGCAAGCAAGATGCCTGGAGTGACACCATATGGCATTCAAAACAACAGCCTACTGAAGATTACTTTGGCTTTGTGCTTCACCACAAGCAGTGGCCGCGGAACAGAAAAAACTTTGGGAGGAAATTAGACCTTGTTCCTCCGTCATGTTAAATTATGAAGCGAGCTGTTGTTGACCGCACTTTCATTTGGATTGAGGGAGAAGTCTCGCAGTCAGAATGAATGTTTTGTTTGTGTGTGTGTGTTTGTATTTCTCGAGCTATCAACTATTAACCTTAATGGCAGTGCATCCATTAATGAACTGAGCCAACATGGGAAAACATATGTCTTAGTGTAAATGGGTGTAGTCCCTAGACTAAGTGTAGACTAAGTTGTCTTTGGGTGTGACACTTTTGAGAGTAATTATGTGATGAGAGTATAGTGATGGATGTCAGCGCCAGGCCGTCTCTAGTCTTTGATATGGTGACGCTCTGCTTCCTCCGTAGCCTCCCTTTGTGTTGCTCAGAGCGTAAATGGGGGAAGCTATATTTGGCTGCCGCACTTTAATTAACACGGCCGTGGGAGAAGGCCCCCGGCTCCCAACAGGAACCCGGAGTGCTGGAAGGAAACATGAAGGTTAACAGTGTGTTCTTTCGCCACGTATCGTTCACAGGGAGCAAACTGCTAAAATTTGAAGGCGGGGGGAAAAAAACGTGTGAAGGTGGAGCCCCCTGCTGTTGGGGAGGTTGAATTGCCCTGTTTGAAGCGGAGTGTTTGCGGAGTCAGCTTGTTTATGAAACTGGTCCTTTGTAAATTTCAGGGCAAACTGTCTGAATGTGTTACTGAAGAAAATGTCCGATGCTTTGCAGGTAGAAGGCTACTTGGTGACAAAATTAGCTATGATCTCTTCTTCACTTAAGTGGTGTTGGTGACTGAAGCACATTGGGGGGGGACTTCCCCTTCTGTTCCCACAGCTTTGTCCCGCAGTCACTGCCCAATAACAAGCTTATCGAAGCGCTCAGAAAACCTACAGCCGTATATCGGAACAACTGTCATAACCACGCGCACGTCATTGAATTATTAGGGATATGTGTACAGGCGACCCAGCCGCTGAAAAATATTCACCTCCCCTCCCTACATCCGCTTTAATGGGCTCTCGTGCTTCATGGTCAATGCAAGAGCCGCTTTGGGAAAACGACGGCCATAAAAAAGATCACGCAACCAAAGTGGATGGAAACAGACAGGCCCATCTGTGACGGCCCATTTGCGGGACATAAACTACGTGTTTGATCTGTCTGGGTTCCATTCGGCCGTGGAAGTCACAGCAAAGCCAAGCCGCTTGGGCCTTTTATTTCCTCTTCCACGTACTGTACCTATCTCCCGCATTTATGATCTCGGCTCTTGTGTTCCTTATGGATTTCATGCACGTACACAATTACACGTGTAATCTAAAGCGGTCAGTTATCTCACCGTGTCGCTGGTCAAGTACTCCAAAGTGAGTGGCTGCATGTGGCAAAATCCAGCAGTAGCTTCTGAGCTGGACTGTGTTTGTGTTCTTTGTGTAGCACGTGCTTTAAATTTCCATAATAAACTCATGCAGTGATGTGTGGAAGTAAGCTGTTTTTAGGCCCAAAGCCACATATGCAGAAGCCACTATATAAATAATAACATATAAAGGACAAGTGGAAGAGCATTGAAGTAGGTGGAGGGTGAAAGGAAGCAGGTGTTTTCTGTCTGCCAGGCTAAGCAAAGGGATGTATCAATAGCATAGATAAGACAGATCATGACGACCCAGACGAAGTTGGGAAATTAGAATAAAAAGACATGGTCCGATCAGAGGCACATGAGGATAAGTAACAAACACCTTTATTCAGTGGACCATGCGTGCCCCCCAGCGCATAGGGTACAAACTGATTATATAACATGCTTATTTTCCCCTTTTTCTTTATTGGCTAAAATAAATGATGACTGAAGGGTGTCACTGTAACTCATTTAGTAGCCAGGTAGAGGAGGAGTTATGAAAATATACGTATATGCCAATGTCTGGCTTTGTTCGGAGAGCTCCTGAACCCTCTGCCTAGGAGAAAGGACCTCCTGTCGGCCGACGCTCAATAAAAAGGTTAAACTGAATATAAGACTCTGCAATATTATTTCCTTCATCTTCATCTGACCAGAGGCGAGAATTCTCCAGCTTAAAAACCCACCTCAAATTGAGCCTAATGAGGAGAAAGTAAAGACTCTGCAGATGGCTAGTGGAAAACGCATCTTTTAAAAATACATAATACTCCCTCCCAGAACTATGTTTCCCTGATATGAGGAGAGCCAGAAATTTGTATTGTATTGCACAACTTGATGGTTGAGTTGCACGATTATTTATTTACATACAGAAAAGACTGTGAATTATAGGGAAGGGAGGTGAATATTTTCCAGCGGAAACCATTAATTACGGTTAAACTTGCGCTCTTCTCACACAGCTGGGAGTAATTATGGCCGCGCTTCTCCTTGGTTCCGTTGGCCTCTCGGCTCATATGTACGGTCACTGTTGAGTCTCTGACTGCCAAAACGGGCTCCCAGGGTTAGCTCTGCTCAGATTTAAAAGCCTTCGATGCGGCCTTGTGTCCGACACCGTTATTAATTGTTTGAGCGTATTCATTGAGATCGATATCTCCCCATGCCTTTGAGGGTCTGTTTCACCCTTCATTTCTCATTGTAAACCCCAATGCTTTCCTCCGCCGACCGCCACGTTTCAGTCAGAGCACGCACACCTCCACTCTCCCCAAAGCCTTTATAATGCCGGCACGTTCTCTGTGCTATTCGGCCAGCGTGCGTTTTGCTTTGCCTTGTGTGTAAACGTATTTCTAACTTAATTATTCTCCTGTGAGTGTCTTGAAGATGTTGCTTACAGTCATTTAGTCTCACTTGGCCAGATCAGCAACAGAATTCCAATCTCATGCACTCATAAGGACATCCTTTCGGTACCAGCCTGCAGTTGTCCAGTACATGTAAAATTACTTTTGCATCATTGGCTCTATAGATGTTTTCCCTGTATGGAGCTCTGACCTGTTTGATCCAATCAAAAGGTTTTGTTCTCCACAGTAGACCACAATGATTGGTTCAGATCAATGACTCACTGAGAGGTGATGCATCTGCCCATTTTTGGGTTCATGAACGTTCATTCTACCATCTCTTCTGATCAGATCCACAGCATGCATAGGTAAGGTCCTGCCACTGTGTTGAAACGGCAGTCTGCAGCATACAAAGTAGGTACAGGCCATTGGGAGCTGTGCTAATCAATTACAGCTGGTTTTATATTTCATTATAAGTACAATTAAAGGTTGTGTGGGACCTGCTCTAAATATAGACTGTACGAGGCATGGGAGGTAGATTATTGTTATTAGATGCATGTCGTGTTGATTTACGGGTTTCATTTTCTTTAGGAATAAGAAAACAACCCGTCATCCTTTAATGCTCTGGATAAATAATAGGTAGCAGTGATGTTAAAACTGCTTATTTTTATGAATATCATTTACATCAGGAAACAGCCTCACGGTGAACAACACTCCCGACACAAACATTTCTTTTAGAAACACTGACTCTGTTCTTCAGTGGAAGTGGATGATGGGTGATATTCTTATCACAAATACGGGCTTTTAAGAGAACAAAATAAAAGGTTCCCATCACCATTATGCCACTTTTCCTTTGAACTTTTTTTTTCTTTTCAAGTAATGTGCAAATATGTTGTTATGTAATATTATGTAATAGCATTATATTTTATCCAATATTAAGGCTGTCAGTTTATCAACCAGGCAAAATATGTTGCCTGATTCTTTTTAATAGCTGTTTGCTCTGAAGGGAATACCTTGATCTACTGTGTATATAATCACAGCACATTTCTTGTTTTTTTTAAAAATAGTTCACCCCTATTGTATATATTTGCAAATATTACTTTCCACAAAAATGGCGTTGTTTTTAGTAATGCCTTTTTGTATAGATTAAAGTCCCATAAATCGTATCTAAAAATCTCTCCTCTAAGGCCTCAGGAGGAGACAGAGATTGTACTAATCCTAATTGACAGTTAAACAGATAAGAAAATTTAACAACACTGAGATTGGATAAGGGATAACTGAGGTATAACATTGTGTGTGTGTGTGTGTGTGTGTGTGTGTGTGTGTGTGTTTGCGTGCGTGCATGCGTGCGTGTGTGTGTGTGTGTGTGTGTTTGTGACCATATGTGCTCCTAGCCAACCAACACTTGTTCTCTCAAGTTTTCACATCAATTCTAACAGTGGCTATAGCACCCCTAAAGCATGGCTGGATAGCCTGTGATTGTGCAGTTCTGTGGGGCTCAGTGCACAACTTGGCTGTAGTCTTCCTGTGTGCACTGCTGCTGTTCCTCCTGCCTTCATGAACATGCGGTCCTGTTTATCCGCTTCAATCTGCACTGCAGCATGTGCTGATGATGGATTTTGCAATGAAGGCCAAACTTCACACCCACAGGAGTCTATTTGCCTGCTGTCTAATGGTGGCCGGATTAGCGACATTCAATCTTTAGGCAGACTTACATTGCGGCGGATGGAAATATCTGGAGGCAGTTTGAATCCTGTGTGTCACTATTTATGAGAAGTATGCTAACCAGGGGTGGACATTGAACAGGCAAATCCACAGCATTTATGGTCCGACTCCACTCAAAAGCCTTGTGTTGGGGGCAGTCAGAGCATTTAAGTGGAGCTGAGTGGGTGTAAATTAATCTCATCACTGTAAAACTTTACTGATCACACAAACCTTTTACAGAAAACCCATGTTTTATATGTCAATCGTGGAACTCTCACACATTCCTTTGCTCAGCTCCACTCCATTGCTGTAATATTTAATTTCCTAGCAACCTTTTTAAAACCTTTTTGATCTTTGATTTTGGAAACAACATCTCCACACTCCCGATCACATCCTTCTTCACTGTTAGTGTTCATTATAATTGTGTATACTTGGTAATTTTCTGAGCAAACATATTTGCCAAACTATCTTAGAGCTGGATCTGTTTAGTACTGTGGTGATGTGCCAAATGCCATGGAGGGAATGACTGTTAAAACTGGCTCCCTAAAAACTTTAGCCCTTCAGCCTAAAATACCCCAGGCCACGATGAAGCTGGTTGTGTCCATGCGCTGGTGGCATTGCTGGTGAATTGTCCCTGACCTCTTTCTTTGCAATCATGATAGGCTATGTTCATGATGCATTGAGGGTTGTTCGCGGTGCCGCACAAACCTACCTTGAAAAACGTCCCAGCTTAAATCTTCAGAGGAAGTGGAGGCATTCTCCAGAACTAGGAAAGCAGATGTAGCCAGTACGTTACGCAGAGTCAGGTGAACTGGGGTGAATTCCTGCAGATTTCCCATGGTGCATTGCACCTAGCATGTGCTAATACCACTTAAAGTCACGTGATTCAGGCTGGCCGAGACTTTATCGTTCAGCCACGGGTTCTGAGAGTTAGGAATGGAGTGCGCTGCATGTGAGAAATGAGCACTTTTGTGAAAAAAGGCACCCTTCTCTCATGGCACGATAGGCTTTTTGCCACACACTTATCCCCCATGTTCTTTCTTTTTATTTCTTTTTCTTTCTTCTCTTTTAACAGGAGATAAAAGCCATTGAGCGTTTCTGCCTGTGAGCGTGTGTGTGTTTCCTGTGTAGAGAGCTGGGAGGAGTTAGTGCATCTTACAGACAGCCTCTCTGGCAGCCAGTGATGGATTAGAGCCCACGGACGGGCTGGGCTGGCTGTGTGTAGAGGATGGAATGAGCCCCTGACTGTGATCCCAGCTGGCCTTAATAACGCACAAACCGCAGGGGAGCCCACGTGGTGACCTGACAGAGCTTCTGAAAAGGGAGCTGAGCTCAGCTGAGAGGGATGGCACCATAACTCTCTTACAATATGCTGTAGACCACTGCTCCCCAACCCTGTGCTAAATTAGGTTGAAATGAAAACCTACAGGACTATAGGTCTCCAGGAACAGGGTTGGGGACCTCTGCTTTAGACCTTTACCTGTCCAGTTCTCAGTCCTTAGGCTATGTTTGATATAATGCGATTAGTTCACCTACAAGTGTGATTAATCAAATGCAGTTCATTTCTTTTTTTTTAAATGACCCGTACGATGTTCATAGGGATCCATTTGAGAGCTGTAACAGGGATTTCAGTACTTGTGGCTGCGGGTCTTTTCCAGCTAATTAAGGTCTGGTAATGCATCACAGCGAAGGGCCCATCCGTCTTTTTTTTTTTTTTTGTAAAACAGGTTTCAATCAATGACACCTGATCAATGAAGATGATAAGCTCCCTCGGTCATTGTTAAAAGCACAGATGTGTCCGCGGCAGGTCCTGCAGCTACAATCTGTGTGGATGTATCAGCGAAGGCCCACGGGGGGAGGTGGGCTTTAATGGAAACTCAATGACCTACCTGACTTCTGTAGACCTCAAAGTAGTGCAACATGTATCATTTTTGCATGAGATATTCTATAACACCATGTAAATACAGTATATTGTAGCTCATGGGTGTGATGAAAAAAGCTGATGTTAAGGTATTTAGCAGATGCTCTTGCATTGCTTACATATAATCCATTCACACAGCTGTGAAAGTTACTAAAGCAATTCAGGGTCACACTTTAAACAAGGTCACTCATATAAAGGCTTTATATAGCATATATAAAGCCTTCGTAAATGTGACATAATGGCTTCATAAATCATACATAAGCAAATGTCATGCTTCGTAAAAGGTGACATTACTCCTTCTTATGCAACATGTTATGCCAAATGTGACATAACCAACATTGTCATCTGGCTAATGGCTAAACATTATACAGGGTGACATAAAACACACTTATGTAGGATGCTCGGCTAACTGTGATGCATTTGGCATAACATGTTGCATAAGAAGGTGTTTATGAAGTATGGCAATTGCATATGTATGATTTATGAAGCCATTATGTAAATATATTAAGCCTTTATATGAGAGACTGTTTAAAATGTGACCCAATTCAGAGGTAGGTTTAAGTCGCAGGGCAGATACTTAGGTCCATTAGGGCAGAGTATATAACTTATTCCTGGTGAATGCAAAGCCAGCAGAAAACAGAAAAGTTTGATAACGATAATGAACATTTTCTTAGTTTGGCAGGCCTCTGTACGTCACTGAATAACAGCTGAATTCCAAAAGTCTTTGTCATTCATGCTCTATAGAACTGCGAGCAACAGAGAAAAGCACATAGAGAGAGACAGAGAGAGAGAGAGAGAGAGAGAGAGACAGAGGGAGAGAGAGAGAGAGAGAGAGAGAGAGGAGAGAGAGAGAGAGAGGGAGAGAGAGAGAGAGAGAGAGAGAGAGAGAGAGAGAGAGCGAGAGAGAGAGGGAGAAAGAGCAGTAATGGGATTTAAATCTCTTCAAGACTGCTTGAGAAAATGGAGATGAGATGGAGGGATTCCTGTGCATCAGTCTTGGAACACTCCCCTCATCTGTGCTGCTGTCATTCATAAAATTAGGCTCTGCGCCTACCGCATACCAACGAGCCACACTAAGACACACACACACACACACACACACACACACACACCCTCCCACTGTGCCCCCCCCCCCCCCCTCTCAAGAGACATGACTGACTGTTAATCCTGCGGCTTGGTGCGCACATTAACTCTCACCAATCTAACCATGTCCGTGCAGTCCTGCGCAGTCCTGCGCAGCCCGGTGCCTGTTCTGCATGCAGCCGCGCCTCTCTCTCTCCAGACTCTAGAGCTCTTCAGGGGGAAGGGGAAGCAATGCAGATCTCACCGCCAAGGTCACTCAGTCACACACACGTTCATATTCCAGTCAGTCCGGAACTTCAGTATATATGTTTTTATTTTAAAGAATGATTTGGCCAAAGGTAAAGCACAGCTAAATTCACACATCACACACATGTCCAGGCAGTAGGCAGGACACACTGTGCGCTGTAGGCAGGACACACTGTGCGCTGTAGGCAGGACACACTGTGCGCTGTAGGCAGGACACACTGTGGGAATTTACTCGGAGTTCAGTTTAGCTGTATGGCTTTCCTGTATTCTGAGTGAAAAGGGTGAAAAACATCTCAAGAGTTTACAGTGTCTGCTCCGAGGCTCACGTCTGCCGACGTCTGCGCACGTCTGCGCATTGACTGCCAGCTGTGGATGTGGCCCACACATAAGTACCCTGAAGTTCAGGGGCAGATCTGTGTGTGCACACCAGGGGCAGATATGTATGTGCTCACCAGGGGCAGATCTGTGTGTGCACACCAGGGACAGATATGTATGTGCTCACCAGGGGCAGATCTGTGTGTGCACACCAGGGGCAGATATGTATGTGCTCACCAGGGGCAGATCTGTGTGTGCACACCAGGGGCAGATATGTATGTGCTCACCAGGGGCAGATCTGTGTGTGCACACCAGGGACAGATATGTATGTGCACACCAGGGGCAGATCTGTGTGTGCTCACCAGGGGCAGATCCAGAGTTCAGTATTAATGCAGTAATACTGGGGCTTACAGAGAGATTCGACACAGCTGAAAGTGGAGACAGGCTGCGGAGGAAGATCCCTTTGAATTTCTCACGGATGTTAAAGGCTGCAACTCACTATCAGCCACACTGGAGCCATGCAATGCTGCTCTGCCCTGGGCCTGCAGGGTCCATGGATCTGAAGAGGCAGCTGTTTAAAACAGCAAATGCTCATCCTCTCTATAGGATCAGCAGTGATGTCACTGTGCCAGGCTCAGAGAGTATGAGTGGTTTTGGGAGATCTGCAAGGTCATTCACTGCAAAAACCAATTCTTACCAAGCATTTTAATCTTATATTTAGACTTTCGAATCTTATTTCTAAAACTTATTTTGCTAAATAAGACAAACTATCTGCCAGTGCGGTGAGGTAGTTTTACTCATTTAAAGATTTGCCAGTGGGGTAAGATAATTTCACTTAAGCAAAAAGTAACTTAAAACAAGCTAATATTTTCCACTTTTGAGAAAAGAAATAAGATTTTAAGTCTCATTACAAGACTAAAACACTTGTTAAGACAAACATTTTTTGCCATGTAGCTGAGTAGCCCTGCAGTATACACAATATCAGCGTGTTTCAAAGTGTGCACAGTTTTTAAATGCACCGTCTGACTGAAATCCGTAAGAGCACCAAGCTGGAAACGCAACGTCTGAGTCTGTTATTAAAACTCTTGTTTCTCACCCCCAGCTTCCTTTATTAGAACGGAGTACTTCAGCGCTGCGTGTTGTTACAGGGAAGCGGCAGTGTGCACCTGCCAGCTAAGGGTTCTGGGATGTTAGCGTTTGCGGAGGGGAGCACGGTATTGATCCTGCACAGCACAGTGGATTTTTACAAAAGGTGGTGTTTGATCAGGAGGTACACTCTGGGCAGAAGGGACAAAAACACTGCTGAGGACTAACACACCTGTATCCCAGGGCTTTCCCTCTGGAGAGAGGAGCTACAACCGAAGAGAAACCAGTGGACAAAATGGCTGCTTTTGCGTCCGTTTGACCGTGAGAGAAGCCGGCTTCTGCCCCGGCACTGTGTTTGTCTTCCCCTAAATGTGCTGCTTCCTCTCAAATAGACACGGAAGAACGCTACTATCAGCTCCTGTGTGTTAGATATCAGAGGAAAAATACCTTCCTGGGTCTCTTTCTTTGCCCAGCATTGATCTCAAGAAGCTGCACTTCAAAGGTCTGCAGGGTTCCGTCACGTGCCCCTAATTTCGCTTCCTTTGTGAAACGTTTCGTGCCGATTGCAGGTCTCTTCAGCCAGTATTGATTTTATCAGTTTCCCCTGGTGGGCCCAAGTGTGGGCTATTGCTTTGGAACAGCACGAGCCTTCCTCTTTGTTCTCAGGGCGCACACTGGAACCAGCGGAGGTCCCGCTTGCAGGTGGCCGTGATATTGCGCATCACCCTGACCGCTCTGTGCATCTTCATAATAGGAACTGATACCCATTTGAAGAATTTCCTGTTTCTCACTGAAAGTTTGCGAACATATTTACGTAAGATGCAGAGAAAGATCAACTGTTCACTAAGAGCACTGGCGGGATTTGAAGTGCTGCTATTTGCATTGCCTGAGACAGGCCTGCTTGTTTGTTGGGTTTTTAGAATGACTCATGCAGATCCCTGCAGGGAGAAATGTTTGATTCCAGCACTGCTATACATGTCAGATTATATTAGTGTGTTTACCCTTTGCCCTGACTTGTACAATTAGGCAGAATAGTTTAATTTAGTTTACTTGAGTTGTCACAATTATCAGCGCATAAACACACACTCACACTCACACATGCTCAGGCACACACACACACACACACACACACACACGCTCAGGCACACACACACACACACACGCACACACACACACACACAGTTACGTGTGCTAATCCCGTCACATACAGTCATGTATAATTGATACAGAGGAAAGGACTGTGGGTAAATGTGGTCCTGGAGCATTTGCAGTGTTTGCACAAAGCTGGTGACAATATCCATTGATAGATACTGCAATGTACTGACATCATGGTCTTAAAAAAATACTTTCTCAGCATGTTAAACCCTAAACACATGTGATTCCCCAGTTTGCTTTTATCTCTTCAGATGTGTACCTTTGGAAAGCCTCCCTGTCAGGCCTCAGGCATGGGGAGCCGTTAGCCTCATAAACACTCTGCTCTGTGTGACTAATGCCTGCGCAAGCAGAGACATGGAATTTAAATCAGTTCATTCAGCCAGCCCTTCAAATCACAGCACTGATTACTAGCAGGGGGAATGCTGGAGTGTATAAATAGCACCACGTCACTGGGGCTGATGCTATTTCTGAGAGTGACTCAACAGCTGGGGCATCCCAGGTGTGCAGTGCAGATACATTCACCCACTCTTTTTTCTGCTCTCTCTCTCTCTCTCTCTCTCTCTTTCTCTCTGTCTTTCTCCATCTCTCTCTCAATTTCAATTTCAAATATGCTTTATTGGCATGAAAGGAAGGCATTCCTTTAATTACAGTAAATAAAGAAATAAAATACATACATAAGGGTGGTATTGTTAACTATACATGTCATAATCAGTATAAACAAATATATAAATATACAAGATGATTACACAGAAATACACAGAGAAAAAAAAACTTGAAAGCATTAGTATGTATAATACAAAAGTAGTTGAATAGTTTCATGTTTTCTCTCGATTTCTCTCTCTCTTTCTCTCTCTGACTCTCTCTCTCTCTCTGCCTCTCTCTACAAACCACATCCAGCATCTTTGCTGCATCTCAGGCTTGACGAAAGGGAAACAAGGACGTGGCTGTGTTCACTGTCCTTCCAGATTAAAAGATAGAAACAACAAATTTCAGAGGACAAGCTCCCGCACATGTATAGATAATTAATTTTGGTGTCATAAAGATAATTACAAGCAGGCGAGAGCTTGATGGTGATTGTACTGCTTCTGAATAGCTGTACTGTACTGTACTTGTGTATTATTGTGCAATATAAACACCTTACGGTGTTAAATGTACACCAGCAGTGTGTGTTATTGTGCAATGCTCTTGCCTGTACTGACCTGGAGTGCTGATATACAAGGATAGCAGAGATACAGTAAGCACACCAGGAAAGCAACAGTGGAGGCTGAATCATGCTATTGTCTCCTTGTACATGATGAAGATGAAGTGTAGATCAGTGTGGGGATAAGAGGGCTGGGCTCACAGTCCTCACACGTCAGTGCAGGGTGACTGGGAGATGTCTGTCACAGCGTGAAAACAACTTAGTATCCTTTGTCAAGGATCTGGAGCCAAGAGCAAAGCTATATCCTGACTGAAATGTCTTGCGCCTTGTGCAGACTACTGCGTATGGTGTACGTCATGTGACGCAGCCAACTGGGCTGGCCGTGCCGGACAAAATAGCATAGCGGGGCTCATACGCACTCAACAATGGTGGAGAGCCGGGCACACGTGTAACGTTAGCTAGCTAGCTAGCTAACTAGCCAGCTAGCTAACGTTATATACATAAATTATACATGTGACCCATAGTTGGTCAAAATTTATGTTGTAGGTAAAGTTAGCTAGCTAGCTAACTAGCCAGCTAGCTAACGTTATATACCTCAATCATACATGTGACCCATTGTTGGTCAAAATTGATGTTATAGGTAACGTTAGCTAGCTAGCTAACTAGCCAGCTAGCTAACGTTATATACATCAATCATACATGTGACCCATTGTTGGTCAAAATTGATGTTATAGGTAACGTTAGCTAGCTATTATTTAATTACACACCCATGCACTAAAGCTAACAACTTCCGGTTATTCGACACGCGGCAAAAAGAAAAATTCCAATGCATTGCCGGATGGTGGCGGACCTCCAACGGAACGCAGAGGCAGTCAGATACGTTGCCGCGTCGTCCCACTGAAATGAATTACTTCTGCCGGAACGCATCACAATAATGTGCATGGGGCTCTAGTGTGTTGAGTGTGAATGCACTGTGGTCCTCTCTCTGACCGGATCGTGAGGAATGGGCCCATACTGAGGGGCCTAGGGGCGCTCCGCTGTAGTGCGCACACACCAGGACCCCGGTGGGGCTCTGTATGGCCATTAGAGCCATGCTGCCTGGCATGTGAGACTGATAAAAGCAGCACTCTCTGGAACCTCTGTCCTCCACTGTCCAGCAGGAAGTATTTCACTCATTTAGTTTTCTGCTGGTCTGTGAATCCATTATGGCTCTGAAATAATGTCAGGTGTTTTATTCAGTGTTTTCCTGTGGCATCACATGTGAGTGTTGGCAACAGGACACACACATAGGGCTGAGTTATGAAGAGCTGCCATTAAAGCACAGCTGACTGTGGTGGATGAGCCCTGGTAAAGGCTGACTCCCAGCACTGAGGTGTGTGTGTTAGGAACCTGCTCTCTGTAGACTGGTGTGTGTGTGTGTGTGTTAGGAACCTGCTCTCTGTAGACTGGTGTGTGTGTGTGTTAGGAACCTGCTCTCTGTAGACTGGTGTGTGTGTGTGTGTGTGTGTTAGGAACCTGCTCTCTGTAGACTGGTGTGTGTGTGTTAGGAACCTGCTCTCTGTAGACTGCCGTGTGTGTGTGTGTTAGGAACCTGCTCTCTGTAGACTGGTGTGTGTGTGTTAGGAACCTGCTCTCTGTAGACTGCCGTGTGTGTGTGTGTTAGGAACCTGCTCTCTGTAGACTGGTGTGTGTGTGTTAGGAACCTGCTCTCTGTAGACTGGTGTGTGTGTGTGTGTGTGTTAGGAACCTGCTCTCTGTAGACTGGTGTGTGTGTGTGTTAGGAACCTGCTCTCTGTAGACTGCCGTGTGTGTGTGTGTTAGGAACCTGCTCTCTGTAGACTGGTGTGTGTGTGTGTTAGGAACCTGCTCTCTGTAGACTGGTGTGTGTGTTAGGAACCTGCTCTCTGTAGACTGCCGTGTGTGTGTTAGGAACCTGCTCTCTGTAGACTTGTGTGTGTGTGTGTTAGGAACCTGCTCTCTGTAGACTGGTGTGTGTGTGTGTGTGTTAGGAACCTGCTCTCTGTAGACTGGTGTGTGTGTTAGGAACGTGCTCTCTGTAGACTGGTGTGTGTGTGTGTGTGTTAGGAACCTGCTCTCTGTAGACTGGTGTGTGTGTTAGGAACTTGCTCTCTGTAGACTGCCGTGTGTGTGTGTTAGGAACCTGCTCTCTGTAGACTGGTGTGTGTGTGTGTTAGGAACCTGCTCTCTGTAGACTGGTGTGTGTGTGTGTTAGGAACCTGCTCTCTGTAGACTGGTGTGTGTGTTAGGAACTTGCTCTCTGTAGACTGCCGTGTGTGTGTGTTAGGAACCTGCTCTCTGTAGACTGCCATGTGTGTGTGTTAGGAACCTGCTCTCTGTAGACTGGTGTGTGTGTGTGTTAGGAACCTGCTCTCTGTAGACTGGTGTGTGTGTTAGGAACCTGCTCTCTGTAGACTGCCGTGTGTGTGTTAGGAACCTGCTCTCTGTAGACTGGTATGTGTGTTAGGAACCTGCTCTCTGTAGACTGGTGTGTGTGTTAGGAACCTGCTCTCTGTAGACTGGTGTGTGTGTGTGTTAGGAACCTGCTCTCTGTAGACTGGTGTGTGTGTTAGGAACCTGCTCTCTGTAGACTGGTGTGTGTGTGTGTTAGGAACCTGCTCTCTGTAGACTGGTGTGTGTGTTAGGAACCTGCTCTCTGTAGACTGGTGTGTGTGTGTTAGGAACCTGCTCTCTGTAGACTGGTGTGTGTGTGTTAGGAACCTGCTCTCTGTAGACTGGCTCTATACGGGAGACCAGCACAGGCTGCCTGCCCGGATACCACGGAGAAAATCTCACACAAACAGATGGTCAGATTGGAAGACCCTCTGTGTGCTGCACACAGACAAGGTGGTGTTTGTGTGTTTGTGTTTGTGTGTGTGTGCGCTAGTGAGTTTGTGTGCGTGTGTGTGTGTGTGTGTGTGTGTGTGTGTGCGTGTGTGTTTTCCCCAAATTGTACATCTTAGAACAGAAGGAAGAGCGTATGGCCAGTATAGATGCACTGTGTGTGCTGTTGCTGATGACAGTAAAGAGGATGATGATGATCACACGGAGCTGAGATGAAGGTGCAGCCTGGCCCCGCCCTGCACACAGATAAAGGCCGAGGTGAGGGAGGGGTCAGGAGCAGAGAGACTAATGAGAGCCGGAGGCCCGGAGCGCTTTGTTCCGCTCACAGCGGTGAGGCCATTTAATGACACTGGGATCCTCTCTGTGACTTACACACAGAGCCTGGCATTCATCTGGATGAATAGGCTCTCTAGCCTTTGTTCACACAACCACACGTTCAAAACCCACATCCTTCCTGGGTTTTAATTGGCTGCTGTTTTAGTAATCCACCTCGAGTTGTTGGCCGTGTCACATGACAGTCGTATGGAAGCACTGCAGTGTCCTCGGAGGAACCCTACTTTGCACTGTCCGCATTTGGCCTTTTCGTTAGAGCTGGGAATTAAAATCCAATTGTGCTCTAACAAAGCGGAATGGTTTTCCCTTTCTCCTCACTCTTACTGCCGGCTTCACAGAGTTCCCTTTGATCCTCTACCTCCTCCTCTCTTTACCTGCACAGTTACCTGTGTTAAGGCGGGTGGTCTTGTTCGCAGTGGGGACCGAGCAAACGCTAATTCAATTAAACCACTTGCACTAATGTTGGCCGCACTTCAGCAAGGAAATGCTAATAAACTGAAGCTATCCCAAAAATAGGCCAGACTTCAGCGGGCAAGCACAGCGCAACTGCCTTAAAGTTTTCCAGCTGACGCATGAAGTGCAGCAGGCATGAGCAACCTGGTGTGAGTGAGACGGGAGCGCTGTATTTCAGAGCCGCCAGTCTTATTTAATGGGCTGATTTCTAACAGCCGTCAGTGACGCATTACAGTTACACATCTTTGGCAGTGGATCACAGTCTTTGCACAGCCTGCAGGTGGATGTAACTCTCAGTCCTTCATTGCCAGTAAAAAAAACCTTGAACATGACATGCTCTCACAAAGGTACAGGTGGAAGCAGCACAAGTTGTTCATGCTGATTATGCTGTGTGGACTACTGCAGTGTTTGTATTACAATCTCTTTCTTATATACCATCTGATGGAAACTGGGCATGTTACCCAACTGCAGCCCACAGAAACACAGCATCTCTCAGCTAAGGGTGAAACTAATCAAGTAGCCTTGTGCTTCAGTTACATTAGCTTTGATTTTAAAATGGTTTCAGAAGGTTAGATTGTGAGTGAAGGGGGAAATAATTTTGTGCCGCAGGCTTGCACTATACCTGTGCTGGTAATTATCTACACCAACGCTTGAGAAAGCCTCAAGTTGTTGTGACAGGTGACAGTAACTGTTTAGTAACTATTTAGTTAACACTTCTCACAAGTAAAATCGTTCCATAATTGTGTGATTATAATTCAGGATGTGCTTTGTCAGTAATGGGAATCCGACGGCAAATGTTTCCTCCCAACATATCAAACTCTTTTTACTAATGAGGCCTTACGCACATTACGAGTCCAAATAAACAGTCCACTGCATCAGCATTGCATTATGGGACTAAAGCGGGAGAGGAAAGAGCCCATTCTACCGGCAGTAATATGGGAATGATGTGCAGTTTTACTGAAGAGCTCTCCATGGTGCTGACATTTCTGTCCTCTCTACTGTAGGACTCAAGTGAGGACTGTGTGCTGGTCTGACATCTGACATCATAATGGGAATCACTCCTTTTCCATCTTTATTAGACAAAAATAATTTTCCGTTACGTAATTCCTGGGGTCAGGAATTACGTGCGTGTGTCACGTAATTCCTACAGCTTTTAAACTACATAACACTGATCTCCACAGAATACTACAGCTTTTAAACTACATAACACTGATCTCCACAGAATACTACAGCTTTTAAACTACATAACACTGATCTCCACAGAATACTACAGCTTTTAAACTACATAACACTGATCTCCACAGAATACTACAGCTTTTAAACTACATAACACTGATCTCCACAGAATACTACAGCTTTTAAACTACATAACACTGATCTCCACAGAATACTACAGCTTTTAAACTACATAACACTGATCTCCACAGAATACTACAGCTTTTAAACTACATAACACTGATCTCCACAGAATACTACAGCTTTTAAACTACATAACACTGATCTCCACAGAATACTACAGCTTTTAAACTACATAACACTGATCTCCACAGAATACTACAGCTTTTAAACTACATTACACTGATCTCCACAGAATACTACAGCTTTTAAACTACATAACACTGATCTCCACAGAATACTACAGCTTTTAAACTACATAACACTGATCTCCACAGAATACTGCAGCTAGGCGTTTGCCATTAATCTGCCTAAACTCACTAATATCTGGAATCTTATAGGCTGACTTTATGTTCAGTTTAAAAACAGTTTGCATTCTTGGTACCTGGCAAACCAAAATAGAGTATTTTCCTCTCAGTTAGATAGTATGCTGGTATTACAGCAGGACTGGATTACAGCAGGCTGCTACAGTGCTAGAATCTAACAGTATAATATTAGTCATGATTATATTATAATAATGTAATATGATATTGTTTTTGTCACACTGGTTCTTCAGATAACGCAGCTTGCCTCGTCTGCATTCCGCCTCTCTTTGTACTTGATGACATATTGATGGAACAGCCAGTTCCCCAGCTGCAGTCAGCAGTTCTTCTAATCACCAGGGGGGTCGTTTGAGATGAAACACAGATTTTATCTTTAAAACAACATTCGTCTTTCATGTCCTGTTTACTGTGTGTGTACACCAATGCATTACCCTGTACAATAGTTCCTTATGAAACATGAGCTTAAACCTCAAGCGTGTGCCTTGAAGTGGTCTGCACACAAATCCCACTTTTCTGCTAGTCATTATTGGTGGCCATGTCCGCTCCAGTGCTGCTGGTGTCCGCTCCAGTGTTTACTCCAGCCAGCCAGCACACGATGCTTCTGTGATACTGTAGCACACTGTTTTGTAGATGCTGCAAACGTTCCAGTGCTAATGCTGTACTGTGGAGCTCCCTGATGCTAACGTAGCGCTAACGTAATGTCTCTCTCTCTCTTTGTCTCTCTCTCTCCCCAGTATTGAGTATCGGTGAGGGGGGATTCTGGGAAGGCACGGTGAAGGGGCGCACAGGCTGGTTCCCGGCGGAATGTGTGGAGGAGGTGCAGATGAGGCAGTACGACCCACGGCTCGGTAAGGCCCGTAGCCCCGCCCTGCGGTCTGTCAATCAGGCCTCCTGACTTATTGATTTGATTTATATTTTTTATTCATCTTTTGTTTTTCTACACATTTCCCATGTTTCCTCCCCACACTGCCCTCCCACCAGAACAGCAGAACAGAGCCCACTTTCTTTGATCTGCACCGGTGGGCTCTTTAACACTCACTTTGGATCACGTAGATCTCAGCCCATGTTACTACTAAGGCACCAGGATCAGGGCTCATCTGTTCATCTGCTACCCATTTCCATTACGAGCCAAAAGGCAAAACTGATCCCAGATCAGCACTACTCTGAGATGTCTTATGAACATGGCCTCTGGCGTAGACGTGTTAGGAATGACTGTGGGAGTTTGTGGCTGTGTAGCTCACACTGGCTGGCTTTTGGGGTGCAGTGGCGAGGGGCAAACGCCTCGCTATAGCGGTGCGGGTCTCACGCTCCAGATGAGAGAAGCTCCCCCTGAGCCGCGGAGCCGGCCCGCTAAACATCCCATTTAAATGCATTGTGAGATTGTCAGCGAGACAGATGGAAAACTTCACACTCACAGACAGCGGTGGGGGACGCTGGAGCACTGCCAATATCCGCCACCTGTGCCCCGCCCACTCCTCTGGGGTCTCTGAGGAGAGAGAGCAGAGCCCCCCGCCCCGCCGCCATGCCCGAGGCGAGCGGCGCTTTACGGTGGATGCTGTCCTCTTGATTTTAATCCAGTATCTTTTTCATCATTTCCACTGCTTTATGTTAGAGGCATTGGGAGGAGGGGGGACTGACTGCAGATTTTGACCTGATTGTGTGTTTGTGTGTGTGTGTGTGTGTGTGCGTGTGTGTGTGTGTGTGTGTGTGTGTGTGTGTGTGTGTCCAGGATCCCCACAACGACAGACTGCTGATGGGGGTATGTCATAGATGACATAGATAGATGGCAATAAAAACATAGACGTATGCACATATGATGGAACATTCTTCTTTTTTAAGTCATATTCTCCAAGCAAATATGTGAAGGAGCAGAATGATCCATCTCCTCCACATGGTACTGCAGCGAGTCCAGATGTCAGCTTTGCTGGGATCTTTTGCATGACTGCTCTCCACAGCCTGCTAGCACTGCTCGTGTGTGTGTGTGTGTGTGTGTGTGTGAGGGAGATGGGTGAGAGCGATATACCCACACACCCCAGGTGAGAGTGATATACCCCCATCCCCAGCACACACACACACACACACACACACAAAGCTCCTGTGGCAGCTGTAGGAATCTCTCTAATGGAAGTAATAAATTGAGCTCCTGCACATCAGTCAGGAAGGGGGTTAAACGCATTTCCCTCAGATTAATGACTCCTCCGCTTTGCACTGGAGTTTCATTATAACAGTGATTGCAGAGGTTCCTCAATTTGGAGATTCTTAATGCAAAAGGTAAAAAAATAAATAAATCTGTCCTAAATGGAAATAATGCCCTGAGCAACAACAAACTTTGTTTTATATTTCCGAGTACTGTTTCCTCTCACACTGATTGATGGTCCCTTTTAAAATAGAGATTAGAAGGCCTCAAAGATGCGTCATCAAATGCAAATGCATTCGCATTTATTTGAAAAGACAGACAGTCCATTTTTGACATGACAAAACTATTTTGGGTACCATTACTCAAGGTCATATTTTATACATAACTTGGCTACATTTATTCCGTTTATGGAATGCGTATTTCCATAATGGATTTTGATTAAGGAGCCCAGTGTTTTCCCCTTATGATCGCACAGTACCATAGATACTGTCTCCTAGAACTGACCTCAGATATGACAACACAGTACCATAGATACTGTCTCCTAGAGCTGACCTCAGAAATGATAACACAGTACCATAGATACTGTTTCCAAGAGCTGACCTTTGATATGATAACACTGTACCATAGATGTTGTCTCCTAGAGCTGACCCCACATAATGATAAAACAGCACCCTAGATGCTTCCTCCTAGAGCTGTCCCCAGATCAGTTCTGAATGTTTTCCCCCTTGTTATTATAGTTAATGGGCTCAGCGTTGGCGTTGAGCAAGCTGATCCTGAATCAGAAAGTACCCAGGGTCAGTCTCTTGCTTTTTCCAGCTAATTAGCTGCACTGTGAAGTGTGATATAAAGGGTGTGTTTGTGACCAGTGGGTCAGTACAGTAATATTGAGCCCATACATGTAGCCTTGTTAGATGTGCATATTTATTCTTTAGTGGAAAAAGGTCTATGCCCAAACAATGAGCCAAATATACGCAGAGCCAAACACCAAAGAGAAAATACAGTTAATCAGTTAACCTTTTACTCTTTACTGGTATATAACATTTCCACACGTGTCTCTCTATGATAAAATAACCAGCGGTTAAACTCTGATAGGCAGCAGTATGGCAGGCAGACGGGCCGTTGTGCTGCCGGTATCGATTCCAGAGGCGCCGTTTTGTTCCATTAAATTGTGCAGAGCCAGTCCTTTCACAAATTGAGAGCGATGTGCCGCCGTGGCGACGGGGTCAGTATCATCGCCACAGATGTTTACCGTGAGATAACGGACCAGGTTCTGCCCACAGCAAAGGCAATGTGTCACGACCCAGTGGAGCGAGGAAGAAGGCCCTGCCCACATTTACAAAACCCAAACAAACACGCGGTCCCGTGCAGCTGAGTCTGGGTCTGAGGCAGGGGGCGCAGGGGGGCAGTGTTTGCTCAGATTAAAATAAATACGCACTTCAGAGGCTGTGAGCCTGATGGGCCGTTATCAGTATCCTCAGCCCCTGCCTCTCTTTAGGCAGCGGGGGTAGAGGAGGCCACTCCCCCGTCTCCCCTGCTGACCCTTACTGACAACACACCTGTCCACAGGTATTAAAGTGATAAACGTGCAGGCGAGAGGCGTTTGGGAAACCTGCTTAATTAAGGTGGTCTATTATTTTATTTATTATTTAATTTCTTATATCTATATTCCCTTTTTAATCTCTTGTAACCTTAGATTTTTGACTGTTTTGTTTTGTAACCAGGCCTCCATTGAAAAGGAGACCTGCAGTGTCTCGATGTGATTTCCCTGCATAGATAAAGGTTATAATGAAAGGCTACTGTTCTCCGGAAGCGTGGCACCATCTTACCTCAGCGCTAACATTCAGCATGTGTACCTCAGCTTAGGATCAATGGAAAGTTTCTAGCAGGAAAAAAAAAGAAGGTGGTCAATAAGCATTTGAGGATGAGCTCTTGTGTGGGCATCACAACCACATACTAATTAAACAGCTCTTTAAAGGCAGCTATACTGTATACTGTAGGTACTCAGAGTAGGTCTTATATTACCGATCTACTTTGCCGCTACTCTACCTCTAGGTCACTGAGCTGCTTTTGCGTGTCTCACGGTCCCGGTTAAAACTCAAAGGTGACCGTGCTTTTGCGGTTTTTGCTCCAAGGCTCTGGAACACCCTACCACTCAACATTAGGTCTGCCCCTACCATCTCCCTTTTTAAATCAAGACTTAAAACACACCCTTTTACCCTCACATTTTAATTATTTTAAGGTTTTATTAAAATGTCTTAATTCATTATTTAGTCTTGTATGTGTATGTGTTTGTATGTTTATGTATTTATATCTAATTTGTATGTTTTTGTACAGCACTTTGGCCAACAGTTGTTGTTTTTAAATGTGCTTTATAAATAAAATTTACTTACTTAGCACATCCAAAAAAACATAGGCCCTGCGTTATCCCTAACAATAATAATAATAATTAATAATAATAATCTTCCCTCAGTTATGTAGTTTATCCCTTCCCTGCACTGAGCATGTGCAGAGCACATTTGCTCTCTCTCAGGTTTAACAGGGTCCAGCTGAGAGGCAGCTATCTGAGCTGGAGGCATAATCAGTGCTGGTGGCACAATTACAGTGTCTTAGGAAATGGCTGCAAATACAGCCTCCATTATGAGGGACGGCCTGTGGATCATAAAGGAGCTGATGGGTGTGATTGGCTGAGAGGCACAATACTCTAACACTTTATTTCCATGCCCAGGGGACTGGGTGTGCCTGTCAGCCTGACCGTAGGGGGTGCATAGTGTTCTGGGTCTTAGCAGGGGTAGTAGTGGGGGGCAGCAGTACCCCCTGCCCCCACCCTCTCCACAGGGAATAAATGGGAGGCTTGGTGGGCGGATGAGAAAAGGTCCTCTTGTGCGGAGAGAGGAAGCGAATGGGAGGCTTTGACGCCCATGGGGAGTAAAGGCCGTGGTTAATTTCACGTGCTTTTAACACTGTTATTGCCGAACCCGGAACTAAGCGCTCGACAGCCTAATGACCGGCCTGATCACACAGTGCTAATTAGCCTTCAGCAGTCATTCATTCACGTGTCCGTGTTCATATGCGTCGTGATGTTTGCGAGTCGCCTAACGTCCTCCCAAATTAGAGGCCCTGGCGTCAGACCTGCGGAGCGTGTTCTGCGCCGGTGGCGTTGACTAACCGTCTCCTAAACGGGAATAGATCAGCCAGGCATGGGAGACGATTCAATCACACACCTATTGTCTCTTTAGGGCCCTATGTAATCCAGTCAGACCAAAGCAAACCATCCCAGATTAAAACAGACATCCAAGTGAAGGAGTAAGCAGTTGGCATCAATACGCTTCAATCAGTGTGGCCTTCTTCAGCTAGCAGCGGCGCGACATTGCTAACAATTTTAACCCGACACAAGCTACAGTGCTGCTCCTGGCATGTGCTGCAGTATACAGTACACACGTGTACGGCTGTGTGGAGTACTGTAACCCAGAACATATTTAATGCTTATTGTTTGCTGTTCTTTATTCTGTTTAAAATCTTATTCTGCAGTGTTTGTGGATAGGTGGAGGTAGGGGAGGAGTTGTTAATACTCTGCTAGAGCACTGAGCTTCAGTGCTGAGTCATCCTTTGGACAGAGGGGGGGGGGATCTAGATATAATTATTGCAGCCCAGAATCCTGTTCAGAGGTATTAATAGTGTTAAAAGTGAGCCTTGGAAAACCCTGAGGGGAATTCCACATAGAAAATTAAACCAGCTGTGCTGAATCAAAACTTCTCCTGAACAAAGAGAGAGAAAGAGAGTGAGACACACACAAGCGTGTGTGTGTGTGTGTGTGTGTGTGTGTGTGTATGTGCTTGTGTACAAAATATGCAAATGTGTGAGCATGTCTATGTATATGTGCATCGCCAATACATGTGTGTGTGCATCCATATTAGATGGGCAAAGAATTGTCAGTTGCTCAGGCCTGTACGAATGTAATGCCTGTAAAATAAGCGAAAGGTAAAGGATTCACAAAGGTAAAGGGGTCTCCTGTGAAGACATAGCAACTCTTACTCAATAGAAGTCCTCTGCTGAACTCCACATATCTCCGATGTCATCGTACATCACTTCTGGAATCAATAAATATTTTATGAGGCGTTGCAGCGGTTGGGTTGTGATGTGTTTTACAATGAGCGGCTCGAACTGCCCCCCCAGCCCGACTCCCTCCATCCCTGCATCACTGGGTGACTCACCCTCCTATGAATCACCACACCAAAATACAAGCTACACTATTTTTAGATTTTGGAATTTATATCACCTTTTTTTTACTGGGAGAATCTCTCCCTCCCTTTTTCTTTTTCACTATATCATCTTTGCTTTGTCCCCCCCCCCCCCCCCCCCCTCTCTCTCTCTAGTTCTCTGGTACTAACCTTGGCTAGAGGCTGAATATGCGATTGACTGTGTAACAGTCCGTCAAACAGGGATGGTTTTATTGTCTCCCTGACTCTCCCTCTGTGTTTGATGGGAGACGCTTCCTCTGTGCTGGGGAAACGGTTGTGAGGCCAGTGATTCTCTGTGCTGGGGAAACGCTTGTAAGGCCAGTGATTCTCTGTGCTGGGGAAACGGTTGTGAGGTCAGTGATTCTCTGTCCCTGGAGATACGGTTGTGAGGGCAGTGATTCTCTGTGCTGGAGAAACGGTTGTGAGGTCAGTGATTCTCTGTCCCTGGAGAAACGCTTGTGAGGTCAGTGATTCTCTGTCCCTGGAGAAATGCTTGTGAGGTCAGTGATTCTCTGTCCCTGGAGAAACGGTTGTGATGTCAGTGATTCTCTGTCCTTGGAGAAACGCTTGTGAGGTCAGTGATTCTCTGTCCCTGGAGAAATGCTTGTGAGGTCAGTGATTCTCTGTCCCTGGAGAAACTGTTGTGAGGTCAGTGATTCACTGTCCCTGGAGAAACGGTTGTGAGGGCAGTGATTCTCTGTGCTGGATAAACGCTTGTGAGGTCAGTGATTCTCTGTCCCTGGAGAAACACTTGTGAGGTCAGTGATTCTCTGTGCTGGAGAAATACTTGTGAGGTCAGTGATTCTCTGTCCCTGGAGAAATGCTTGTGAGGGTAGTGATTCTCTGTGCTGGAGAAACGGTTGTGAGGGCAGTGATTCTCTGTGCTGGAGAAACGGTTGTGAGGTCAGTGATTCTCTGTGCTGGAGAAACGGTTGTGAGGTCAGTGATTCTCTGTGCTGGATGAACGGTTGTGAGGTCAGTGATTCTCTGTGCTGGGGAAACGGTTGTGAGGTCAGTGATTCTCTGTCCCTGGAGAAACGCTTGTGAGGTCAGTGATTCTCTGTGCTGAAGAAACGCTTGTGAGGTCAGTGATTCTCTGTGCTGGAGAAACGCTTGTGAGGTCAGTGATTCTCTGTGCTGGAGAAACGGTTGTGAGGGCAGTGATTCTCTGTGCTGGAGAAACGGTTGTGAGGTCAGTGATTCTCTGTCCCTGGAGAAACGCTTGTGAGGTCAGTGATTCTCTGTGCTGAAGAAACGCTTGTGAGGTCAGTGATTCTCTGTGCTGGAGAAACGCTTGTGAGGTCAGTGATTCTCTGTGCTGGATAAACGGTTGTGAGGTCAGTGATTCTCTGTGCTGGAGAAACGGTTGTGAGGTCAGTGATTCTCTGTGCTGGAGAAATGCTTTGTGAGGTCAGTGATTCTCTGTGCTGGAGAAACGCTTGTGAGGTCAGTGATTCTCTGTGCTGGAGAAACGCTTATGAGGTCAGTGATTCTCTGTGCTGGAGAAACGGTTGTGAGGGCAGTGATTCTCTGTGCTGGAGAAACGCTTGTGAGGTCAGTGATTCTCTGTGCTGGAGAAACGCTTGTGAGGTCAGTGATTCTCTGTGCTGGAGAAACGCTTGTGATGTCAGTGATTCTCTGTGCTGGAGAAACGCTTGTGAGGTCAGTGATTCTCTGTGCTGGAGAAACGGTTGTGAGGGCAGTGATTCACTGCGGTGCCCTGAAGTCTCACATGGCGCTTAATTATTCTCTCTTTAGCATTCAGCCGGCCTCCTGCCTGTCAGTCACTGCACTGCAGCAGGCGGTCTGTGCATGTGGGGAGGAGGGGACGGGTTGGGCTGGGAGTTGTTCTTCCAGCTGCTTGAGCAGTGCTGTCACTCCCACTTCCCCTCCCACCAGCCCACACCTGCAGTGTGCACGTGTCTCTCATGGGTCTGCCTGTGAGTGTTAATTAAACACATTCTAGCACACCCCCACTGCTAGCGGTGTCCCTGTGTGTGCGTTTGTTTGCGTGTGTGCATGCATGTGCAATATACTGTACGTATTTGTGTGTGTGTGTGTGTGTGTGTGTGTGTGTCTGCGTGTATGCGTGTGCAATATACTGTATGTACTGTATTTGTCAGTGTGTATGTCTGCGTGTATGCATGTGTACTGTATGTATTTGTATGTATGTGTGTTTGTTTGTGTATGTATACACAATATATGTCTTTGTGTGTGTGTACAATATAATGTCTGTTATATTGTACACACACACAAAGACATATATTGTGTATAAATACACAATATATGTCTTTGTGTGTGTGTGTACAATATAATGTCTGTTAGGGGTGTAACGCTACACGTATTCGTACCGAACCGTTCGGTACATGGCTTTCGGTTCGGTGCGCGTTGTGAGCCGAATGAATAGTCTAGCTTTAACCACGCATGTGCAGAACGTTTTTTTGTGCGGAGAACTTAAATTCAAAGCTCAGAGTCCCCCCCAAAGACTTTCACAAAGAGCCGGATGTTTTTAGTTCAGCCCATGAGCACAGCAACTCAATTAATGCTGCATTCGTTTTTTTCCATTTTCAACTAGGAATCCCGATATCTAACTAGGGAAAATGTAATAGAACGCCCTTCAAACGAGGAGTTCCATGTCGGAAATCATGGATCGGGAAATCAACAACCCCGACTAGGAAGAACTTGACATCACATCATCATGGCAGCTCACACTGCGACCCACATTGTGAACAGTAAACAAACATGACTTTTAGACAATTTTAGCTTTTAAAACATGACTTTTAGACAATTTTAGCTTTTTAAAAAAAGCTAAGACAATTTTAGCTTTTAAAACAAATACAATTAAAAGTTAAAACGTTATTGTTGTAGTTGTTAGCTGTTTTAGCTATATTTTCTAGCAAAGCCAAAACTTTCCTGCGAAAGGCGTGCATGACACCAAGTTGTGCACTGCGAACGCAGTGATGTCGGTAATGATGCGTAAACGACGCGTTTCCAACATCCGACCACCGACCATAAACGAATGCAGTTAGCACAGCCCAGCCTCGCCAGTATGGCAAACTGGTACAGAGTGGAGTGCAAACCCAGCTCCCCATGGCATTTAATCTGCCTCCACTAATTCAGACTGGACAAAAGCAATAACAAACGCCATAGCTTTTAAGAAAGAAAGATATGTGCCTTCCTTTGTTCAGGAAATTATGGCCGATTAGCCACTGTTTACAGGTTTATAACTTCATAATAAATGAAAAACAATTTTATGTTTTGTATTTGTCATCATGTGGGGAACAGGCTGAATAAAGTCAAAATGATATTTAGTTTACCGCCTTAGATTTTCTTTCAAAGACTGAAAAACAACAAAAATCTTCTGAAAACAAGAAATGAAGAAAAGGTCAACAAAAACCACTAGGCCAAGACAGGCGCAGACACAACAGCAGCCAATTGGAAAAGGGCTCCCCTTTAGGCCTACGATTCTATTAGCCAGTAATTAGGCAATGGGCAGCAGCTGTGGTGATGGCGCTGCCCAATTAGGCAATGGGCTGGCGCTGTCCATGGTCCTGCAGCTCTCCCAGGTGGTTGGGAAGGTATACATTTGGGTATGAAGATAAAAATAAATATATAACTCACACTCCTCCTCTACCATCTCAAAGAGTGACTGGTGACTGCTTGGCTCTACATTTGCCTTTTCACTTATGAAACAAACAAGCAGCTTTTAATGTACACCAAGCATGGATCTTCTTCAATGACGGCTTTTTCAAACTCCTTGGATTTTATAAAGCATGTATGGAATCCTAATATTTACACACAGTAATTATATATTGTAACGTCTTATATCGCCATGCAAAACCTGGAAATGAAGTCTAAGCAAACATTGAAAATAGCACAGTCTATCTTTCATGAGTATTTTTCATTCTGCCCAAGCGCTGTGTTTTTGTGTTTATCAAAAGGGACACATTTACTAAACACCTCCATTTGCACAAACCCGACTGTGTATCAGGTCACTGTGAGACCTTTGAGTATTTATGGGTGCTCTCTGTTACCCGTGAGGCATCAAATTGAGCATTTGCAATGCAGAGCAAGGCTAATTCATCATGTACTTCTGAGGGGCTCCCACATGGACCACTTCAGCTGTGTAACTCTGAGAGGGGACATGCAGTGAACGAGAGAGAGAGAGACCTTTGATTTATTAACAATGAAGGAGACACAATTTTAATTCTCAAGCATTTCAGAAATAAAACGAGAAACAAAACTCAAAAGGAAAACAAGCAAACAAACAAATAAAATAAACAAAAATAACCACACCTCCCCTGCAGTGTGCACATGCCTCTCATGGTCCTGCCTGTGAGTGTTAATTAAACACATTCTGCACACCTCCACTGCTGTCTGTATCCCAGTGTGGGTGTGTGTGTATGTGTGTGTGCAATATTCTGCATGTATTTGTGTGTGTGTGTGTGTGTGTGTATGATAGAGAGAGGGAGAGAGAGAGAGAGAGAGAGAGAGAGAGAGAAATAGAGAGAGAGATATAGAGAAGGAGAGAGAGATTTTCATGATCCTATTTAAAAGTACCTGACTGGTCTTACATGACAGAGACTGCTGGCTTAATGCCCACACTGTATGATACAGTGAATGCTAAAATGTGTGAGGTAGTAACAGTGAATGCTAAACTGTGTGAGGTAGTAACAGTGAATGCTAAACTGTGTGAGGTAGTAACAGTGAATGCTAAGCTGTGTGAGGTAGTAACAGTGAATGCTAAACTGTGTGAGGTAGTAACAGTGAATGCTAAGCTGTGTGAGGTAGTAACAGTGAATGCTAAGCTGTGTGAGGTAGTAACAGTGAATGCTAAACTGTGTGAGGTAGTAACAGTGAATGCTAAACTGTGTGAGGTCGTAACAATGAATGCTAAACTGTGTGAGGTAGTAACAGGGAATGCTAAGTTGTGTGAGGTAGTAACAGTGAATGCTAAACTGTGTGAGGTAGTAACAGTGAATGCTAAGCTGTGTGAGGTAGTAACAGTGAATGCTAAGATGTGTGAGGTAGTAACAGTGAATGCTAAACTGTGTGAGGTAGTAACAGTGAATGCTAAGCTGTGTGAGGTAGTAACAGTGAATGCTAAACTGTGTGAGGTAGTAACAGTGAATGCTATACTGTGTGAGGTAGTAACAGTGAATGATAAACTGTGTGAGGTCGTAACAGTGAATGCTAAACTGTGTGAGGTAGTAACAGTGAATGCTAAACTGTGTGAGGTAGTAACAGTGAATGATAAGCTGTGTGAGGTAGTAACAGTGAATACTAAACTGTGTGAGGTAGTAACAGTGAATGCTAAGCTGTGTGAGGTAGTAACAGTGAATGATAAGCTGTGTGAGGTAGTAACAGTGAATGCTAAACTGTGTGAGGTAGTAACAGTGAATGATAAGCTGTGTGAGGTAGTAACAGTGAATGCTAAGCTGTGTGAGGTAGTAACAGTGAATGCTAAACTGTGTGAGGTAGTAACAGTGAATGATAAGCTGTGTGAGGTAGTAACAGTGAATGCTAAACTGTGTGAGGTAGTAACAGTGAATGCTAAACTGTGTGAGGTAGTAACAGTGATGGCCATACAGTACAAAGCAGTTGAGAAGAGGCTACAGACAAAGGGTCCTTCCTGTATTTTCCCCCAAACACATATCAGTGCAGGAGGCACTGGCTTTCATTAGTGTGAGGAGGTGAGTTGGGGGTTAAATGATAGCAGAGTGATTCCTGACCTCTGAAATCTCCCAGCCTGCCTGGCCTTTGGCAGCACGTGTGGTCATAAGGCTGTGAAATGGGTCTTGTGTTTGATGGAGAGAGCCGCAATAGAGAGCTCAATCATCCAGCTGCTCCTGGTCAAACGTCAATCGTCTCCTGTCTTTCGGTCAAACAGATGCCACCTGGGATTCACTCTTCCAAGTCACACCATTTGAGACGATGAAGAGATTGTGTGTGTGTGTGTGTGTGTGTGTGTGTGTGTGTGTGTGTGAAGCCTGTCTGTGTGAGGGCATGTATGTGTGTGTGTGTGTGTGTGTGTGTGTAGCCTGTCTCTGTGAGGGCATGTGTGTGTATATGTATGTGTGTGTGTGTGTGTGTGTGTGTGTGTAGCGCATCTGTGTGAGTCTCTGTGTGTGTATGCAGCCTGTCTGTGTGAGGGTGTGTGTGTGTGTGTGTGTAGCACGTCTGTGTGTGTGTGTGTGTGTGTGAGTGTGTGTGTAGCACGTTTGTGTGTGTGTGTGTGTGTGCGTGTGTGTGTTAGGGTGTGTGTGTGTGTGTGTGTGTGTTAGGGTATCTGTGTTTGTGTTAGGGTATGTGTGCCTGTCTGTGTGAGGGTGGGTGTGTGTGTGTGTGTGTGTGTAGCACGTCTGTGTGTGTGTGTGTGTGTGTGTAGCACGTCTGTGTGTGTGTGTAGCACGTCTGTGTGTGTGTGTGTAGTGTGTCAGTGTGTGTGTGTGTGTGTGTGTTAGGGTATGTGTGCCTGGCTGTGCTTGAGAGTTGATTTGGTTAATCTATTTAGCTGCATGGGAGCCGCAGTTGATTAAAGAGACTGACAAGCGTTGTTTAGCACAGCCTGACTAACAGCTTCTTATTTAAAGATTTATCCTTTCACAAAACGGTGTATACGCTGCACTGTTTCTCATTTTAACTACATAAAAAGGTAGACTTCTGGCCCTGCTTGATCTATCAAAGGCCTTGTTTATGTTGATTAATCTGCTGTAAAAATATAAAAATACACAAAATATTCATTTTCTGTGTTTTGACATATCACAAAGGTTAAGCTTTTGTTTATTAAAAACATAATTGTAAAATCATAGAACTTATCTTAATATTATTACAAAAAAAAACAAAAAACATAATGGTTATAATATAATGAATGTACTGAGTGGATTACGTATGCATGGTGAATGTGTATTTGATTTTCCCTGCATTACCCTGGGAATTTGTGTTGCAGAGTGGGAGGGGCAAAGGGTTATTGACAGCCATGATGCTGTGCCATATGTACCCGTCCTTCAGTGTGAATATTTTGTCAGTATTATGACCCAGACCCTGTACAGCATATGAGGAGTCAGCAGATACCTGCTGGTGTCAGTGCGGCTGTGTGCTGCTGGGGGGTTGGGGGGGGGGGGGGGGGGGGGGTCTTTGCCATACTAAAGACTTAACACCAAGGGCAGAATGAGGGAACTGTCCCCCGAGGTAGACCATCGTGAATAAAACACTCTACAGACAGTAATATGAATAAAATGTACATAGAAGAGAAATTCAAGGCTTATTAATGTCACAATTTTTCTCTCACTCACTGTTTCCATCTATTTCTCTGGCTGCATTTTCATTTGGGATGCCAGCTTTGCCAGTAAAGTTAGCTGTCCGTGTCTTTAGTGTACAAAGGAAGGCAAGTCTGAGGAGAATGTCTAAAGTGTTTAAATAAAGTGTCTGTCCTGACAGAAGCTGAAGGCAGACTGTAGAGTAGAGTAGAGTAGAGGATGCTGATTTCTATTGTTTTGGAGGGGTGTGGTACCCACTCATCTCAGAGCTCAATGCAGCGGGTCCTAACGGAGTTCTGTCACTGGGAACTGATGCGCTCCCGAAAAACAGCCGCTGCGGAGCGGGGCAGTAGTTAGGCGAGGTGCGTGTTTCAGGGGGGCGGCCTGGCTGGAGATCTGGCAATGCCACGCCCACGCTGGCTCGGTTCCTGCCGCGCGCTCGGACGGACCGGCCCGTGATGGGATGCTGCTCTGCACTGGCTGCTGGGCTGCCCGTTCCCTGCCAGAGGACAAACCGTGCATGTCATCTTAATTTGTCACAGTATTATAACAGTGCTTGTTTTACATCTGGATTAAAATTCTACCAGTGATATTTCACTTTGAATGCATAGTGCAGTGTTTGGAGTGTCGAGTAATAAACTGTTTTTCAACACTTTAGCCCGTTTAATGCTGTAAATTCACGTGTGAGTTTGACGTTGGGTGTAAATTGAGGAATAAACCAGCCTGGTCTCACTCTCAAGTCGTCACATAGCGACGCTTGGGCAGCTCCTACGGCGTCATCCTTTAGACGCAGAAGGAGGCCTTTTGCGTCATTATTTGACGCACTCGTCGCAAATTTACAATTCCTACTATGGCGAAGGCTTTGCTCATGATAACCGACTGCGAGCATGCCCGCTCAGTCTTCGCCGTGTGCACGTAGATTTTTCTGAGTTTGTGATTCCTGTACCCCACCTCCAACCCCTAAACATAACCTCACAGGAGTTCATGTAACTCGGGCTCATGCCCGAACTGTTAAGATAGTGGGCGAGCCCGACCACAAGAGTTCACGTAACTCTCTACCAGATGAAGAAAAAAAATCATAAAAAAGCATAATATTGAAGTGCCACAACCAAAGACAAATTATGTGGCCACAACCGTCAATATACGACGCAAAAGGCTGCGTCAATATACGACGCAAAAGGCTACCTTTGGCGTCACATAGCGACGCTTGGGCAGAAGCGTCGCTATGTGACGAGTCCGCGTGAGACCACGTTGAATAAACAGTGTTAAGCAGTACTTGGTCTGCAGTAGATCTGGTTGTGTATGCGATTTGAGTTTGAAAAGATTTTAAAGTCTGTTGAAATTAAATGGATCCATTTAATATAAACCCTGAGGAACGCCTTCAGTGGACATACCAAGCACACATACGGTGACCGTAAAGGATAATTAATAAATGCTTGGTGTACACAGGACAGTTCAGCTGCCAAAATGGTTTCCTCATGAGCTTTATTTTACCTGCTTTATAAACACCTTATATCAGCTTTATAACATCCTATATCAGCTTTATAACAACCTTAAATGTGCTTTATAAAAAGTCTATAGATGACACTATAGAAGAACTTTCTGGCACATTCTGTTTTTTGTAATGATTGAAATATTTTGCTTTCAGTTAACCAGAAGATTTCTAAATATAGTCTAATAGCTTATCAATTATGGCTTGAAGGAAGTCACACCTTGAGTGGTGTTTCAAGTGTCGAAGACGAAAAATCCTCAAATTATTGATTTTGTGCATCCTGATGCTTGCTGATATTTTTCATGCCGAAATAAGATTCATAATATTCACCTTGAACTTTCAGCCAATCGTATTTCAGCGTTCAACAAGGATACGTTATGCTTGAGGCCCTTATTCAGATCATTTGACTGCGGCTGACTTACTCGTGTTTTTTTTTTTGGGGGCGGGGCTAAATTTGGGTCATTTGAATCCATTCCAAAGAACTGTATGTAAAACAGTTGGCGTGTTGGGCAAGTTGAATGAGAAACAAATCTCCTGCACCAAAAGCACAAATCACGTCATTATATCCGTCAGCAGAAAGCTGTTATTTATTTCACAGTGCTGCTGTAGCCCTGCTTCTCTTGGCTTTGACCTACTTACAAAATATTCAATCCTGGGCACTGGGGCATGTGCTTGTGCAGACTGCTGTTCCCCCGTTTTAGCGCTCCGAGAGAGATCAGCTGCTTTACTGCTTTCAAATCCTCTGTTTGGACACGGCTCGGTCGATGCTGTTGGTTTATAACGTGAGCACATGATGAAACGCCACTGTCCGCCAGTGGGAGAGGGCTTCAGGTCTGTCTGAGGGAAGTTCAGAAGGTTGGCTGGTGCCGGTCGCCAGGACAACAGTTCCTCACAGGTGTGAGCTCTAGGCGTGATCAGCAGGTACAGTCCAGGTGGTGCTACTAGTAGATTGAACCTTGGCAAGTCAGAGGACAGTTTGCTGGGAAAGCAGGATCTCTGGGTGACTTGCTAGCAGTGGTATAGATTAGAATAGAATAGAATAGAATCGCTTTATTTTTCCCAGGGGGAACTTCAGGAACTATACTGATGAGCAGTTATTTTTATGTGCTGACGAAAAGCTGTTTTTTCCTTTCAGCCCAAATGCTCAAAATCTCCAGGACTTCAAGCCATCGTGAGCTCATCATCAGAAGGCTTGTGTATTGCTGAATATGTGAGCATTCACAAGAAGAAAATGTTCAAATAAGAATTGTATGACTGTTGAAATGATCTGGAAGCTCTGACCTGAATACATGTATTAATATTCCACAAGCATTGCCTTTAAAATCCATTCACCATGAATGCACTGAGACCCAGCCAAAAAGTGTCTGCTTTGAATCGCACGACCCAATCCTGTCCTAAGACAGAAAAGGGCACAATAAGGCTTAAGAAACACCATTACAGTTTTCAGTACAACTAAAGGCTTATTAAGCGCTAGGCTGAGCTGTTTAACATCTGTCAATAGCTGCGTCTGAAGTCTGTGGTTTACTGTGCCATGCCTTAGGCGCTGCGGTTGTAGATTGTCTGAGCGATCACGTTCAAACGATCGCTGAGCGCCTTTAGCCACCTCCGTTTCATCCCCATCCTCTCCTATCAAAGGGCGGCAGGGGCTGGAAAAGCATCGTAAGAACCCAACATTCAGGTGCTTTCAGGAGTCTTTCAGGTGTTTTTATTTTTTATTTTTTTGTGTTTGACTTGAGATAGAAAAGGTGCCAGGCTCATATTGCATCATTAGGTAAAGGAAATAATGGTCATTGTCATTAGGGGGGGGGGGGGGGTGGGGGTAATGATAAGGTTTCTAATGAGGTGCCTGTCCTCTCCTGGCAGTGGGGGGGGGGGGGGGTGTGGAGTGACAGATAAATGCCAACACCAGGTGAGCCACCATATTCTCTCTCATTCAGGAGGAGAGAGGGAGGGAGAGTGGGATGAAGAGAGAGAGGGAGAGGTAGTGGGCGGAGGGAGAGGATACCGAGCCTGTGTCCTTCACACAAGGACAGCCCTGCATGGGGGAGACACTGTTGGCATACCAACGGACCCTAAGTCTCCACCCCCAGAGCCTAAAACAAGCCCCTCCCTGCAGAGCACATCTTGTCTCCTGTTCTCTAGCCTCTCGCTTCAGGTCCTGAGAGCTCCTGGGACTCCTGCTTTGCTAATACACCGCTGGTCAGATATTCATGTGACAAAATCGTGATCTTGTGTTGCGTGTAGGTGAGGCTCCAGTTGGGGTCAGCCAATCAAGCCACTTCAGACCACAGCCTGTGACGTAATGCTGGCTCAAACGTGTCAGAACCAATTAGATTGCGGGAAACTAATATCACAAATTGGTAACTTCCCTTTTCCTGAGATGGAAGGATGAAGTGTGCACTTGTCTGTGTGTATGAACTGCAAGCATGTGGGCCTTTGAGTCCACTTCATCCATGTGCTAGGGCCTGTAGTAACCCCCTCACCTCCCACCCCCACCCCTCCCCACTCCCCCCTTCCCTAATCCCTGTCTGTTCCACGTCTCCAGAGATGGCCCCTCTGCCATGCTGACGTTATCTTCTGGCTCCTTGGAATAATTTGGCGTTCAGGAGGAATGTCCCTGCCAAGGCATTGAAGCTTATTGGCAGGTTGTGAGGTCACCTGATTGTTTGCCTGCCATCTGGTCCCAACTGTCTGATAGTCTTGATGGAAAACCAACTAAGCTTCAACTGATAATGTTTGCGCATTTAATTTTCTTCAAGCAAGTATTATCGGTCCTGCCCGCATTCGGGTTGAAATACTGCAGAAATCGAATTGATAGAGGATGTTGGGAAAATGAAAAATGGTGATAAAATTGTATTTGACAAAAAAAAGAATCTTATCCACAGACCTAGAGCATTAAGCCTCTTGCATTGCGCAGTTGTTGGCATGCACTGGCACGTGATAGTTCTTTTTTCGTTTGTTTGTTCACGGGAAGAATGACTCTCTCCCAGTGTAACAGCAGTGGGAAATTTGCTGAAGCTTAGGGAGCTTCTGAGGATTCTCCATTCTCCTGGGATTAGCCTGAATTAAGCTACAGAACGCCCCCAATGTCTCAAGTGCTGAATCAGAGGTAGACTCTGTAGACTCCCATGTGACCGCCTGCATTTTTTCATTTACATACATCTCCTGTATGTAATGTTAGGAGTAATTTAATTGGTTTCGGAGAACCAAATGCGACGAACAGGGATTCAGAAAGCGAGTCAAATACAAACTCGCCACAGAAACGGAAAACTAACCGCAGGGAAAGGAGTAAAACAAAAGATAGGGAACAAAACTTCCCTGACTAAAGCCAAAATAATAACCAACCTCAAAAGGAGGCGAATCTCGAAATAACAGCGAGAGTAATAAGCCAACCAAAAAAAGAAAGGAAAGAAGGAAATGCGAACCTGTATCTTTAAACTCAGTGGAGAAAACGAGTTTAAAACAAAACGATACCAGGCAGCCAAAACAAAGAAGGAGGATAAGAAAGGTTCGTTCCTCTCTCACCTATCTAACCCTATCTTTGATAATATTTAAATGGACTTGCTGCGTTCTTTATTACCTAAACCAAAGACCGACAATCCTAGATTATTACCGACTTCGTAGTCAACATAACACTGACAATATTGAAGTGCGGAAATGCGGAAGTCCTTAGCATTTATAGCCGGCGGAAACACCGCACAGGTGTGGGAAATAATTGTCGGGCGAAAAGCAAACACCGAAACGGAGGCGGAAAAAATCCGATAGAGCGTCGAGATGACGCCCAAACGAGAATTCAAACAAAGGAATCTCAAAGGCAGCAATAACCATGACACTGTAGTTAACAGGGGGCTGGGATTTGCTGTATAACTGTCCAAATTGGCACTGAAGGTGTCAAATGTATAGAATAGACAAATAATGCAGGCGATAATATATATATATGTATATATCAGTGGCGGCTCCTGAGCTGAAAATTGGGGAGGCAGAAAACTTCCCTTTAAACTGATTATTGGTCTTAATCATTTTTCAATCAGTTTCCTTGATTAACAATAGGCTACATCAGCGTTTAATTCACCAATTACTCAATGCCATCAAATGTAGCCAGTTCTCCTCAATTAGGCTATTAGGCAAGTAATAAAATTATTTTAACTTGCATCGCAAAATTGTGCACATTTTAATCAACATTATAATTGTGGATACATGTGCTCTTCGTTCTCCGCACTCTTAATTCCGAAAATATCCATGGAAATTAAACGATCTTAAAGCTCAGCTTTTGTTAGATAATTTTTTTAATTATTTTAAAAAAATAATCTAACAAAAGATGAGGTTGTGCTAAACCTGCAATAAAAAAGAATCTAACAAAAGCTGAGCTTTCAGATCGTTTAATTTCCATGAATATTTTCGTAATTAAGAGTGCGGAGAACGAAGAGCACATGTATCCACAATTATAATGTTGATTAAAATGTGCACAATTATGCGATGCAAGTGAAAATAATTGTATTACTTGCCTAATAGCCTCATTGAGAAGAACTGGCTACATTTGATGGCATTGAGTAATTGGTGAATTAAACGCTGATGTAGCCTATTGTTAATCAAGGAAACTGATTGAAAAATGATTAAGACCAATAATCAGTTTAAAGGGAAGTTTTCTGCCTCCCCAATTTTCAGCTCAGGAGCCGCCACTGGTATATATATATATATATATATATATATATATATATATATATATATATATATATATATATATACATAAATAATGCAATAGAATAATGCATAGCAGTTAATTGACTGTGGACACTTAAGGGAATGAGAGTTTATTTAATTTCATTCCAACAGGTAAGTGCTATTGGAACATAGTGTTAAGCTGTACGTTTAACCCATAAATCTCAAACATACATTGTTTTGTATCTTGAATACTTTTATAAATCTGACAAGAAATACAGTATATGTACATGCCATTGCATTTATCCTATAAAGTGTATAAAGGACGTCACTCTACAGAATTGTCGTTCAATGTGTTTTTCCGTAGACCTGCCCGGGTTATCTGTTCCAGCGCTTCACCCTTAAATGTAAGGTTTAACTCACCCTGCAGCTCTCAGTAGTCACTGCCCTAATCAGCATCTCTGCAGTCTTTACCCACAGTTTCCACATGCAAATCTTGCTTCTTTGTTTTCTGTGATATAAAGCCACACACAGACGCACACTCACACACACACACACACACACACACACACACACACGCACGCAAGCAAGCAAGCACAGTTACAATCACACACACTCACACCACACACACATTCACGCACATACTCGCACACGTACACTCACACATTACATTACATTACAGGCATTTAGCAGACGCTCTTATCCAGAGCGACTTACACTTCTTATTACATTTATCCATTTATGCAGCGGGATATATACTGAAGCGATTCAGGTTAAGTACCTTGCTCAAGGGTACAACGGCAGTGTCCTACCTGGGAATCGAACCTGCAACCATTATACTACACTGCCGCTCGCTCCACTCACACACACACACACACACACACACGCGCACTCATGCACACACACACACACACACACACGCACATGCACACACACTCACGTACAAGCACACACACACACACACACACACACACGCACATGCACACACACTCACGTACAAGCACACACACACACACACACATGTGCACACACACATACACACACTCACGCACATAATCACACAAGCACACACACACACCACACACACACACGCACACGCACACACACTCACGTACAAGCACACACACACACACACACACGTGCACACACACATACACACACTCACGCACATAATCACACACACACACACAAGCACACACACACACCACACACACACACACACACACACACACGCACGCATTTCAAAGCGCACCCCCAGTGTTGATGATCTCTTTGTGCCGAGCCGCTCTGCAGCCGACTCTCTTGCGCCGCGCGCGTTTGGCGGTATCACTGGAAGGAAAGCGGGAATGATGAATTGGAAGAGATTTGAGGTTATCTGTGCTGTGGCGTGATGAATGAGCTCTATTACTCCTGTAGCAGCGCGTCTGTGGGGACACGCCACAGCACTGCGCTGTTTGCTCTTTAGATCCTGTTCTACTCTGGCCTTCCTCTGCTCTTCATGGAGTGGGGCTTTGACAGCTCTTCAGATCAAAGCCTGACTGTCCAATAAGGATCCGTGTCTGTACAGCTGCATCACCCCTCCCCCACCACATCCAATCACCTTGACCGCTTTGGCATTCGATAGGGCGCGTTCAATACTGTTTTGCAAGTGATTTGCATAAAACGCATGGCCAGCAGTGGATTGTTCCCTCTGACCGTCCTCTCTAAGAGTCGACAGGAAGTGAAGTGCTGACTCATCCATGGTGATGTCAGGTTCAGGGAGACCCCGTCGATGTGATGTCAGTGCAGGCAGCATGACGGACGCCTGCGGGTCCTGCTCTTCCTTGTACGTGGTGTCAGGCGTAGCTGTCTGAGCCACCCATCTTTCAGTTCATAAATTTGAACAGAGCCTTAAACACCAAATTTATTAAAATGTGAATCAGCATCGTAATAGTGGCTGTTCAGGGAAGCTGATGTCAGAGTTGGGGTGGGCGGGGCTGTTTGGGGAAAGCTGGGTCTGATGTCAGATATGGGGCGGGCGGGGCTGTTTGGGGAAAGCTGGGTCTGATGTCAGATATGGGGCGGGCGGGGCTGTTTGGGGAAAGCTGGGTGTGATGTCAGAGTTGGGGTGAGTGGGGCTGTTTTGGGAAAGCTGGGTGTGATGTCAGAGTTGGGGAGGGTGGGGCTGTTTGGGGAAAGTTGGGTGTGATGTCAGAGTTGGGGTGGGCGGGACTGTTTGGGGAAAGCTGGGTGTGATGCCAGAGTTGGGTTGGGGGGGCTGTTTGGGGAACGCTGGGTGTGATGTCAGAGTTGGGGTGGGCGGGACTGTTAGGGGAAAGCTGGGTGTGATGCCAGAGTTGGGGTGGGCGGGGCTGTTTGGGGAACGCTGGGTGTGATGTCAGAGTTGGGGTGGGCGGGGCTGTTAAGGGAAAGCTGGGTGTGATGTCATAGACAGGATGGCTATTAGGGGAAAGCTGGGTGTGATGTCAGAGACAGGATGGTCTGGGCTGTTAGGGGAAAGCTGGGTGTGATGTCAGAGATGGGGTGGGCAGGGCTGTTAGAGGAAAGCTGGGTGTGATGTCAGAGACAGGATTGGCAGGGCTGTTAGGGGAAAGCTGGGTGTGATGTCAGAGACAGGATGGGCGGGGCTGTTAGGGGAAAGCTGGGTGTGATGTCAGAGATGGGGTGGGCGGGGCTGAAGCTGTGGTGAGGAAGATCCAGCTGTAGCACTCAGAAAGTGCCAGAAATTAAGGGATCCATATTCGCCTCTCTTTTGAAGAAAGATAAAAACTACTTCTTTATCTTCACACACACTTTTGGTTCAGTTCTGTGACCTCCAGATACCTTGTAAAATAATTTAATTGAAATGTTGTAGAGTCTAAGGACCAAAAGAGTTACGGTTTTATAATCAATTATCACTGATCCTGTCTATGGTCAAGACTGCGTGTAAAATCTACATTTTTCATCACTTGCTTTGAAGCTGATTTAGTTTTTTCAGACTTTGCTTTTATTCCATTTTTATTCTTGACGAGTCCACACATTTGCACATTCGAGTGTTTCAAGGGGCTTTTACCTTTTAACTTTTCAAGCTGAAGGTAATGATGGAATCCTGCTTTGACTGGTTGGGAATGACTGAATGAAGCCTGGTTTAATGTGTGACAGAAATAAATCATGTTTAATGGGGCAAACGCTCCTGCACTGGAACAGAGAGAGTCACTCCATGGGTGCTTTCAGTCCCAGAATGCCTAATACTGCTTTCAGGAGAGGGCTTTGTAGCATTATAAAAGCTGTGAAATTGCTCCTTCCTCCTTGCAGTATCAGAATATGAACTTAATTTGCCTGTAACCTTATTTCTCATGGTGATTCCTGCATATTAATGCTAGCGACTAAGAACCAAATCACAGTAACTTCTCCCCATTTCTGGCCTCCTGCTAGTCTTGAATTATGTGCACTTTGGCTCACATTGTGAGTAGAGTTACATATATCTGTTCATGTTGGAAAAAAAAAACGGATTGAGTCTGGAAACTGTCAAAAATGTCAGTAAAGCATTGAAATGAGCTCCACAGAGTCTTTATTTCACCAAGTAAGTTTGCCGGGCGCAGATACAGTGTCAGACAGCTGTGTCTGTTTTAATTGAGAGAGTCGGCAAGGGATTTCACACCTCCGAGAGCACGCGTCCAGCGCTTTGCAGACCAATTAAAAATAAGCAAAGTGTGACGTATAAATATGTATGTGAGAGAACGCGCACCTGCTGCGGAACATAACTGGACAGCCATTGGTCAGTTTGAGCCTGCTTTCTCTCTGACGGTGGACAGAGGGGGAGATAAGCCTTAAAATCTGTGTGCACCAGTGAACAGGGTCATTAGAGGGAGGGGGATTGGGGGCAGAATGGAGGTGGGCGGCAAACCTGTCGACCAGGTGATGCTCAACGGCCCAGTGACTACCCTAAACCGCAATATGGAAACATCCCGACCCACCCACCCCTCTCTGCTTCAGCCAATCACAACCTTAACAGCAGCCCAATCAATTTAAAATGGATGGATGTGTGTGTGTGTGTGTGTGTGTGTGTGTGTGTGTGTGTGTGTGTGTGTGTGTGTGTGTGTGTGTGTGTGTGTGTGTGTGTGTGTGTGTGTGTGTATGTATTGTGATGTTTTGTGAACATGAAGTTATCTTTGAATATCTGTAATTGACAGAGTGGTAAATAAAAACAATTGTACACACACAATGGTAATTACTCTCAACCTATTTCCTCTTACTTTCCTGAGTTAACGATCATTCAATTCATGAGCAGAATAATCACCATTCTTTTGTGTTGCTAATTATTCCCAGTTTTATCTAGTGACAGTATTATTTTCACTTACACAACACCAATTTGTGTAGTGGTTTCTTTCGGACAAAGATTAATTGAACTTTTGAATAAATGTACGTTTTGTTTTCAGGGAATATTGAGAATGTAAAGATCTATTATTGTACATTGTGGCTTTTTACTCAAAATTGGTTCAATGCACAGTTAAATCATCTGTATGCTTTGAACAAAATTTTATTGTCGTATCATTTACATCCCTTAAATAAGAGGGACACTACCAGAGAGACAGCTTACACAAACAATTTAATCATTTTATTTTTTACCAAGTGCCAAACACGCTACCCCGACTGCACTTCCCTACAGCACACAGGCTGTTCAGGGGACAGATCTTCCCTGCAAAGCCAAGAGAAAGGCTCAATCTGTCAGAGAACAGCTCTGCATCACCAAGCATACACTCCTGGAGGAACATCTCATTTACTGTACCTCAGCGTGGAGCGGTGGGAATGGATATTAGATCTGTTCTCTGCAGCGCAGCCGTAATGTAGCCTCTGCATTCCCTGGGGAGCAAGAGACCGTTATTAAACCGCTATCAATCTGACACTGCAGCCACCACACTGGAAACTGCGGTACATGCAAACAGACCGTTAGGTATTGATTTACAAGGCCCAGCCTCAGGATTTAAAAACTTGTCGTCGTTGATTAAATATGCACCCACGGTGGAAATTTGATTCTGTTTAAATATCATTTCCATGTAATTTCTCTGTGACAACTAAACAAATAGAATTAATTAGCCAGATGTACAGGAGCTATGACTGCTCCTCCTATACTGTATGTTATAATGCTGTAGGACTGTGACTTGTGTGTGTTTAGATGTACAGGAGCTATGACTGCTCCTCCTATAGTGTATGTTATAATGCTGTAGGACTGTGACTTGTGTGTGTTTAGATGTACAGGAGCTATGACTGCTCTTCCTATACTGTATGTTATAATGCTGTAGGACTGTGACTCGTGTGTGTTTAGATGTACAGGAGCTATGACTGCTCCTCCTATACTGTATGTTATAATGCTGTAGGACTGTGACTTGTGTGTGTTTAGATGTACAGGAGCTATGACTGCTCCTCCTATACTGTATGTTATAATGCTGTAGGACTGTGACTTGTGTGTGTTTAGATGTACAGGAGCTATGACTGCTCTTCCTATACTGTATGTTATAATGCTGTAGGACTGTGACTCGTGTGTGTTTAGATGTACAGGAGCTATGACTGCTCCTCCTATACTGTATGTTATAATGCTGTAGGACTGTGACTTGTGTGTGTTTAGATGTACAGGAGCTATGACTGCTCTTCCTATACTGTATGTTATAATGCTGTAGGACTGTGACTTGTGTGTGTTTAGATGTACAGGAGCTATGACTGCTCCTCCTATACTGTATGTTATAATGCTGTAGGACTGTGACTTGTGTGTGTTTAGATGTACAGGAGCTATAACTGCTCCTCCTATACTGTATGTTATAATTCTGTAGGACTGTGACTTGTGTGTGTTTAGATGTACAGGAGCTATGACTGCTCCTCCTATACTGTATGTTATAATGCTGTAGGACTGTGACTTGTGTGTGTTTAGATGTACAGGAGCTATGACTGCTCCTCCTATACTGTATGTTATAATGCTGTAGGACTGTGACTTGTGTGTGTTTAGATGTACAGGAGCTATGACTGCTCCTCCTATAGTGTATGTTATAATGCTGTAGGACTGTGACTTGTGTGTGTTTAGATGTACAGGAGCTATGACTGCTCTTCCTATACTGTATGTTATAATGCTGTAGGACTGTGACTTGTGTGTGTTTAGATGTACAGGAGCTATGACTGCTCCTCCTATACTGTATGTTATAATGCTGTAGGACTGTGACTTGTGTGTGTTTAGATGTACAGGAGCTATAACTGCTCCTCCTATACTGTATGTTATAATTCTGTAGGACTGTGACTTGTGTGTGTTTAGATGTACAGGAGCTATGACTGCTCCTCCTATACTGTATGTTATAATGCTGTAGGACTGTGACTTGTGTGTGTTTAGATGTACAGGAGCTATGACTGCTCCTCCTATACTGTATGTTATAATTCTGTAGGACTGTGACTTGTGTGTGTTTAGATGTACAGGAGCTATGACTGCTCCTCCTATACTGTATGTTGTAATGCTGTAGGACTGTGACTTGTGTGTGTTTAGATGTACAGGAGCTATGACTGCTCCTCCTATACTGTATGTTGTAATGCTGTAGGACTGTGACCTGTGTGTGTTTAGATGTACAGGAGCTATGACTGCTCCTCCTATACTGTATGTTATAATGCTGTAGGACTGTGACTCGTGTGTGTTTAGATGTACAGGAGCTATGACTGCTCCTCCTATACTGTATGTTGTAATGCTGTAGGACTGTGACTTGTGTGTGTTTAGATGTACAGGAGCTATGACTGCTCCTCCTATACTGTATGTTATAATGCTGTAGGACTGTGACTTGTGTGTGTTTAGATGTACAGGAGCTATGACTGCTCCTCCTATACTGTATGTTGTAATGCTGTAGGACTGTGACTTGTGTGTGTTTAGATGTACAGGAGCTATGACTGCTCCTCCTATACTGTATGTTATAATGCTGTAGGACTGTGACTTGTGTGTGTTTAGATGTACAGGAGCTATGACTGCTCCTCCTATACTGTATGTTATAATGCTGTAGGACTGTGACTCGTGTGTGTTTAGATGTACAGGAGCTATGACTGCTCCTCCTATACTGTATGTTGTAATGCTGTAGGACTGTGACTTGTGTGTGTTTAGATGTACAGGAGCTATGACTGCTCCTCCTATACTGTATGTTATAATGCTGTAGGACTGTGACTTGTGTGTGTTTAGATGTACAGGAGCTATGACTGCTCCTCCTATACTGTATGTTATAATGCTGTAGGACTGTGACTTGTGTGTGTTTAGATGTACAGGAGCTATGACTGCTCTTCCTATACTGTATGTTATAATGCTGTAGGACTGTGACTCGTGTGTGTTTAGATGTACAGGAGCTATGACTGCTCCTCCTATACTGTATGTTATAATGCTGTAGGACTGTGACTTGTGTGTGTTTAGATGTACAGGAGCTATGACTGCTCCTCCTATACTGTATGTTATAATGCTGTAGGACTGTGACTTGTGTGTGTTTAGATGTACAGGAGCTATGACTGCTCCTCCTATACTGTATGTTATAATGCTGTAGGACTGTGACTCGTGTGTGTTTAGATGTACAGGAGCTATGACTGCTCTTCCTATACTGTATGTTATAATGCTGTAGGACTGTGACTCGTGTGTGTTTAGATGTACAGGAGCTATGACTGCTCCTCCTATAGTGTATGTTATAATGCTGTAGGACTGTGACTTGTGTGTGTTTAGATGTACAGGAGCTATGACTGCTCCTCCTATACTGTATGTTATAATGCTGTAGGACTGTGACTCGTGTGTGTTTAGATGTACAGGAGCTATGACTGCTCTTCCTATACTGTATGTTATAATGCTGTAGGACTGTGACTCGTGTGTGTTTAGATGTACAGGAGCTATGACTGCTCCTCCTATACTGTATGTTATAATGCTGTAGGACTGTGACTTGTGTGTGTTTATGGTCATGGCTTTGCATACATTTGTATAATGTCTCAGGCCTTGCCGGCAGAATAAACACCCCCCCCCCCCCCCCTCAAACGCACTGACACCATCCAATTAAAACCTCTTTCCCCTGACAGACAGTCCTTTAGCAGGGAACAGCCCATTGATTTCCAACCAGGAGTTCAATCGCATAAATCTACCAAAGTCTGCCACAATACCTATTAGACAAATACACAGCCTGGAGAGTGATTACCTAATTTACTCCACCCCATCGCCCACCCCGACTCCTGCCCCACCCCATGCTCATGGTTTGAACACATCCAGTTTAAATGTATAATTTCTGGGGGTAAAATGTGTTAATTTAACCACCAAACAGTAAAAACTATTGAAATAATAAAAATTTAAATGACGTACAACAATGGCATGCTATTGCATTTCATTAGGTATGTGAGAGGGATATAAGAAGCCGTTATTGGAGGAGGTAAATCCATGCAAGGGAGAGGGAAAGGCCTGTTTGTTGAAATGCAAACGGGGTTGCAGTGTTGGCTTCCTGAAGCCCGCTGTTAGTTTACAATGTCTGTGCTGTAAATTTGCACGCTGTCACCCCAAAAAGCACCATGCCCACACGTTACATTACATTTCTTCTGCACTGTTCAATATTTAATGGTTGATATTTCCAAATTACGGTTGATGGGAAAAATTAACGCTGACAAACAATGGACATCAATAATGCACCGCCCGGATGAAATAATGAATAATTTGTGTTATTCCTGGCTCAGAATTGCCATTGATTTGTGGTGGGACCACATGGCATTAATCACAGTGTGGGATTACACAGCCAATCTGCATGCTGTCCACTCTGCTAGTGCCCGCTCAGCACCGTCTATCTAACTGAGCTCTAAGGTCTTCTGCTCCTTGGCCCAAATGGCAGCAAGGCCAAGTCTCCTGGCAAATTGCCTCATGCTGTTTTGACCTGTGGCGGCTGCACAATTTCAGCATTTCTGCCAGGTTCTTCGCCTTTGAAAAGTTTTTCACCGAAGGTGAATTTAATGGGAAAACAAAGGTTTTAGGTAGGCCTCTAGGCTAGGCTTCTGAATGAGAAATATTCTGCCCTGTGGAAATGACTCTGTAGACATAGACACTGCTAATAATGACCTTGCCTCAGTCATTTATCATATTGCTCATGCCCTTACATCAGGGGTTGCCAAACCGGTCCTGGGGCCCCCCTGTGTATGCTGGTTTTTGTTGCAACCACAGTTGCAATCCCAGAATTCTAACAAGCTGTTAATTTTTCTTAATTGGGTGCTTTTCATGTTTAGAGGAATTACTCACCCTCTTAAGCCACATTATGTCAGAAATAGCTATGCATGCCATGTAGAATAAACTCCCCATGTTCACGTTGTGCTTATTGTGCTATATTGCAACAATTACATAAAACATAATAACTGATCAAATTAAAGAGTGAAGTGAATCAATAGGCTCCTAATTAAGTTGTTGAACACGTGTTTAACTCATAATGTTTTTGTAAGCTTATTAACACAATGCAGGTTTGGCTCTTTGTCATTTGCTTTGTGTTTGAATTCTTCATTATCTACCAAAGGGGTTAGTTTTAGTGGTCATGTTTTCACACTTTCACCAATTAGGAGCCTATTGATTCAAATAAATCTTTAAATATATCTGTTAAATAATTTTCTTATCTTTTTTAAATAATATAGCACAATAAGCACAATGTGAACATGGGGTGTTTATTCTACATGGCATGCACAGCTATTTCTGATATAATGTGGCTTAAGAGGGTAGATAATTCCTCTAAACATGACAAGCACCTAATTAAGAAATTAACAGCTTGTTAAAATTCTGGGATTGCAACTGTGGTTGCAACGGAAACCGGCATACACAGGGGGGGGCCCAGGATCGGTTTGGGAACCCCTGCCTTACATGATGTTTCATTTCTGGAAGGGGACTTCTAAGACTAAATGTTTTTACTTCACACATATCCTGCAAATCTTTCATGTTAATGTCAGTTTCTTCTGTTTCCCCTGTGCAGAGACGAGAGAAGACCGCACTAAGAGGCTGTTCAGGCACTACACGGTGGGCTCCTATGACAACTTCACCTCCTACAGGTTTGTGCGCCTCAAATATCCCCTCTATACCCGTACTGCTCTACCTGCACTGCAGCTTGCTGCTCCAAGGCGAAGAATGTATCTGTGGCACAGTCCTGAAGCTACTTTCCAGGAAGGCTTTTGTGTGTGTGTGTGCGTGTGTGTGTGTGTGTGTACGCATGTGTGTTCTGCGTGTTGATTCATGTGTGTATATTTCTGCGTGCCCTCAGACTCCAGGGTTAAGTTTGTTTGTCTTACAAAGCCCGTATGGGACAGATTTTGAACAGTGTGGTTAGTGTCTGTGAGGCAGGCTTGCTGCTTTAGGCACTCCCTCACTATCAGTGCTGAATGTTTAATGCGTGGTAGTGAAACCCGAGGCTGACTGAGCTCAGATGCAGGCCCATAGCTGCACCCCTCTGCCAGGTGCATACGGGCGGAGACAAGGAGACATGTCACCCTGAACAGTTTCATATTAATGAATTGCTAGACTAGCTAATATGCTTGTGAGACTTGAAGTTTGACTATACGAGACTAGCTGGGTCAGCGGTGTGTCTCCCCTGAGGTTGAAATGAAACCTATACCTATGGCCGAGAGCCTTCCTTCCATCTCCATGATCAGGCCTCAACTATTCCAGTGTGTGAATCGCACAGAAGCACCGTACAGAAGTGTGAATTGTGTGAGCCCCGTTGAATCGCGCAGAAGGATGTCTGTTCTCTGACGCTCTGCTGGCATCTACTGGCCGAAGCTGTCCCTGCGGCTCTTGCGTCTCTTGCATGTTGTGTTGCTCTGATTGATTACAGAGTACATGTCTGACCCCGCTCAAGGTGCTGTCAGGCCACGGTTTGCTGTGAATGCCTGTGGACAGCTCGCATTCACACAAACTAATCAAGGCCTTGGACAGCATGGGCTCCTCTCCCCTCTCTATTGGCCCGTGCTGATTATATTAAACTACAACTCCCTTCACACCCATTCATCTCCCTCTGAGTCCCCAGTGAGCACACGTCCCTGAGACAAGCCACTGAAGCAAAGCTGAACCGTCATAGCAGACAGGAGAGTGGTGCTGCACATTTCTAACTGCACACACAAACACACACACACACACACACACACACACAGAGTTTCGTGCTTTATTTTTTTGTAACCAATTGTTTTTATTAGTTTTTCCTTTAGCAGGCACAAGAATCGATACAAAATAATAATATCTGTTCATACAATACAAATTCAAAGACTGACAGTAATAACAATGATAAAAAAAATAAAAAACTGTACTTTATATATATATATATATAAGTATATATATAAACATTCAAACATGTACATACACATACCTACACAAAGATACATATATACATATATATATGTATATATATATAGATACTCATATGCACAAATATTGATATAATTGCAAAAATAAATACATTTAAAAAATTTATTTAAAAAAAAAAACAGTACCTGCTAAACTGAGGATCAAAGATCCATACCCACCCACCCACCTGTGCTTTATTTTATAAGCTGGAAAAAGCAATGATGCAGCTTCTTACTTCTGTGCATCATGGGTAATTTGAGTCCTGTCTTATATGAATGCATGAATGTGTGGGTTAGGGGGACAAGAGTCAGTGGAGACTCCAGCAAGACAGAGACTGGAGATAGAGTCTGCTCCCATTCCACCATCTCACATACACACACACACACACACACACACACACACACACACACAAACATTAACGTGGTCACCACCGTGTAATAGCACAGTCTCAATATTACCAAATTATTCTGAAGCACTGGGATACTCCACAGTAATGAAGTGGGGCAGGGTGAGTCAATAAAGAAGATGACTGCTAGTTTTCTGTTTTCTGTTTAAGGTCAATTTATTCATGAAAAACAAAATTCCTTTGTGACCTTTCCGGAGTGATGAGATGCACACAATCACGTTGACCGCTCTCCACATTAATTGAGTGTGTGCTTAAAATGCTTGGAGAGATTTTTCTTTGTCGTCTTGCTTTTTTTGTTTTTTTTGCTTATTCACTCACTGTACATACTGTACAGAAAGTCCGTGTTTCAGCTGTTCCCAGAATTTGACTCCAGGCAGAACTAATGTAAAAGCTCTGCCGTTGCAGTGTTCTAGCTCTTTAAGTAAAAACAGACATGTTAAAGGAGACAAATGAGACCATCAGTGCTCATTCTGCAACCATTTAATGCCACACATGTAATCTAATATCAAGCTCTCAGTGCTTTATGGGTTTTTTCTCAGGCATGTTCCTAAGAGCAATTTAATCCTGTTTCAGAGTGTGCAAAAGCAGGGTGACATTGTAATTCAGTGAAACGCACACTCCGTCGCATGCTCAGTGTATCATACAGGCATTTGTGCTGAGTTGCAGGTCTAACCTGTTTACATGGGGCTGACGCTACAGTGTACAGAATATAAAACAGTTTTGCCTTCGCCATCCACATTTACGGCTAGTAAGGACAAACGTTTGCTATGAATGGGCTTTTCTGGCCTTTTTTTTTCTTTGAAATGCATAGAAATGCATAGAAACTACTAAAGCTGAGTTGTTACCTTTCTAAATGAGATCTGTGGATGAAAGAGTGGCAATAAATTGTTTTTGGCAATTAATGAATTTTTTTATTCATTGTTATTCATTTTGATTTATCTATCTTTTAATTATAAGATTTAGCTTCAAATTCCACGTCTGGAAGAATGTCGAAAAACAAATCCGAAAATATCATCCCCTTTTCAGCTTGTGTACTATCAGAGCCACCAACAAATGGAGCCTGTCATTGTTAGAAGAATGTGTGAAAAACCAGGGCTGTGTCCGAATCGACACCCTTCTATATTATTGAGGATGCTAGTAGAGTACACTGGATGACAAAGCTGTTAAGTAGGTGGAATGTTGCATGTCACTAAACAGTATGCAGTACGCAGTACACAGTATGCTATTACACAGGATGCAGTGGATAGGGCTCTGATACGGACCCAGGATTGACCAGTTGATGCAGCATTTCTGTGACACTTGAGCATTTAAACCACGAGCTTTAAAAAATATCTTCTGAAGGATGTGTTAGGTTGATAAGAAGTAATGAAGAGCAGAGGTGTAGTTAGGCAGACCTTTCCCTGTAATGCACGATAACCCTGTGTTATCTCCTACCCTACAGTCTGTTTGCTGACATACCTGCATATTCCAGGGGCTAGTAACTTTAATACCTTCCCTCAAAGGAGTAAGGAATAAACTGTGCAGAAAGAAACCATAGAGGGCAGATTGACTGTGCAAGACTGTGTTTTTGAGGCATTGTGACTCTGTTGAAGGGGAGAGCTTGTGGACTGGTTGCATAAATGTACGCTCTACAGCACGAGACCCTGCTTCACCTCTCCTCTCTCGTCAGCGCACACCTTCCCAAGTGTCACCCTCTGCAGCAAAGCAGCATAACTGTGTAACAGTGACACAGCACACCAGTGCACCAGCGTAACTTCATAACAGCACAACTGTGTAACGACATAGCCACATAACCACGTAAGAGTGTAACACAGCTCACCAGTGCACCTGCATAACTTCATAACAGCACAACCGTGTAACGACATAGCCACATAACCACGTAAGAGTGTTTAACCTCTGTGTCGCAGAAGCGCAGCGTTTATGGCCCCGCTCTATTAGCACGTGAATGCTAATGGCGCAGTGCTTCTGAATAGCGCCATGCGCGGGAGAGTACCGGACGAGCGGCAGGATTTGCATTGAGCTTTAGCGTGGCACGGGCGCTCCGTGATTAATGTCAAGCTCCAGGGAATGACTTCATTCTCACTCTGCAGCCCCGGCGCTTTGGCGGGCCTTGAAAAGACACATCAATCTTTGCTGGCTCCATTTAAATGCCAGAAAGCAGCTGGACCAAACAGTTTTCTCAGAGAAACCATGGCTTTCTTCTCTCCACCACTCAAATATATGAGTGCTTGCTGTCTTCCAAATATGAAAACAAATGCTTTCAACCTTGAATGCCAAGAGGTTATCCCTCTCCATCTGTCATGATCCATAGATACCAAGGAATATCCAACCCTCCATTGTAGATCATACTTGAAGCATTTTTAACATACACGCAGAGGAAGTGACATTGAAACAGGAAATGAGATCACTCCCTATGGCACGGTACTCGCAAATGTCTCTCTGAATGATCCATGTATTACCTGTTTACCACAAAGCTGTGAGTCTCTCAAGCTGCTGGGTGGGGTTGCTCCCTAAGTCCCTATAAAATAAATCCC